>JABMCL010000979.1:1715000-1827500 GCA_018857735.1 Alviniconcha marisindica
GTAAGACGGCCCCCGATCAACTGCAGCTGGGTGGTGTGGGGGTGGGGGAGGAGGGGGTGGAGAGGCCGAGGGGAGTGGGGGGGGGGGGGGGGGGGGAGGGGGTCCCGCGACCGGATTTCCCGAGGTCTCGTCATTGTCACTACTGTCGTTCCGTCGGCTGTGCAGACGAAACGTTCTTAATAAGCGAGGGCTAAACGTCATAAAAACGACTTTGTCGAATCGGTTTCCCTCGGTTAAGAGGAAGAAAGGGGGGGGGGGGGGGGGGGGGCTTCCATAGTCCAATCTGACAGCTCGTAGACTGAGGCATTTGGCGGTGCCGGCAGAGAATGGTACCTCTCCGACAAATCATCCCAAACAGAGACCCGCTTTGGACAGTTGGACAGAATGACATTTCAGTCTGGCACAACGCCAAACTGACACACTAGGAACTCAGCGGTGGGTCTGGCTGTTTATCATTCTGGCACTGCCGCCAATACTAAGTTCATGAAATACAAGTGACTGACACGGCCGTTGCCACCACTGAGCCACTGATGATACAAACACGGGCCATTTGGCCGTGGCACTGGAGTCCGCAGTAACCGGATGGCTCATTTGGAATGGCTGTGGTCAAAGCAGGGGTCCGCCGTGCGATATGCCATACGGTACAGCCTGTCGAGTCACTCCCAGAATCAGTGATCGCCCTGATATAACCGTAATGGTTGACTGGGCGTAAAACATCCACTTGCTTACTTACTCCCAGAACGACTCGATTCAGCGGTGCACGATGTTTTAACGTGTCAATAACTGCGCCGAGGGGTAACTGCAAGTCATTGCCTATACTGAACCGTCACTTTTTTTCAAGTTTTTTTTTTTTTTAGGCAGACAGCCGCCGGAAGTGCCGATGCCGTCCGTCCGGCCGCGGCCGCTTATCATGCCTACAGCGCATGCTTCGCGGCCTGCTGGCAGGAATTTCCGGCCGCTCTTCTAACTGAATTTGGATCATTCATCTTTATTTCCCCCCGACTCCTCTTCAGTCAGACTCACTGACGATGGAGCGTCGAGAGGCGGAATCATGCAAGGACTCGAATCAAACCGTTGTTTACGGCTTGTGCAGTGATTTGATTGAACTGAGTCTGCTTCACTGTTCCCTCGGTGATGACCTGACCTGGCAGCGTATCAGCTAAGTGGGCGCTACTGACTGAGAAATGCAGTGACCACTGATGCAGCCGCTCTTGTTTACTCTCATCCAACAGTGCATGTTGACCGAACGACAGTGGCTAGGCTACAAGGGTTCGATCATCGGACCTAAAATGCAGACAGCAATAATCGACGGACTGGCTCGTAACTGACAGCTGAGGTACCAAACTCCAGGCCGCACTGGCTTAGCTTACGACACCCTTTCTTCTTGGAGGAAAGCGAGGCTTGGTGTGTGCGGCGGTAGGCCTACGTGGTGTGTGTGACGTTGCCGGAAACAACAACAGCGCCTTCTACTTCAAAGTCACTGCGGCTGACCTACAAATGAGCTGGCGGTTGGCAGATACACTAATAAAACCCTGAAACACCAGCCAGGCTGCGTGTGACCTCCCTCCACCCTTCAAACTCAGTTCCATTCGTCAGTTGCCCTGCTGTGCACCGGGAGTTTGTCATGTCTACAGTCAGTGTGTGCGTGTGTGTCAGTGTCAGTCCTGCAGTGCTGGTGCAGTGTGTGTGTGTGTGTGTGTGTGTGAGTGTGCACGCGTGACTAAAATTCTGGTCTTTTTTACCGCTCACCCGTGATGTGTTTGTCCCTTCACAACACGTTGTCTTGGCTTTTATTATCCGACACCAACGCAGCGAAGACCGCCTGCCGTGTACAAAAAATACAAAACGTACAGAGCCAGTCTACCCGCTACAGCGTTGATACCTCTCTCTCACACACACACACACACACGCAACACTCACGCACGCACACATCAAACGCGCGCGCGCGCGCGCGCACATTTATCATGTCATATCACACGAATATGATTTGCAACGTTTTTAGTCTGGTGTATGGATTAACAGATAAGACTACAACGCTCCATTTTTGCAAGCCCTGTCTGATTTGGTGCGCTGGGCCGGATCCACAAACTGATGTGTGCTAGTTTTGTTGGCTTGCCTGTTCTGGTTGCTGGCAACAAAGTTTCGCCGCCTGCACGCCCACAAACATGGCGCCGGGCGGCACTGCCTAGGTGGCTATAGTCCGTTTCAAAATGCAACTAAATTCAGCCTCGTACAGAATGATAGCTGGCGCTTCGCTCGGCGTGCTGCAACATGCGGGGTTCTAAAGCGTGGCGCACCTTATTCACGTTCGCAGGCCACACCAATACAAATTAGTAGCAGCTGTTGGTCGTAAATTAATGCCATCTGTTGTGGTGCATCTCTCTCTCTCTCTCTCTCTCTCTCTCTCTCTCTCTCTGGATCCCGGTATTAGAGCCGCATGATGACTGACACAGCTGCACATTCTTTCACATAAACAAAACCTATTCATTCTTTCACTTCCACGTACACGATTAACTCATGAAATACTTTTGTACAAGATATTGGCGAGGCTTTCCTTGCTGAAAGTCTGAAGCAACAGCCTACACCCATAACGGATGGTTCGTCAAAAGGCCCGAAATGTACGCCATATCTATGAACCAAGCGAACAAAATAACGAGAGATGGAGCCACAACCTTCCGTACAGAAAGACGAGGGAGGGAAAGCACTGGAGGAGTGGGCCTGGGAGTGGGGTGGGGCTTGAAGAGGAGGTAAGGCGAATACGGAGAAGGATGTCGCGTTGAGTGATCAGTCACGCGCATATTTAACAAGTTAAAACAAACAAGCCGCCAAGGTAGTCTCAAGTTCTTGGTTTTCACTCGTTTGCACACAAACTTCATGCACTACGACAAAATAGCGGTGTTAAAAAGCGGCCATAAATCGTAAAAACTGGGCATGCCAAACGCAGCTAAAAAACTAAACCGACCATCGATTCACAACTAAAACTAAAAGCCCCTATTTTTGCAGGCAAACCCCCTCCCACAGCCAACAAGAAGACGAGAGGGAGAGCGGGAAGACAAGATGGCCGCCAAGGGTAAACAAGGTTGGACGTGGCCGGCAAGAAAGACGATCGATAACCCGGCAGAAGAGCGGCAGCTGTTGGCAGCTAGCAAAGCCGTCATTTGGAAGCCACAGCGCAAAACCCAGTCTGGTAGCTGCTACCACCTCGACTGATATTTTCAACTCGGAGATTCTGTATAGCCTGTAATTATAGCGAGTCTATGATGATCTGACGTGACAAACCAACCGGCCATATTTAGTCTGAAATCAACATGATGATCGAAACGTTAACGTTGTAACTACATTGTAACTTGCGCGGCACCATCTAGGTGCAGTCCCTATCCCCGAACCCCCACCCGCCTGGAACTCAGAAAATCAGTAAAAAGCCTGCCGCGGCTGTCAGATGTGATTTGTGTCAGTGTAGTTAGTGTTAGTGTGTGTAGTGTGTGTGTGTGTGAGAGAGAGAGACTGAGAAATGAGAGAGAGTGGGCGAACACTGAGCTCGGACAGATGGACCGGAGGGTGAGAGACTGACTACTGTAGAGAGACTGAAAGAGGACAGAGAGAGACGTGCGCGCGCGCACACACACACACACACACTGACACAGAGGGAAAGAGACACACACACACACACACACACACACAGGGAAAGAGACACTACAGACAGACAGAATCATATTCTCTTTGTGTTGACGGCAAATCGAAAGGCTGGTTTCGACTACCGCTGAGGGAGTGTCGTGTTAGTCACCAAACTAACCGGTCTGATCCACCTGGCCCGCCATTTTGTGGCGCTTGACCCACATTGTCACACTGAGTCGTGCTTGTCAGTCAGTCAGTCGAGTCACTGTCGTTCATAGCAAAAGCTGTCGCCTATCGCCGTTGTCGTCACACGAGCAACGGCCGCCATGGTTACAGATAAGGAACACTGATAAAACTCGGAGTGTCGGCATGACAACGCATCAGCTGTCCTTGTTTACGGGTTCAGCAGCTGCCACTGTACTCTACTCATTGATTCGCTCGGCGAGAAACCAGACACTCACTGTGCTTCGTCAAACTGTTTCGACACACTGAGTCATCATATCACAAATAAAACAACGATTCACCGTTGTTGAATTTTTGTTTGTTTGGTGTGTGTGTGTGCGCGCGCGTGTGTGTGTGTGTGTGTGTGTGTGCCGGTGAGTGTGTGTGTGTTGTTGCGTTTTGTTGTTTTTGCTGGGGGGGGGGGGGGTAAATTATTTTCTTATTATTATGCGAACACTTCTCGGGCGCCTCATCTCAAGATGAACCCCAAGCGCTTCACAATGGCAACTATAGTGCTATTCTCGGCTTCCGAGCAGACCCACTGCTTCTCGAGGGAGGGATGTTGAATGAACTGAGACGGCACAAGTTTGGAGATTCAAAACGCAGCAGGCGGCAGCAGGCGAAGCATGTAAGGCTATGTTCTACGTTCGGGCTTATAGGCGAGCTCTGGGTTCGCATCAGAAGGGGCCTTAATTCATTCATTTTGTGTCCGCATTACCCCGAATGTGGGATAGAAGAGAAGACAATAAAGGAGAAAAGAAAAGAAAAAAGAGGTGGAAAAGGGGCGAATAAATGTATTCACCTCTCTACAATACTTTTTTAAAATTTATTTTTAATGGGAGAAAGACGGGCGGTGTTACAAGGTTAATGTTATTATCAGATCTTAAAGGAAAGATTATGTGTATCAAAGAAAAAGACAGGGTCGTCATCACTGGAATGATTAAACCGGCCTGGCGTGCAGTGCTGTTGCTGTGATTGTACGCCAGGTTCCAATAAAGACCCATGAATCCGTATCGCGCTGTAAAGTAGTGTTACCTGGCACGGTGTTCTGATCATACAAGTAATATTCTCCAATCTCATCTACCCGACAGCTGAAACCTTCAGCAAAGAAACCTAATACACCGGCCTCGCGAAAGTAAGCAAACGTGATGTTATCTCCCGGCCGAATCTCAATCTCATTCATGTCGTTCTAGACGAATCGCACATTGGCCGCTAGTAATACAAAAAATCGGACGATAAAGAGACCGGTTTGGCGTGATTTATATCTGCTCAATTTAGGTCACCAAAATGATCATCAGTTTGTTTTATATTTAGCCAACAACAGTCTGTCGTTTATCATTTTGCTCCAGTTCAGTCAGGGTGTCTGTCGCGAGGCGGCGTTCAACGCGTACGTATACTCAGATGACCCCACAAGCGATCAGGGTCCATCTGGCGGTGGCCGGATCACATTAATATTCCAAACTAAAAAGGACGATGAAACGCTTGTCATTCTCGATGCCATAATTAAGGTGTCATAGCTACAGCGTCGTGACAGTCGCTTTGACGTGGTTGGTGATGGACGGTGACTGAGGCCGGTAGGTAGGTAGTGTTGCTTAATGTCCTCAGATGTCAGTTGACATATTAGGGACAAGCTGAGACCAATGCCGAAGCATGGTTCAATATAGCTTTACGTTCACGGAAACCAGAAGGCTCGTTAGGACGGACAGCCCAGGACGGCCACCTCGACTCTCACACAGCTCCTGAACGGCTATGACTGAGGCCGGTCATACAGTACGGGCTTAAAACCTCCACAGTCAAAACCAACACTGAATTTTCAGAGCTCAGCAGCTGTGTGAAAGTCGAGGTGGCCATTCGGCACTCCCGTCCCTAATAAGCCTACGGTTTCTGTGGACGTAAAGCAACACTCAAACAATCAACTAATACTGTAACATGACTACGTACGTACCCCGGCCTCACAATCCAAATTTCGGTTCACGACGTCCTTCTTCTAAAAAAAAAAGCGGGTTAGCTCAGTGGTGGTAAGTACCGGACTCGTGATCGGAAGCCGGTCGCGGGTTCGAGTTCCGGCAGGTGCAGGTGCGGCGGGAGAATTTTCTTTTCAGGGGTCAACTTTCAGTGCTGACTCATTTCGGTATCCGTTCCACCCACGTGCTACCGCAGTGACACGTAAAAGATCCCGGTCATTCTGTCAAAACTGCAGGTGTGACAAGTCACAGCTAAACACATGCACCCTACGTATATAGAATGGCTTCGAATAAAACTTTAAACTGATGCATGGGTGTATGGTGTACACAGAACGTGCGCCGAGAAGACAGTAGATTCACGTGGCACCAACCATGTAGCAACAAAAGAG
The DNA here is from genome assembly GCA_018857735.1 of Alviniconcha marisindica. Classification (NCBI taxonomy): domain Eukaryota; kingdom Metazoa; phylum Mollusca; class Gastropoda; family Provannidae; genus Alviniconcha; species Alviniconcha marisindica. The sequence goes on from JABMCL010000979.1 coordinate 1,721,191, forward strand.
CACTGTAAGTACACCACTTCGGTGGACATTTTCAGTTTGTCCCTAATAATTATGTCAGCCCGAAAGCTGAGAACAGCTAGGGGACTTAACACTTCCATTGCGGTTCTGGCGGCGGTCCGCCACGGCCTCCTCATCGGTCTTCTGGGTCGGTGCGCGCAGTCGAGCCTTCATTCCAGCCCCCCCCCCCCCCCCCCCCCCCTTGTGGACGTTTAAGCAAAATGTTTACTTACTTACTTCCTGCTTGTATCTCAAACTTCAATCCCCCCCCCCCCCCCCCCCCCCCCCTCCCCCATGGACATTCAAAATCAGTCGCGCTGTGTAAAGCTTCGGATTCAGAGTCGCCTACGATCATAGTTCAGGAGTTGTGTGAGAGTCGAGGTGGCCGTCCTGGGCTGGCCGTCCTAACGAGCCTTCTGGTTTCCGTGGACGTAAAGAATTATTGCCCCGTGCTTCGGCACTGGTCACAACTTTTCCCTAATATGTCAGCTGACATCTGAGGACATTAAGCATCACTTCATCATCATCATCATCATCGCCTACGATAAAAACGCAGTGAGTCTGCTCGGAAGCATACCCCCACTTCTCTTCTCCCCGTCTTAGCCGTAGGGTTTCTGTGGACGTTAAACACCATGTTTACTTATCGGAAGCAGAGAATAGCGCTATATAAAGAACGATAAAGCACTCGGTCAGGATGCCGGAAACCGAGTTAGGCTTGTCAGTACTGGAGTGTGCCAAGCACTGCCACCGTGACATCAGTCGGACTCCATGGAGCCGGACCAGAGATTGTGTCCGGCTGGACTCAGGCCTTGTGCTAAGGCTATGGACCTATATCTAGGTCCACGGCTAAAGCCCGTTCTTAACTGGGCGAATGTTTGTTCGCGAACCTAGTTGGAAGTATTCGGCGAACCTAGTTGGTTCTTAATTGGGCGAACTTTTGCTTCGCGAACCTAGTTGGGAGTATTCGTCGAAGTACGACGAAGCTATATTCGGGGTCCAAAAAGCTTCGGCTCAACATGTTCTGGGAACATTCGCCCTATTCGACGAACATTGCCTCTGATTGGCTGAGAGCAGAGCTCTCCTGTGGATGAGGAAGAAATAAAAAATAAAAATGGATGACGGTGTCGCTAGGTCCTTCACTCGCTTCGGGGGATTTTTTTATAATTTATTGACTTGTGGGAGGCGCAGCCTTGTCTCGGGGACCCAGAATGAGATAGTAGTTAGTTGAATTACCCTGTGAGGGATGATTAAAGTATATTGACTTGACTTGACTTGACTTTAGCATACATTTTCGATCATGCAGTCTGCCGCAAGTTCGGGCCGAAGCTTGCATCTCATTGCAAGCCAGTTGAGAACGAAGTAAAGTTCGTCGAACTATCCGAACCATGTTCGGCGAACTAAAAGTTCAATTAAGAAACGAATCATAGTTCGTCGAAGTGTCCGAAGTATGTTCGGCGAACAAACATTCGCCCAGTTAAGAACGGGCTTACGGGCATGCTCAGTTCAGTTCAAGATGGTATCTATGCGCTCGGAAAAGCCCATATGCGCTCCACCCGCTCTTTCAGAACCTGTCCCCAACGCTGCCTTTGAAACGTTTCCAATGTTACGCTCGGTCACTCCATAGAGCGGGCAGTTTACTGCTAATGGTCACACCATAGCAAAAACTCTTTTCCGAAGGCCGGGGAAAATCTCCGACCATAGCCAGCTGAGGCCAACTCGTGAGTGACAGCTAGGCTAGCAACCAGCTGCCGCGTCAGACAAGACGCAGACACACTCCGAGCATCGCTTTCCGGAAGGAAGGATGTCGTAAACCAGTGCTTGGAGTTTGACGCTAGACACGCTCGGTCCTGCATAGCCAGCTGGAGCCGGCTCGTGAGTGCATGGCCTGCCAGACCGCGACAAGGAGACTAACGTACACACCCGGCCAGCCAAGGTCAGTCATTGTGAGGCCCGCAACAATGAAGCCGGCCAGACACCCGGCACAGACACTTGAAACTCCACTGAAGCATCCGTTTACGACACCCTTCCCTGAGGCGGGAAGGGTGCCGCAAGGGGGGGGGGGGGGGGGGGGGGGGATTGAAGTTTGAGATACAGGCAGTAAGTAAGTAAGTAAACATTTTGCATAACCGTCCACAAGGATGCTTATTAGGGACGGGGATGGAGGGGAGGGGGGTGGGGGGAATGAAGGCTCGACCGCGCGCACCGACCCAGAAGGCCGAGGAGGCCGTGGACCGCCACCAGAACAATGGAGGTGTTAAGTCCCCTCGCTATATATATATCGCAGCAATTAGTGTACCACGACATCCGAGGACATTAAGAACCAAGAAGTAGTTGTACCACGCATAGTTCAGGAGCTGTGTGAGAGTCGAGGTGGCCGTCCTGAGCTGTCCGTCCTAACGAGCCTTCTGGTTTTCGTGGACGTAAAGCTATACTGAACCATGCTTCGGCATTGTCACAGCTTGTCCCTAATATGTCAACTGACATCTGAGGACATTAAGCAACACTACCTACCTGTACCACGCAATTGCTGTTTCAATTGCTGTGCGTGGCAGAGTCACAACGACTATGTCCGTTGTACCGCTGTTGAGTAACAACTTGAAGCAAAAAAGAAGTCCAACTTTCTGAGCCCAGCTCCACCTCCCTGCTCATGATCTCTTCTGAACTAACTTGAGGGTCCAGCACCACCTCCCTCCTCTTGATCTCGCCTGGACCTGCAAAAGTGTCTAACTTCTTCATGAGAGTCCAGCTCACCTCCCTCCTCTTGATACTGATACAGGCAGTCGGGCAGCGGGACAGATACACAGAGCTCAGGAGCTGTGTGAAAGTCGAGGTGGCTGTCCTGGGCTCGTCGTCCCTAATAAGCCTCATGGTTTCTGTTGCCAGGCGAGATCAAGAGGAGGGAGGTGGTGCTGGACCCCCAAGAGAGCCCAGGAGAGATCAGGAGCTGGGAAGTGGAACTGGGCTTGAGAGTTGGACTTGTCTTTTGCTTCGGTTGTTCCTCAACAGCAGTGCTACGGACATTGTCCTTGTGACTCTGCTCCGCACAGCTGTTGAAACAGCAATTGCGTAGTACACTACTTGCATGCTACGCAATGGCGAGGTCCCCACTGCCTGAACTTAGTTGTTGTTCTGGCGGTGGTCTTCCGCGGTCAAGCCACTCACTCTTTCATTCTCCCCTCCTACCCCCCCCCCCCCCCCCCCCCCCCCCGTCCCCGTCTCTAATAAGCCACCTCGCTTCCGTGGACGTAAAGCTACATATTTTGGTACTTGATTACTGTGGACGTAAAGCAACACTGAAAGGGACAGATACAGATACAGAGTGAGACTATCATTGGCGGGAGCTGCCACAAGTACCATTTTTGTCGCGACAAAAACACGTCTTTTGTCGCGACAAAAGTATGCTTGTCGTGAAAAAAATTATGTTTGTCGCGACAAAATATTTTTGTCGCCATAACATTTGTCGCGACAAACATAATTTTTGTCGCGACAAAAATGATACTTGTGGCAGCTCCCGCCAATGATATGAGACATGGACAGACACAAGACCATATGCACAGTCCTGCTCTGACTGCATGCCCTTGTAAGGCAACAAGAAACAATCAGACACACAGAGCTCAGGAGCTGTGTGAAAGTCGAGGTCGTGGCCGATGTCCTGGCATCTCCGTCCCTAATAATTCGTACTGTCTCCGTGGACGTAAAGCAACATCGAACTTGGTTATTTACAGAGGTCAGGAGCTGTGTGAAAAAAAGAGGTGGACGTCCTGGGCTCCCCGTCCCTAATAGTCCGTACTGTCTTTGTGGACGTAAGTAAGTAAGTAAACTGGTGTTTAACGCCCAGTCAACCAGTGCGGTTATATCAGGGCGATTAGCTGTGGACGTAAAGCAGCACCGTACAGCACTGGATGCTGTACTTGATTTGATCTTGATTTTGCTGCTGACGTCTTCACTACACTAGCTGACTGATGTGTGTGTGTGTGTGTGTGTGTGTGTGTGTGTGTGTGTGTGTGTGTGTGTGTGTGTGTGTGTGTGTGTGTGTGTGTGTGTGTGTGTGTGTGTTTCTTCTTTTTTGGGAGGGTGGTTGGAGCGATGGGAGGTGGAGAGCGATTGGGGGGGGGGGGGGGGGGGGGGGGGGGGGGGGGAGCGAGAGGTTGCGTATCTGTGTGTGGGTGTGGGGGGTGCGTGTGTGGATGCTGGGGAGGAGGGGATAGAGTGAGACATGTAATGCATTATTAAAATTTAATTAGGTTGTGTATTGTAATGCTTCATGTATAGCGCTTTCAGCCTCACACATGTATAGTCATAGAGGGATTCGGCGCATTAGAAATGCATTTATTATTATTAACACTGAATGTAAACGATGATCAGACAGATTTCAGACAGACTGACACAGGCAGTCAGAAACCCAGTAAGTAAGTAAACAAGGTGCTTAACGTCCACAGAAACCATAAGGCTTATTAGGGATGGGTAAGCCAGACAAAGCCCAGTCAGTATGGGACAAATATATACAACAGATTTGTCTCTGTGTCTCTGTTATGAGGTAACGTAGCAGGCAGATAGACTTCAAGACAAACATAAACGGACATGTTATGAGGCAACGTAGCAGGCAGACAGAATTCAAGACAAACATAAACGGACATGTTATGAGGCAACGTAGCAGACAGATAGAATTCAAGACAAACATACGAACATGTTATAAGGCAACACAGCAGGCAGACAGAATTCAAGACAAACATAAACGGACATGCTATGAGTCAACGTAGCAGACAGACAGAATTCAAGACAAACATAAACGGACATGTTATGAGGCAACGTAGCAGGCAGATAGAATATATTCAAGACAAACATAAACGGACATGTTATGAGTCAACGCAGCAGACAGACAGAATTCAAGACAAACATAAACGGACATGCTATGAGTCAACGTAGCAGACAGACAGAATTCAAGACAGACATAAATGGACATGTTATGAGGCAACGTAGCAGGCAGATAGAATTCAAGACAAACATAAACGGACATGTTATGAGTCAACGTAGCAGACAGACAGAATTCAAGACAAACATAAACGGACATGCTATGAGTCAACGTAGCAGACAGACAGAATTCAAGACAGACATAAATGGACATGTTATGAGGCAACGTAGCAGGCAGATAGAATTCAAGACAAACATAAACGGTCATGTTATGAGGCAACGTAGCAGACAGACAGAATTCAAGACAAACTTAAACGAACATGTTATGAGTCAACGTAGCAGACAGACAGAATTCAAGACAGACATAAACGGACGAAATCACCAGACAGTTCTTGTCAGACAGGTAGCAGCCAGGCACCGCCAAGATTAGACTGGTACCGCCACAAACTCCAAGCACTGGTTTACCGTCGACATCCTTCCTTCAAGGAAGGTGCCAGAAAGCGTTGCTCGGAGTGTGCTACCGCCAGTCTGGGTGAAATCCACTGAGCGAGAAAGAGCTCAGTGATGAAATCACACTGCATTCGAGCCATGGGCCTATATACACTGTATATAAATATAGTTCCATAATTCAAGCACAGCGCCAGTCCCGGGCTGTGTGTCGCAATGGTGATTTTGGCCAGACAGACCCAGAGAGGCAGTCAGAAAGATACACAGACAATCAGACAGATACAAACATAAAGACACAAAGACACAGATCAATCAATTAAGACACAAAGACACAGATCAATCAATCAATCAAAGACACAGAAAACTGATAAAAAGATCGTCAGACATATACAGTCATGCAGACAGACTAGTGACGATGATGATGTAGAGCTTCATGCCCTCGGATGTCGGTTGACGTATTAGGGACAAACTGTGACCAATGCCTAGGCATGGTTCAGTGTTGCTTTACGTCCACAGAAACCGTAAGACTCATTAGGACGGAAAGCCCAGGACGGCCACCTCGACTTTCACACAGCTCCTGAACTCTGAGACTAGCGACAAACAAAAGATCATACTCATACCAGTACAGCCGCGACCAGTCCTTGTGCGGCAGTATGAAAGGCTAGACAATTAGTCAGACAGATACAAGCATACACGGACAGACACTGAGACAACTGAACAGTCTTAGATCAACAGCCAGGACACAGGCATGCAGACAGATAGACAAATCATACTCAGTCCAGCCGCACACGACGGCAAGAAGAAGAAGAAGAAAAAGGAGGAGGAGGAGGAGAAGGCGGAAGAAGAAGAAGAAGAAGAAGAAGAAGAAGAGGAGGAGGAGGCGGAAGAAGAAGAAGAAGAAGAGGAGGAGGAGGAGGAGGAGAAGAAGAAGAAGAAGAAGAAGAAGAAGAAGAAGAAGAAGAAGAAGAAGAAGAAGAAGAAGAAGAAGAAGAAGAACAACAACAACAACAACAACAACAACAACAACAACAACAACAACAACAACAACAACAAGACGGCAATATTGCCCTGCCCTGCCCTGGCCAGTCCTCGTACGGCAGTATGAAAGGCTAGATAAACTCAAGCAGGGAGACAGATACCGGGCATGCATGGGCAGACAGACAGATCATACTCAGTCCGACAAAGACAGACAGTTCATACTCAGTCAACCACAGCAGCCGTACAGCTAGAGCCAGTCCTTGTACGGCAGTATGAAAGGCTAGACAGACTTAGGCAGTCAGACACTGACGGTGATACTGGGCATTCATGGGAAGACAGACAGATCATACTCAGTCCGACAAAGACAGACAGATCATACTCAGTCAATCACAGCAGCCGTACAGCTAAAGCCCAGTCCTTGTACGGCAGCATGAAAGGCTAGACAGACCCAGGCAGTCATACACTGTGATACCGGGCACGAATGGGCAGACAGACAGATCATACTCAGTCCGGCAAAGACAGACAGATCACACGGCTCAGTCAGTCACAGCAGCCGTACAGTCAGAGGCATACAGACGTGAAAGGCTAGACAGACTCAGGCAGTCTGACCATGGACCTATATATAGGTCCATGAGTCACTGAGACACTGTGATACCGGGCATGCACGGGCAGACACCACTGAGTTAGAAAGAGTGTCTAGCTCAGTGGCAGACGCACAGACAGACAGATTATGCTCTGTCCCGCACAGGCAGACATATCACTCTCAGTCACGCACAGCGGCCGCACAGCCGCCACCAGCCCTTGTGCGGCAGTGTGAAAAGCTACAGGGACTCCGGCACTGAATCAGGGTGAGTCGGTTTGGCCTAGCGGTAAGGCGTTGGGCTGGTAAGCGGAGGGACCTCAGCAAACTCCAAGCACTGGTTTACGACGTCCTTCCTGATGATGATGATGAAGTGATGCTTAATGTCCTCAGATGTCAGTTGACATATTAGGGACAAGTTGTGACCAATGCCGAAGCACGGTGCAATAATTTTTTACGTCCACGGAAACCAGAAGGCTCGTTAGGACGGACAGCCCAGGACGGCCACCTCGACTCTCACACAGCTCCTGAACTATGAGTCCTTCCTTCAACCGGCACTGCCGTATTTAATTACGCCATAGGTCCCTGAAAACTCGAGCAGTTTTTGTTGTTGGTGCTCAAACTGTAGTAAGTTCGTTACAAACAACTCAGATTATATCAGACGTTTACTTTATGTTGCTTACCATGTTGCTTACGCCAGCTCAAATAAAACCAAAATCATTTGAATCGAGACGGACCCTTTTTATTTTACCCGGGTGGATGCGTCTCATGTTTACGTGCGTGCTTGGGCGCTTGTTGCTTCCACAATCTTATCAGTACCGAAACCTTTCGGAGGGCGCTGACCGCGTCGGTGGACAGCTGCGCGGAGATAAAGAGTGCCCCTTCAGTGGCGTAACCAAATCTGACAGAGTTTGGAGGAAGGTGCCGGAAAGCGGTGCTCGCAGTGTGGGACCTCGGTGCGACTAAATCTGCTTCGGCTCTCCTTTCATTTCAAAAGTTGTGGTCTGTGGACACTGTCTTGTGACTTTGTTCCTCACACTTATGAAACATTAAAATGGCTCTCATCGCTGCCCTATCTTAATGCAGAAGTCATTCTGGTGGTGATAGTGTAACGATAGGTATATAATCTCCCTCTACCCACACCTCCATATCCCCCCCCCCCCCCCCCCCCCCCCCCCCCCCCCTTCTCCCCGTCACTAATTTCTGTGGACGTTAAGCACCATGTTTAGGCAGTCTCGCTTTTGGCTAAGATCCTGAGTTCAGGAGCTGTGTGAAAGTCGAGGTGGCCGTCCTGGGCTTTCCGTCCTAATGAGCCTTATCGTTTCTGTGGACGTAAAGCAACACTGAACTATGCTTTAGCATTGGTCACAGTTTGTCCCTAATATGTCAACCGACATCTGTGGACATTAAGCAACACAACAGCAGAAGCAAGTGTCAGAGCTCAGGAGCTGTGTGAAAGTCGAGGTGGCCGTCCTGGGCTCCAGGACGTAAAGCAACATTAAACCATGCTTCGGCATTGGTCACAGTTTGTCCCTAATATGTCAACCCGACATCCGAGGACATTACTGAGCTCTACATCATCAGGCTGTCACTGAGATACAGGCATACACGGACAGACAGACAGACAGACAGACAGACAAAAGACAGTGAGTAATACTCAGTCCAGCACAGCCAGCCGAGGCCAGTCCATGAGAGGCGATATGCAGAAAGGCGTACAGACGACACTTGCTTCGTTCCTCGATGAACTTGCGCAGGCCCTTCACCGTACTGCAGCCTGCAGTCATGGAGAGATGTTATTATCATTGATATTATTGTTTGCTGCAACAATGCAACAATAACAACACACACACACACACACACACACACACACACACACACACACACACACACACACACACACACACACACACACACACACACACACACACAACAAACAAAAAACACACGCACAAAAACAACAACAACAATGTTTGCTGCAACCACGCAGAGATAAACAAAAAATATTTTTCTTTTCTTTTTTCTATTGTTTGCAGCAACCACGCTGAGATTGTTTTACTGTTTGCTGCAACCATGCAAACTAAAAGAAAAAAGAAAAAAAGGTTACCATTGTTTGCTGCAACCACGCAGACATTTTTCATGCATTTTTATTGCTTGCTGCAACCATGCAGAGATTGTTTTACTAATTGTTTGCTGCAACCATGCACCAACACTAAAAACAGGAAAACTGGAACATATATATATATATATATATATATATATATATATATATATATATATATATATACTCAGACATTTCTCATAATATTTTCATTGCTGGAAGCCAGCAGCAAGCTTAATCGAAAAAGACTTCGACATTTGTAGAATTTTGGCGGGATGAATAACACTCTTAAAAATCTTAGCAGAGGGCAACAGAGGCAAAATGTAACTCAGTTTTTTGTGTGCGTAACTCTGTATAATGGGCAAATCAGGTCACTATCAGTATGTCTTTTATACTGGTAACAATGTACAGCAATGTCTGAGATAGCCAATCGAAACCTTTGTCATTATAAATGTCAAATGCCTATCATTATTCGTCATCAAATACGTTTTCGCATCTCTCTATTTTCAACATAGAAATGCAGTTTTTGCCATCTGCAAACAATTAATTTTTCACATACACGCACGCACGCACACACGCAGTGACACACACACACACACACACACACACACACACAACACACACACACACACATACATATATATATGTATGTAAAAACTGGTTCACTCCTCTTATATATATATGTAAAAACTGGTTCACTCCTCTTACACACTGACTGAACTGACCATAATATAACAAAATCTATACTGATACAACGTACGGCATCGAACATCAGAGACTGACCCAATTTCTATTACCAGAGAGAGAGAGAGAGAGAGAGAGAGAGAGAGAGAGAGAGAGAGAGAGAGAGAGAGAGAGAGAGAGAGGAGGGACTGATTAGGGAGAGAGAGAAGGAGGAGGAGGTGTTAGTTCTTGGATTTTAACGTCCCGTCAATCGTGCTTGGTCGCCTGAGGATCACAAGAGTCCTACAAGTTCAATATCAGTTAACGGCATTTTTATAAATACGAGGACGCTACATTGAAGTGTGATAAACGCATAAATGCAAGTCAAACTGTGTACGATGGCAGCACCGTTTATATTATTATCGGTGACCTTGGACTGACTGAACTGCCATGAAAACAGCAATTCAGCGCCGCGACTATTAGTTCTTATCCGATCAAGCTCACACACTTTATGTGATTGTTAAATACATGGGTAATAATATTCTCAGTTTTCTGGACTTCACTGTAGTCCGCACGTGGAATGGTACTACTGACAACAATTAAAGGGGCTCTGACAAAAAGGCCTTGCCAGCTCAGTCGAACTTAATGCAGATGCTTAATGGCTTTGGCGCACGCTAGTGCTGATTGAGTAAGATATTTACCAGACCTCAATGCCCCCTCTCTCTTTCTCTCTAACTCGAACAGTGGGCAGATATGGCTTTGGCGCACGCGAGTTCTGATTTAGTAACATATTCACCAGACCTTAGTGAAAGCCGCCTCTGTCTCTAATTCGAACAGTGGGCAGATACGGCTTTGGCACACGCTAGTGCTGATTTAGTAACATATTCACTAGAACCGAAAGCCCCGTCTTCTCTCTCTCTCTCTCTCTCTCTCTCTCTCTCTCTCTCTCTCTCTCTCTCTCGTTAAATCGTATTTGTTTTACTCTATACGACTAACACTGAAAATGTTGTGCTTTGCGAAACCACAGGAAGTGTAGTCAGCATGTAAGGGCCATTGTCCACACCCACACCCACAGGATGATAGCTTGCTACACAGATATCGGAAAAAGTCCGTGGAGACTTCGCCCAAAATTACATTAATTTATTCAAACGTACATGGTACGGGACGCACCAAGCTGAACGGCAAAACTAGTTCATCAGCTAGTAGTTCACCATGTTCCGGCTTCAGTCGCTTCTACCAAAGATATTTATAATCTTTAATTGTACCACAGCCGGTCGACTTAGTGGACAAAGGCGGGCGGGTATATCATATTACACACACACACACACACACACACACACACACACACACACACCCCACACACGCACTGCCAACTTTCGCTTAGCCCTATGCACAGCTACAGCATGTAGATGGGCTCGGCAAGCCTACTGGGTCGCTGCAATGTAAAGCTGTTATTGCCCTCGGGGATTTGGCTCACTGCCAGCCGAGCAAATCGTGCCGAACCCCGCACGCATGCGCAAACCGGGCCCTTGTTTTTGGAGTTCCGACCTTGCTGTTGCTACTTGCTGTGTATGGTGCCCAAATATTGTCAAAACTGAATGATGACAAGAGTAAACTTCAAGTGCACTGCTTTGAACAGCCTCAAGAATACGGTTTGACCTGGTGTATGGCCGACCAAAATATCCAGATGGATAAAATCAGCTCCTGGTCAAGCATCTGACGCGTCAAACTCTTTTTCAACTCCGGCGGGACAGCAACTGACTGTCGCCGCCGTTAAGTTCTGCTGCCTACGGTGACCAAGTAGCGCCGGTGTGCCCGTGCTAAGGGTGATGGACGGATGGTTGGGTAGTGTGGGTTACTAAATTCCAGCGGACGAATTTGCCGCTGTGTTGCAACTTCCAACATTAACGGCAACTGCAACTATTAACCGTCCAGACAAGACTGAGTCTTATTAGTCCGGCTGTATATAAGAATGCCTCATTTATTCAAGGGTGAAGCAAATTCAGCCATAAAGAACTGATAAAAGGATACTGGCACACAGAAAACATCCGAAAACAGCTCACGTTTACAATGCAGAATGAGTGCTCCGAGTAGCCCCCCCCCCCACCCCCCCAATTCCACTCAGTACTGTGAGACGACCGTTTTGTGTGTGTGTGTGGGGGGGGGGGGGAGGGGTAGGGTCAAGTTTATTTTCTCAGAGTCAAGTTTGTAAACTGACTATGCAAAAGGATCGAGCACTCGTGTTCTTTATTTCAGCATCGCAATCATAGAAAATGATGGCGACAAGATTGGAATGATTTTTACGTGAAAACTTCCTCGAGTCTGCCCTCGAGTGACATTGTGGGGATTCCGATATTTGAATTGTAGAAGAAAAAAAGGAGTAGGCCTACTTCAGGATTTTGTTGGGTTTGTTTGGCTTCGGGTATTGGCGTTTTCTGGTTGAAATAAATAACACTATTGACCGAAAACATTTTTGCTGCATTCAGTGTTTCACCAATCGCTCGTCATACATACACAGCTTACCCGCACTGCCTGCATCGACAGCAGTAGTAACACCACGTGATAGGCACCGCCCGTCTAGGTTGAGCCCAAGCGGCGTCACGTGCTCGTATGCATGAACGTGGCAGTCGATGAGGCCAGGGGTCACAAGACACTCATTTGCATCTATTATCCTCCTCGCGCCGCCGTCAGCGCCACCTAGCTGAACTCCGCCATGATTGTCGACGTGAGCGATGCGGCCATCTTGAATGTACAGGTCGCCTTGAGTGTCCAAACCGTTCGCTGGATCGATTATACGGCCGCCTGTGATCACCAAATCTTCCATCGCTATAAAGAGAAAAAAGTACGCGATGCAGTAAACGGATTATATGTCTCGTTGTTGTCGTTGGGGAAATGGAAAAGCAGAAAAATATTCAAGCCTGAATGTGAACGTCTTCGCTTTCTTTGTGTAAGGCGTTCACAGAAGAAAGCTATTATAGTCCGTTTCACTCTTAGACCGAGTGAATGTTCACAGGCTGTTCGCCCATTGTGGTTGTCGCCTGTCTTGGATGTATCTTTTTTGTGTCCCAAACGCAAATTGGAGTACCCTTGGAGTATTATTGCCAGTGTGTGCCTCTAAGTTGGATATATACCGCGCTGTCTGGATATCTAATGACTTCCTTTTGTGACTCATCTACATTTTCCCCCACAATCATTTCCCTGTCCAACTCATTTAGGGGCATGGGTCATTTTCACAACCACGTCATTTTCGTAAAATGATATTAACAGAGGTCTTATAATTTCTTATGTTCTTCCTAAACCACCATGGGACCTACCTGCTTGTTTCGTTTCAGTGCTCGGTAAGAGAAATGGCGGAGTTCAGCACGTCACATAAACGCGGCTGCCATTTTGAATATTTAATAAAGAATGTGGCAGGCTGAACGGTATCTACTTAGTGACCAAGACGAGTTATAAGATAAATCGGGCCAGCCAAACAGGTTGCCGTTAGCCATTGGTGTCGGTGTCACGAGACGGCATGATGAAATAGCTCTTGCACTTGTGAAATAAAACGGAGAGGGGTGTGTGGAGCGGTTTAAAAAAACAAAAGCAACAGGCGTCTCAGGGGTGGACATCGAACCGGTTATTCAGCAGGCTTGCCAGACATCTGTATGCCGTTACAGCAGTTCCGTGGCTTTATTAATGTCTTTACAGCTCTCTGTGTTGCGGCCTCCCCCCTCCCCTCCCCCTCCACACACACCATTCTCTCTCTTTCTCTCTCCATGTTGGATTCCCAGCGATGAGTAGTTAAATACTTTGGAGTTGTTTTATAGTGTTTGCTCTTTTCTGTCATGCTGGTGTCTGTTTGCTCCCCCCCCCCCCCCCCCCCCAACCCACCCCCCTCCCCTTGAAGACATGTTGAAATCAGTTATGAAGGAAATAAAGACCACACAGTACAAGTATTGAAATAGGTTTGGTTTGATTTGGTTTCACCACAGGTGTTTGAAAGTAGCAGACCCGGATCCAGAAGGCTTTATGAGTTTATCAAGTTTATGTGTGTGTATGAATGTGTATGGCTTTTCTTCTTCTTCTTCATCTTTTTTAATACTTAAAAATACTAAATCTCTCTAAAAGAAAAGACGCGCAGGTCAAAAAACTGAGCTAACAGTTTTACTTTGAAAAAAAGTTTTTGTTATTAAATGCAATTTGAAATAAAAATCATTGATGGATAATGGATATATATACATGTTTAGTTGTTCACTTAAAACTTTTTCTTTTTTTTACAAGTACAGATACAAACTGACTATACAGCGTAAGTAAGCTAAATGACAAGCTTTGAAATCAGGGTTCATGACATCTATATGGCCTTACCTATAGGCTACATTAGTACATAGCATGATGGCTGGTTGTGAAGTAGCTGTAGTAAAACTTGAGTCAATATCAGAGCTTAGAAAAGCAGAAAAAAGAGGAATATTTAAGATCTCTGCTGTAATGTTTAGGCTTAACCTGACCAAACTAAATTCTTCGCATTACATATTGATAAACTATGTAAAGGTTGAACATGGTGATTATAACAGGGCTGCAATTGTGGGTTGTGTTAATAACATCACAGGAACTGTTCAGCCTTGGTTGTAATAATATAACGACATAAAATATAGAAACAGTCATAACAATGTTGCAGTACACTGGCCAGAAAATAAGCATTGCTTGAAGTAATTGGATAGGAACTGTAGAGCTAGTAGAAGTCATCAGTGATCAAGTGACGAAGACTGTAATAAAGTTACAGAGTGATTGATTATTAACAGTTGGCAATCAGTTGCGTATGTCACGTTAGGGCAGTTCTAAAGAGGCGTAAGGGAAAAAAATTGCATCACTGGAAGTTGGGTTTACAAAAGCAGCATGTCTTTGCACACTGTATGTATGTGAAGAAAATGGGATGATGGGAAATACAAAATTTCATGTGTAAGACTTTGTAGTTGAAAGTGTCAAGTAACAAGCCCAAATTGTAAAATTGCTCACATTAATGAGAGAGAGTACTACAGTGTTGCAATGAAAAATTAAATGTCATAGGGATATAAAGATTATAACAAAGTTGTAACAAAAATGTAATTTGGCTCAAACTGAGTAAAGCCACCAACAGGACCTGAAAAAGCATTATATAATGTCAAAACGTCTCGAGTCCCAAGTTATGTAAAGCAGTGTCACTGTGGAAAAATATCACAATTGTGGCTTCTAACTCCAATTCTATACAACCAAAAAATGTTTTAGCTGCATGATTCTGCATGTACTGATTAGCAAGTATTGGTCAGTCACACTGTTGACTGAGGGCAATAACTATAACATGACCAGACCTGTAATGTAAAGTTATAGGACCAACAAGATGCTTGGTCAATATGACGTGAGTAAGGGACATTTAATGATTCATTGATTAGTACTTGATATTTAATGTGCAGGCAACCAGGAAGGTGGTATTAGGATAAAATATGTCATCAAATAAAAATGTAAACATCAAATAAAAATGTAAACATCTGACCCGCTTTCCGGCACCTTCCTCCAAACTCTGCCAGATTTAGTTACGCCACTGAGGGGGCATTCTTTATCTCTGCACAGCTGTCCACCGACACGGTCAGCGCCCTCTGAAAGGTTCGGGTACTGATAAGACTGTGGAAGCAACCTAGCGCCCAAGCACGCACGTAAACATGAGGTGCATCCACCCCGGGTAAAAGAAAGAGTTCCGTCTCAATTCAAATGATTTTGGTTTTATTTGAGCTGGCGTAGCAACATGGTCAGTTATAAAACAAATGTCTGATATAATCAGAGTTGTTTGTGACAAATTACTACTGTTTGAGCACCAACAAAAAAACTGCTTGTTAGCTGATAGTTTTCTGGACCCTATGGCGTAACTAAATATGGCAGTGGTTGAAGGAAGGATGTTGTAAACCAGTGCTTGGAGTTTGCCGTTTGTCATGACATAAGTCATTTTATGGTGGAAAATTGTGATGAATTGGGATGGGAGAATTTAGAAAGGCAGAACCTCTGGCAGCAGGCAGAGCATGTAAAACTATAACTTTCTCCTGGTTAAATAGGAAAGAACTTTGACAGCTGTGGATTAGGGATGTTGATTTGTGTATCCCAACTACTCACTGTTGGCCAGAGTGTACGCTTATTTGTCACCTCTGTAGTAGGACAAGAACTACAAAGAGCCTGTCTTACCTCTTAGCCATAGTCCAAATGATAGCAGAATAGAAATTGAACCAATGGGGTAAAGTTGCAGGTTTGACTTACAAAATACAACATATCAGTACCCATCACATTTTGGCTAATAAGCTCCAACACACACACACACACACACACACACTTTAGAACATGGAAGATAACCTGATAATCTGAACTTTACATTCAGGGCTTACAAAAAGTAACATGACTAGAACTGCTAAGTTGGTGGAAAAGTGACAGGATATAAAACTAACATGCCAGAAAATGAAATTTGGGTTGAGTCAGAGGTCATGTACAGAAGTGGAATGAAAGGAAATCAAGTTATGTATAATAATGTGGGTTTAGTAATGGTTTGTCAAATAACTGCTTATTATGGATGTAAAGTGGCAGGTGGAAGAGGGTGGGGGGGGGGGGGGGGGGGGGGGGGGGGGGGGGGGGGGGGACCAAGGGAAATTAAAGCAGTGACTTAAACTAACATGTGACTAATCTAAAACAATGGCTATTGTAGCACACTAGAAACTGTTAGTGTTACAGAACAGTGGATTAAGACACCATTGGGGTAGAACTTACTGTTACAGAATGCAAGATGTGACAAGACTGACATGACACAGGACTGTTAAAAGCATTTCTCACACAACTTTGGCAAAAAACAGTTTTCTGTATGGTGTGCTACTACTCGATTTATAGTCATATTAACAGTGGAAAATGTATGTGTAATGTTTGATGGTTTTGGTGATAAAATTTAAGTTATTGTGTTGAATAAAGTTCTCTACTTGTCCAAGAATACCGACTCATCATCCAACTGTGCCTTGAGATCACATACATACCTTGGGATCACGCTGCACTTACACGTCTCAAGATGACAACACACACACACACACAATCACACACACACACACACACACTGCCTCAGGATCACAAACACATGCACATGCCTGTCATAAGATCACGCATACGCACACTTGCCTCAAGATCACCTGTACACACACGCACACACGCCTCGGGATCACACATCTCAAGAAATCACACTTACACACACATGTATATGCCCCAGGATCACACACATACACACAAATGTTTGGTTTGAAAAGTGTATGTAATGAAACGTGAATAATCCTGACTTTTTATGTAAGAACTTTCTTGTTTTGACACCAGCGGGAGTGAAAATTAAACGATGTTTAGATCTACCATCACTGTTACTTTATACACTACGAGGTTGAACTGCAAGTAAGTAAGTAAACATGGTGCTTAACGCCCACAGAAACCATAAGGCTTATTAGGCTCGGGGAGAAGGGGGGGTATGGAGGTGGGGGGAGAGGGAGATTATATACCTATTGCTACACTGTCACCACCAAAATGATTCCTGCATTAAGATGGGCAGCGATGAGAGCCATTTTAGTGTTTCAGTAGGAAGTGATGGACAAAGTCACAGGACAGTGTCCACAAACCACAACCTTTTTGAAGAGAAAGGAGAGCCGAAGTGGTATTGAACTGAGGTCCTTCTCGCTTACGAACCTAACGCCTTACTGCTAGGTCAAACCGGCTCACAAGTTGAACTGCACCATCTCAGTGTTATTTTATACACTCCTACAGGCTACACCCATTCCCTGGGGTATCTGAATGACCAAACCGGAGGGTGAAGGGCAAATCTCAAACATAAGTCAGGTCTAGAATGAAATGAATACAATTGTGTACCCTTTACAAGTAAACAATAAAATGTTGACAACAAAAAAGGAAATATTTTTTAATTGTTTTAGGGGGTGGGCTTTTTCTTGGAAAAAGTACAGGCTTGATCACAGGTGGAAGTACACACATGTACTTTACATAATGGCCACTTATTATAGTCTGTACTTTGACCATCACAAACACCCAGTTTTCTTTGTAATGGAACTGTTATACATTTGGGACAAACCATTTATTAGTGTTAAATTTGTGTGCGTTGATAGTAGGAGGGACAGAAAGATTAAGTTTCACCAGTCATTTTTGATTCTGTTGGATGTAAATGTTGTCTGCAAATGTTACGCAACGCAACGTAAGTGAACCGAGACGTTCAATCTATACAACAACAACACGGCTCCTGTACGTGTCTGCATAATTTATGCTTTGGCCATCAGCTGCTGCTGTCACATGGTGATGCTCGCAGTCGCACACAACCAAACCATCCAAATACATTGTTTTCTGCAAGATCTTGAATGTTCAAACCCTTGTCGCTGACTTCAATAAATTTATTATCCAAATTTATTATCCATGTACAACTCATTGCCAGTCGACGTGAGCTTTCATCATTCTGTTGGCCGATCGATACGAAGGTCTGCTGGAGATGCAGTATCTCTCTCCCAACTTCCATCGCCATTAATATTCCTAGCCCTGCGGTCGGCTGCTCTATCGATCTGGAGCGAAACTGCGTCATGTCACACCACCACTGAGAACATGTGGCGCCCCCCACACTGTCTCGCCAGAAAGGGTCCGCCAGAAAACTCCGTGATTTTCCAGGTTATACAAACATCCTGAACATACTATCAAGAATAATGATAAATTCTACGTATGAGACGGGTGCACTCCACTCTTTCGACCCAGTCCCACGTGCAGCCGGTGTAATAAAGCGAAATAATAAATCCCGGAGACCGGTGGAAGAACACGTGAACAGCTGTTGCGCACTTGAAACTAATTTTCATGAAGATACTGGTAACAATTTGTCAGAAAAGATATTTATAATGATTTTATAATAAACTATTGTTATATACGCTTCGTTATTAGTTCCATCGCTTCAGCTAAGTAAGACTGACAAGCTTTCCCCTTTCCGATATATACTAAGTTTGGCGAAGTAAGCCACTGTTGGCTCATTAAGTTCGGTGACATTGGAACCGATTTGAAACAAATATTCACGCAGACTATACATTCTCTGGTATTATATCTATGTTCATCATAAAAGTAACTGCAGTGGTATAACTGCATGGAATATTGCTGAAAACAATACAGCTTATGCCCAGAACTAGTCCCACGATGCGCGTCCCGATCTTGTGAACGGGTTGCAATTTTGAAACAGACTATAGGTCGGGGTTTGCGCGCTCTCTCTCTTTCTCTCTCTCACACTGTTGGATGACGTCATCCCCCGCAGGTTATTCTCGGTGTTCGTCAAGCGAGCACAGCCATGAGTACTAGGTCAAGGCGCGTTTCTTCTTAGATTTGATACGCATGGCGTTTTGGGAAGCCATGTAGTTGGAGGAGAAATGGTACGAGAAACAAGGTATCTACTTGTGCGAAATATACCAGAAAAATCTACGGAAGAGTCGATCAACCACTACTTCCAACGGTGAGTTCTTGCCCACTTTGGCGCTCCGTTTTGACTTGCTCGTTCGCATCGGCCTGCCTTTCCCTCTCGCTGTGTAGAGCCACGCCGCTACGTTTGTCTTACTGCCAGTACAAGTTGCTCGGTTTTCGAAACGAATCATGGCGTTGGTTTTTCTCGTTTTAAGTTGGTGGGTTATTACCACAATTTGAAAGTACAGCATTTTATCGACCGCGTGTCGACATTCTGGCTTCGTTTTAGTTCATCGGGTCTTCCGCTGCACATTATGCTAAGCAGTGTTCCCCTTCCTTGCTTCAGGTTCTTCGTGCTTCTAATTTTTTTGTTTTATTTTTGAAGTGTCATATGACTCATAAGTACAAGGTATAACTTAGGGCAGTGACAACGAAACATTATGAGACATATTTTTTCCATCGACATTGACATGTTCTTCGCGTTTACTGTGCCATCTGTGCGTGGTCCATTTTCGTGTCGCACGAAGTCTGCATTAGTGGTTGTGAAAGGCTAGAAGCCCTTTGTTCGAGTATTTCGGCATTGTGGACTTGAGGGTGTTGTTGGTTTAGGTTCTTTGGTCTTGTTCCTAAAAATATTCAAATATATCTATTGTTGGTTGTGTGTGTATGTGCCTGTGTGTGTGTGAATATGTATCATTGTATGTAACAGGGATGTGTAGGATCCTGCCCGATTTGGATACACTTCACCATGTCATGACGTTATTTTTTTTTTTTATGCTTCAAATAGACGAAGTTATGAAAATGATGTGCACAAGCTACTGTTCTGGTAATTTATGAACGCTGCTTGCTTGACTTTGAGGTTTGGGAATCTTCTAAGTTTTAATGGAGTCCTGAGTCATTTAGATTCACCAGTTTCAATGAGTGAGTGTGAACTTCACAATCCACATGTGCACAGAATGTGGTTTTATTGGCATTGCTTTTGCCTTTGAGAGATCAGGTTTTCTGTTGTTGGTGTTGCTGTTTTTGTTTTTACCAGTTTGAGTTTGACTGTACTGTGTGCAGACAGTAGGCATCTGCAGTTTGGTTCAAGATGGATCAGACTGCACATATTTTTTATCGCTAAGTTTTAATGGAGTCCTGAGTCATTCAGATTCACCAGCTTCAGTGAGTGAGTGTGAACTTCACAATCCACATGTGCGCAGAATGTAAACCATTGGCATTGCTTTTGCCTTTGAGAGATCAGGTTTTTTGTTGTTGGTGTTGCTATTTTTGTTTTTACCAGTTTGAGTTTGACTGTACTGTGTGCAGACAGTAGGCTACTACATCTGCAGTTTGGTTCAAGATGGATCAGACTGCACTTATTTTACCCCCCCCCCCCCACCCCCACCCCTCTGGGCACTGCAGCAACTAGTTAAGGTCACCTCTGCTCTCAGATGAGAACCCAAGGGTTCCTGGAATAGGTCAGAATATATAGCTTTGCTTATGTCACCTTAAAGTAGCTTTTAATTTTTGCCTTCTACTTTCTAGTTGTGCCCTGTTTCATTCCAGCCATCCTCTTTGAATATATTATAAAGGGACATAAATATGTATATTGAATATTAAGCTGTTACTCTGACACATGCTAGTTTAATAGCAAACACCCTGTTCCCTTCCCCGTCTAGAACATACACAGGCATATATATGCCACTCTCAGAGTGTGGGGGGCATTTTTTCTCAATAGTTTTTTGTTTGAGGACTGGTCAAACAAAATAACAGCTGGTACCTCAGACCAATTATTGATTTTGTTTCTGGTATGTGCTGAACGTAACCAGTAAAGGAAATTACCAGTTAACGTGAACCCTGATTACAGTTCCTTTTTGTTCTTTTGAGGGTGCGTGAGACACAGTTATTGCATTAAGCACTGTCAGATTAGGAGGCCAAATGAACCTGAAAAATTGCCGTCTGAAAAGGCTGAGTGAAAATCTGTGCAGTGAGCCCTCTCCTAATCATTCCTCATCCAAAACAGGTGTCTGTCAGTCTTTGGCAATAACTTAATCATGACAGTTTTTCAGTGGTCATGCAGCTTTGCAATCCATGTTTGATTTTTTGTGCTTGATCAGTTGATGATTACAGATTACCATCAGTGAGCTTCACACTGTACCACTTTTGTGACCACACATGTATGTTCTAATTTGAAGGTTAGCTGTCAAGCAAAAGTGCAAGGTCTGAATACTTTTGTCTGTCCATTATGGTGTGCATTTTCTGGCTTTGGTCAGAAGCCATAAGGGAGATGATGAGTGCATTTTTGGGCTTGTTCAGCAATACTATGGCTGTTTTTGTTTTTTGGCAGGGATTGAAAGGGGGGGGGGGGGGTACATAGCTGCTAAAAAACCCCATCATGATTATGTCATGGACAGAATCTTGAGGTAGCTGTAGTGTTGTAAAGTAATGTAAAAAAAAAAAAAAAAAATGTAATGGAGCTATGTACTGTTTAGGTGCAAGTAGTACACAACCTTCTGGCACAGTGCCTATGAAAATAGACCCACTGTTCCATGGCAAAAGCTAGGAAATAGATTTTGCAACATCAGCAACCGAATCAGAAAGTTTCACTTCTTAATTTTCAGCAGTTGATTTTGTGGCACAAGAGTTCAGGTAAGCACTCGGTCATCTTCTGGTCAGCCACAATAAAAATGACAGTGCGGTGTTGGAGTAGACAGGGATGCCTGGCTTGATCTTAGAATTACGTGTAGATACTACTAAAACTAGGTAGGCAAACCCACATTTAATGGTTGCGAGGGAAAACATCTTTTTTTTTTGCAAGAGTTAATAATAATAATAGAATATTTATAAAACCTGAACCCCTATCATAAAAATAGAGCTCAGTGTAACTACAAACACATTGGGACACCTCAAGCAGAAAATGGCAATAACAATAACTACAGATTACAAATAGTACAGGCAAATCACAGGGAACTAAACAGGAAAGACCTACATTACACATACTCATTCACATGTGGAAGCACACACTCTCACAGTCACAGAGCATATAATTATAAGTCAACTGAAATGATTTTAAAACAGATTTTAATCCCAGAGTGTATTGGTAGATCTTGCCAGTTCAGGTAAACTTAGCATCTTAGTTCTTGTCTGTTTAAATCAGAAAGTTGATCAGGATTGAAATAGGGCTTGATGCATATATATCCTGCTGCAAAAGAAATCAGTGGGACACTTTAGAATCAGTAGGACATGATCATGAGGACAGAAACGGAAGCTGGCTGGTTAAATATATTATAATGCATTTGTTTTCGGCGGAAGGGGGGGTGGGGATTACAGAAAACATGTCTGACATCATGTTGTTCAGTCTTACGTTGTTGCAAGTAACAAAACACACAGTTCAACTCAAGCCTGAATGAATGAGTCGTGAAGAGAGAGACTCCAAGCACTGGTTTACGACATCCTTCCTTCAACCACTGCCGTATTTAGTTACGCCATAGGGTCCAGAAAACTGTCAGCTAACGAGCAGTTTTTTGTTGGTGCTCAAACAGTAGCAGGTTTGTTACAAACAACTCACATAAAACAAGGCATGTCATTTATAGCCGCCAACCACAGTCATTTGAATCAACATGGAACTCTTACTTTTACCTGGGGTGGATGCGTCTCATGTTTACATGCATGCTTTCGCACTAGGTTGCTTCTACAGTCATATTAGTACCCGAAGCTTTCGGAGTGCGCTGACCGCGTAGCTGTCCAGTTGCTGGGAGATAAAGAGTGCCCCTTGAGTGGCATAACTAAATCTGGCAGAGTTTGGAGGAAGGTGCCGGAAAGCGATGCTCAGAGTGTGGAAGAGAGAGTGTGTGTTTAAAATGTTGCACTGTGACCATTTAAAACGACCATATATATAATCTAACTTTAGAGTGGAAAAAAGTGAGAACTGATCTGATGCAATATACATCTTTTATTTAATGCTAATCCATAGCTGTTCTCATCTTCCAAATTAAAGGTTGAACAAGTTACAGGCAGAAGGACACATCAGTAAAATGACATGAATTCAGATGGACCTGCAGGAACACCATTGTCCATAGGATCCTCTAAAACCCAGGCCCAGTGTCTTCTTAAACATACCTACACCACTGGCATGTTGTTTACCCACAGGCAACTTAGAAAGCAATTTGTTGCCTGACACTAGTGACACTATAGCCTGAGCCCTACTGGACAGGGGCACTGGGTAATGGCGTTTTGCCACCCCTGCACAGTCTGTGTTACTAGCTGTCCAGAGACATCTAATATATATATATCCTTAATTATATGCTTATGAAAGCAAAGAATCTTATTTTAACTTCACCCTTGGACAGGACTTCTATCTAAACTTAAGCCTCATCCTGCATTGTCCTGACAGCAATTTCATTTTTTCTTCAGCAGCAACCAAACACTTGTCTGATGGGCATAGTATCTAGGGGAAACCTCTCTGGTATTTCCAAATTTGACCAGCAAATAAAGGAAAGAGCGTATGCCAAGGGTTTTGGTCGTTCCCCCCTCCCCTTCCCCAGTATATCTTTTTTGGGCATTTATTCAGAAATGTGTGCCCATCCATCACAATAATATGAGCAGTAACTACTTCTTCGTGCGTCTTAGTTATTAACTGTATGGATACATGCATACACAGAATGTTAATACCTAGTTTGAATTCGATTGGATAGTATGTATGTTTAATGGTTCAAAATACCAGTAGGTGACTTTCATTTCAGTAGTTGTAGAACTAGCAAGATAAAATAGTCCTGTATGCTTTTGCATAAAGTGTGCAATAATACATATTCCACAGACAAATGAAGCACATTTTTGTGCACAGACTCTGTTGATTCTGGTGTTCATTGTGGGGTTTGAGTTTGATTACTTGTTTTTTGTGTTTATTTATTTTGGTTTTATGGTGGTAGGAAAACAAAGCATTTGTTCAAAAGACTGGAACGGAGAAGAAACAGACAGAATCTGCAATCTAAACAGAACCTTGCAAGAGAACATTGGAAATGTATGTTAGGGGTCCCAATTTTTGTGTAAATACAGCTTGACTGAGATCAGATTTGGAATCTGGGAGAGTGTGCAAAGGTAAACAAAATGGCCACTCCAAGCTAGGGGTAAAGTGCTGTTACCCTTACATAAATCTCAACTTTTTCCAGAGAATCTTTGTACATATGAACTCAGTGCTGCTTTGATGATACAGCTCATGGTCATAGAGGTCACTTCTTTTCACCTCTTGTCATTGCTGAATAGTCCCCCCAAAGCTCACTGAACCTAGTACAGATATGTTTTCCCTAAGCTAAATTGTTGGAGCATAACTGCAGATCACTTCTGTGCAAATGCGGTATTTCAGTGTTTGACGGTCATTGCCATAGGACTTTAGAAGGTAAACTCACTTAGCCATACACTCATAGTCATTCATACAAGACTGAATTATGAGTTACTTTTTGCTGTGGGCCTACTGACTTTGATAAATAAGTCAGCCGGATCTTCATGGTGTTTTTGGTTTGGCGTACCGAATAGCCATGCCTTCAGCACCATTGCAGTAACAGCGCACACAACATTCATGCTCACTTACAGCTCGGGTGATTGGACAAAGTGAAAGGCAACAGCCAATGAACATTGAGAAGATACTTTAGTTACAGATTCATAATACATTTAACACTGCACATGTACTCACAATTTGTTCCAGTGCAGCATGGAAAATGTGTTACTTTGGAATGTTTTTCTCAGTGAAAATTTGGTGGTCATCATCTGCTGGGCAGTCTTAAGGAGTATTTTTACTCCTTACTACAGATTTTTGAGGAAAATGTTCACACAGAGTGAAAGTCTGTAGGGTGAATTCAAGGTCCTAGTGCATGAATTTGCACAGATCAGCAGGGGGTTTCAGGAGCCCAGTATGATTATACAACTCCCATAATATCTTCATAAATACTTTTTCAGTTACTGGAAGCAGTTTCGCTAATGTCAGATCTTGCCATTTGCAAAATGTGGTTCATGTTTGTAATGTGCAGATAAAAACAACATGCTTGCCATGGCATATTGGTTGGCATGATTGACTAGTAAAATTGACATTTACATAACTACCCTTAACCCTAAACTTGTACCTAACCTAACCTTAAGATCATCAACTTAACTAAATGTGGGAGGTAAGGTAAGCCCAAGATGACTTCAGCCTAATCTTTTCCCAAGACACTCCAGCCTATTATGATGTAGCATCAAATTAACTTTGGTTGCAAAAGGATCAGCAGCTCCGAATATATATATAGAATATTAACCCTTTCACTGCCATGCTTGCTGCACCGTCACTCGGAAAACAACCAATAAAAGCGCCAAATTTGAAACCATTAAGGCTTTTTTGCCCCCTTTGCTTGATCACGTGAAAGGATTTCTATCAAAATGCACAGTATTGAAAGATTTGTTATTGGACCATCAGATATACTGTTTGGAGGCGTGTATGTGTACACCTTTCCACCCGGAAATTTTACAGGCTGTGACAGTGAAGGGCTTAAAAAATAACCTCTCTGGGAGAGAGAGAGAGAGAAGAAAAATTTGTCACCCTTTTATTAGAACTAGACCATGAGGGTCATCTGTATTTAATAATAATAAATAATTCTTCTATTTATTAACCCTTTCAGACCAAACATGCCTATACCTTTTTTGTTCAGCTGTTTTGTTCAACCCCTGTGTACCAGAGTTGATGAATTAATCTGATGTAGAGGTAACCTTGGGTTGGAATAGTCAGCAGAATGTGTCTGATGCAACATGCAACCAACTTTGTCTTCACTGGCCCCACAGTAGGCTTCCTGGTATAGAATAATTAAAGTCCCCTCTGGTGAGAATCCAATTATAAAAGCTGCTTTTTGTTAAGCACAAAGCTAGGATATCTGGATATCTATATATATATGTTCTTGCATAGTGTACCAAGCTAGCTTTACATTCTTGGTGTACTGTTAAGAATCACTCTCATTTCTGCTTCCCTAATCATTAATTCAACCCCCCTCACCCCCTTTGAACATAAAGAGGTGCATGTGATCAAGTGGTGGGCAGTCAAACTGTTTTGTGTTGTAGTGATTTTTCTTTCTTCTGATATGACTTACATGATTGATTCTTTGCACCTCTGACCATGCCAGGAAATAAAAGTTGAGCCACATTTGTAAGAATCAGATCTGACCAGTGTCCTTCACTAGACTCGTCCTGATATTGCCATCCTGGTTGACTGGGCTTAAAAAACAAACAAATTACTTTACTTACTCACCACTATTTTGATGCCTTTTGAAATGCAAGTTCTGGTCTCATTGGAACCTGGAGTAAGTTGAAAATAAATCGGTCTTTCTTAAGTACTACACTAATAACAGTCACCTATTGATGGTAGGATCTTAGGGTAAAACAGAGTTTATCAAAATACTGAGGGGAACAATTTCTAGATCTAGAAACAAGTAGAATGGAAAACGAAGTGAAGTCCCGTTTACATGGATAAAATGTTTAGATCTTTTCAAATGGCAAGTAAAGTGTCAAACTAGATAGTAGTATTGCTGTCTACAAAGTGGTGGATTGTCAAGGGCATTAAAGTTACTGTGTTAAGCCCGTTCTTAATTGG
Source organism: Alviniconcha marisindica (assembly GCA_018857735.1). Lineage (NCBI taxonomy): Eukaryota > Metazoa > Mollusca > Gastropoda > Provannidae > Alviniconcha > Alviniconcha marisindica. Next base: position 1,747,909 of record JABMCL010000979.1, read on the forward strand.
GCAAATGTTTCTTCGCAAACCTAGTTGGAAGTATTCGGCGAAGCTAGTTGGTTCTTAATTGGACAAACTTTTCTTTGCAAACCTAGTTGGAAGTATTTGTCGAAGCTATATTAGGGGTCCAAAAAGCTTTGCTCAGCATGTTCTGGGAACATTCGCCCTATTCGACAATCATTGCCTCTGATTGGCTGAGAGCAGAGCTCTCCTGTGGATGAAGAAAAAATAAAAATAAAAATGGATGTCGGTATCGCTAGGTTCTCCACTCGCTTCGGAGGGAATTTGTTGACTTGTGGGAGGCGCAGCCTTGCCTTGGAGACCCAGAATGAGATAGTAGTTGAATTACCCTGTGAGGGATGATGAAAGTATATTGACTTGACTTGAGCCTACATTTTCGATCGGCGAAGTAAAAGTTCAATTAAGAAACGAATCATAGTTCGTCGAACAAACATTCGCCCAGTTAAGAACGGGCTTTATATCAGGCTACTAAGATTGAAGGAGTTATCCAGAGTCTCAGACTAGTGAAAGACACCCTGGAAAAAGTATTGCCTTCTAAATGTCCAGACTGGAAAGATTTGGTACAATACTGACAAGAATATTTATAACTAAATTCTATGTATATCACTATTGGACATGCATTTTTCTTTTTAAATCCTGAGATGTTTCTTAAATTCCATTTGATTTACCTTTTTCAATTTTCCACCCAGTAGTGAGAACCCAGAGCTGACAAATGTTCTCCCTTTGAAACCTGGAGTAGGTCAGAATATAGCCATCCATGCTTTACCCACTGCCAGGAATTTCTTCTTTGTCCTTTTTAACTTCCCTGTCCACTCACCTTCATTTTTTCCAAATCCTCTCCCAGCCATTTAACCTTTTTAACATATATACTGCAGTTTTCTGGGGCTGTGTGGGCCCCACAGGATGAAAATAGGTCACCCAACTCATAGTCACAAGTGAATATCAATTAAATAGGTGCCAAAGCTGTGTTGTACGGGTAGATAGGATGGTGGTTTTTAACGTGGTAACAGTGAACTTGTGATTTAATCTGTTGAAGAATTTTGAAGGTGTGATTCATCCTAAGGTTGATGGGGAGTTAAAATCCATTTACTAACCCAGATTTGCCACAGTGACAAACTAACACAAGTGAATGAAAGTGTTGGGGCAATCTATAGAAGACGCCTAACATTTTAGGTAATGATATGCACCAGTCATGCTTTGCCTTGAGAGCAACAGCAGGTAACACTGTACAGGCTAACAACCATCTATTGAGAGCAACAGCAACACTGTTTTACAGGCTGGTACTTCAACATGAATGAGTCGTGATTATTATTGTAATATATATTTTTAATAGCTTCTCAGTCTCCTGATTTGTTTGCCCATTTGCATTTAACAGGGAAAACTCGTTTATGCCATAACACGAAGAGAGTGCCTGTTGACAGCATGTGTCCAGAAGAACAGAATTTGGGCACTTAAGGTAGTGTTTGACCGGCGTGCCCAGATTCCACCAGTTTTAACGCCAACTAACTGTAATGAAAAAAGTTTTATTTTACACGTACGAGTATACTTTTAGGTACTGTCGTACCAAGTTTCACTAACAGGAACACTCAACGAAAATGCAGTCAGTGATCAAAATGTGATCAAAAATCGGTCTTTTATATCGGCGTTTCAGTCCGCAGCTGTTTTCCTACAACAGCGAGTCGTTAGACGCTTACGGGTTACACGCAAAAGTTCCTTTGCTATTTTATGACGTGCATGGTGTACAGCCTACGTGTACAGCAGTAACCCACAGCACAACACGCACACTTGTGAAACCAGTAATACTCTCTTCGGTTCAACTCCATGTGAAAAGCAGACGGTGTGCTGAACCCAGTACAAAGGTCTCATTATGCACAGCTTGTGAGCCCGGGGCTGTGCTGGCCCTTTCCAAACACACGGCTTTCTGCTCTCAGCCTTTCTTTCTCTCGCCCCCCGCACAAGAAAAGGGGTTGGCGAGGGGCCAGGATTTGGCTGTGTGCTTCGGCGAGCGCGCTGAAAATAACCTATTTACTGGGCTACTCGAGACCCCTAATTATCTGGTCGCCATGGCAACGTGATTGATAGCGTTTGTCTGCAGTCAGGCCGGCTCAAATTGCCTGGCGAGCTGCCAAGTCCTGGGGCACGCTGGCTGACTTGTTTATCTCCCAACTTCGTGACTCATGCTGAATAGCATGGCTCTTTCCGACCCCCGTCTCCCCTTCTTCGCCTCTCCCGGTCCACCAGCTCTCGAAGCGCTTCAAATCGCGGGCTGTCGTTCAACCAGTGCGTTTTCATGCTGTGTTGGCTGGGCTTTATGAACGTGGAAATAGCTGGGGGAAGCATTAAAAGCTTTTTCGCCTGCTTGGTAACAAAATTGCACACGCCGAGCTTGATCAGCACGGGAAGATTAAAACGATCCCCCCCCCCCCTCTCTTTCGCTGTGGAATAATGATTATAGCCAAACTTTGAAGGTCGAAAAGGTCATCGAAATAGCAGTACGCTTCTGTTGCTAATTTTATACAAATTACTTCCAAAACTAGTGTGCTCATTAGGAAACACAGGTGTACATGTGTGTGTGTGTATATATATATATATATATATATATATATATATATATATATGTGTGTAACCGCATACTCCATATTGCAGTCGATGTGGTGAAACAGAATGGGCACTTGAAAGGTCGTTGCATGGACTGCGTAGTTTGCCATGGTTTGGATCGTCGTGCCGACCTTTTCAAACCGACAGTGATACCGGAAGTCCTGCTTCGGCGGATACAATTTTGAGTGCATGTCAAGAAACGGCCAACGCCTCTTCTGCCTCTGCCCTGTATCTACAGCGAAGATAGTAAGCTACGCACTATCCTTGTCTACAGTGCGTGTGACTTTAGGAGGGAATGCTAGACGCTGGGTAGTGGAGCGGACCGGATCGGTCACTGAAACCTTTGTTTGTCTCGCCTTTCTGTCTAGTGGCTGACATGAACTGTCCGTTGCAGGCGGCCTGGCAGCTTTCACAAACTATCGACCCACCCCCACGGCTATGCCCGCAGGTCTGCCGCTGTGTTTGACACCCTGGACAAGACTGTACGAAGTGTCTTTGATCTGGATAATCTCCATGATCACCGGTCCTGGGATCTCCGCGGAGTCAAATCCACAACGTTGCCCTGCCCTTTTTGTTTTTGGATTACAGTGCACCAGCAGACAGAACGAATAACCAAAGCGGCTTCAGAATACAGTACACCTCGCGAATTTTGTTTAGTCATGGTTGGGGGGGGGGGGGGGGGGGGGGGCTGAATTTGTAGCGTGAAACATTTGACTTTGTTCGGCCATGGATATATATTAGTGTAGGTCTGCTCAAGCATTTTCAGCAAAACTTGTCGCATGCATTGAATAAAAGATTAAATTAGTGTATTTTCAAGTTAGTGTACTGTTGACTTCGTTAGTGGTATTTTATAGTTAGTGTACTCTGCGTCTTGATTGCGTACATGAACAGAATGATCACTGAGGACTCGATATTGGCTTTGTACAATGCAAAAATGTGAAACCGGAGTTGTCTTCAAAAAGCTAAACTGAAAAGAGCATATATACAATGCTTTAGCAAGTCAGTTTGGTCCGCCAAGAATTGAAAAATCAGGTTGGGGGGGGGGGGGGGGGGGGGGGGCAGAGGACCGAGAAAGCGATGTTTCGCTGGATCGTTTTCCAGTGTGTGCACGCTGACAGTGACACCAGTTCTGTTGATAGGGGCTGGACAACTGAACAGGGAGCAAAGTTGTCTACGTATTCATTGCGAGTATGGAGTGGAACTTCCTCCTGGCTTGCTGAAACAGAGGTTGGCCCTTCAGTCTGGGTGTCATCCACGGTAAAGTGCGTGGACCTTTGGGGCCATTTCCAAGCAGTTTGTTTGAGTTTGTTTTGCAGAAGGCAAGCAGGCAGAGGCACACACAGCCAGCCTGTGCAAACGGTTTTCTTGGGAAGGGAGCGTGGAAAGTGTGCATCTCATTTGACGGCAGGTCGCCGTTTTCCTTCTGCATTGAAATGTTGAACTTGGAGCAGTTGAAGAGCTTGGTGAGCAGTGGTCCACCCCGGCCTGTTGCTAGGAGCCGGCCAGACTTAGTGCGCGCTCGCTCGCGCGCGGTGACTCCTCTCCTGGAGAGGGGAGATGCCATGGCGTGGTCGTTGCTGACCGTGGCTTGAGCAATCTGTACAGTTACGTTCAGTAGCACAGACACACGCTATCGATTTCCGTGGTGAAAGATAGCGTTTCCCAAGAGATCCGCACCGACGACGCATCAATATTCAATCAGAAAGGGTGGGTGGGTGGAGCGTATGCTGCTTACAGCTGGAGGGGGGGGGGGGGGGGGGGGGGGGGGGGGGGGGGGGGGGGGGGGGGGGGGGGGGGGGGGGGGGGGGGGGGGGGGGGAGTGAGGGGGTGTTGCAGCTTTGATCGATACCGATGATAGCCTTGCTCTTGCCCTGCACCTCACACGACAGCAGGGGAAAACGCTTTCTTTCAGCTGACTTTCCTCCAGTCGTAGGTGGTGCATTTGCATAGATATTAAACCGGGGGGGGGGGGGGGGGATTTGCATACATATTGTCTGGCGGCCAAGTTGCCCTGGAAAAGGCTGCAGGGCGTGATTGAGCAAGGCAGCGGAGAAGGACGGCAGAAAATTTGTGGGGTGCCCTGTCATTGATGGGCCGAGTTGAGGGGACACCGTGAAACGCAGACGGGGAATTGGATTGTCAGTGAGGAGAGCGGAGCTGATGGAGATGGGATTCAGAAACGGAGGCTGATACTAGCGTAGACGGGAGAGTGTGGAAGGAGGGAGGGAGGCTGGTGTATGTATGCGGGTGGTCCTTGTTAGAGAAGGTGACTTGTGAGAAGACTAAAGTAGTGTGGGTGTTGTTTCCAAGGGGAAAAGGAGACTGGGTGGTTTCAGCGCTCTAGTAGTACCACTGGTTGCTGTCAGAGAAGACAGGGAGACTGATGTAGATGGTGACTGCAGAGCTCTACTGTCTCTGGTGACTGCCAAAGAGGACAGGGAGACTGATGTAGATGGGTGACTGCAGAGCTCCTCTCTCTGGTGACTGCCAAAGAGGACAGGGACTGATGTAGATGGGTGACTGCAGCGCTCCTCTCTCTGGTGACTGCCAAAGAGGACAGGGAGACTGATGTAGATGGGTGACTGCAGAGCTCTACTCTCTGCAGAGCTCTACTCTCACTGGTGACTGCCAGGGAGACTGATTAGGTGGGTGACTGCAGAGCTCTGGTCGCTCTGGTGACTGCCAAAGAGGACAGGGAGACTGATGTAGATGGGTGACTGTCAAAGAGGAGAGGGGGACTGGTGACTCAAAGGAAAGAGGGAGACGGTTAGCGGGATTGCCGGTAGAAAACGCCGCCAAGTGTCAAGCGCAAAGCTGGTCCGATATCAAAGGGCGATGCATGCAACACTGGTGAGCTAGGACGCTTATCGTTGTTGTGTACAGCCAGCCCCATTATCTGTCCCCAACGAACCTTGAATATAAAAGCAAAGGAGCATTTAAAACGAGATCCCCTTTTACGTGTTTATCGTGAGCCTGTTTAGCCTAGCGGTAAGGCGTTAGGCTGGTAAGCGGAAGGACCTCGGTTCGATACCGCTTCGGCTCACCATTCTCTTCAAAAAGGTTGTGGTTTGTGGACACTGTCTTGTGCTTTGTCCATCACTTCCTACTGAAACATTAAAATGGCTCTCATCGCTGCCCACCTTAATGCAGGAGTCATTCTGGTGGTGACAGTGTAGCGATAGGTGTATAATCTCCCTCTTCCCCAACCTCCATACCCCCTTCTCCCCGTCCCTAATAAGCCTCATGGTTTCTGTGGACGTTAAGCACCATGTTTACTTACTTACGTGTTTATTTTGATCTCTTTTAGTTGTACTGGAGGAAACTTGTTTTGGGAAGGCTAGTTCCTTGAACACAAAGGCCCTAGTGAAAGCGTGAGCAAAATCCTGAGGCGCCTTGCATGTAGGACGTAATCAGATTGACCCAGTTAGAGAGTGAACACGGCTCACAGGGTGATTGATCAGCTTAACGAGCGTGTTCGATCGTTCCAAAACACGGCTTGTACACGCATTAGTGGGAAATATGCGAGATGATTAGGACTGGTTTAGTGTAACGAGATTTCGTCGGGATGTTTCGGCTGATGGTGGTGGTGTGTGTGTGTGACGATGTTCTTCGCCCCCCCCCCCCCCCCCCCCCCCCGGATTTTTTACATACACATACACACAACGTGCGCTTTCTCTGCGGTGGTGCATGAATATACACGTGTGTGTGTGTGTGTGGCAATTGCTACATTTGCATGTTCCAGTACAGTTCTCTTACACGCACACACATACGAGCGCGCGTGTGTTCACGCACGCATACAAAATACACACTACTATACAGGCGACTAAGTAAGGGTGGGGTCCACTTTTATCTACACACCATGGCCGCAATATCAAACCCCGTGGTACAGGACGAGGCAAGGAGGAAGGCACTTGTAAAAGCTGGCAAACAGGCCAGGAACGAGCAGGGTGTGCAGCTTGAAGCAGGGATTAGACAGGATTGGGCGGCGTGGCACGGTCTTCTTCCACAGGGCTTGGGACTGTGCGATCAATAACTTGGCAGCTAGCAGCAACAAGCGCCCTTCTCTGACCTTTAACAAGTTTTGCAGCCGGGGCTAGCCCCCCTCCCGCCCCCCCGCCTCTCCCAACGCGTCTATCGCTACTGCTGGGTTCCTTTTCTCAGGCTGTGCCCGTCAAGCCATGTCGACCGAAATCGACTCAACCCCCCCCCCCCCCCCCCTCCCCCCTTCTCTCTCTCTCTCTGTCTCTCTGTGGAGCTCACGTGGCAGATCTGGTTTCTGCTATCGACCAGTCACCATCAACCAGGCCGGCTGAATAAATGATGAAAATGCCGCATCGCCTGGGGCGATACTGCAGTAGCGCCATCGACCTGTTTTGACGAACATACGGAGTTGAGCAACCGGCTTCCCGTCAGGCTTCTCGGGGTGAACATTGTCAACAACTATCGTGGTTGGTATCTGATGTCAAGTTGAGCTTGACGCTCTTCACATCCACACTATGCGAACAGTTCCTTTGAAGGAGTGTGGATCAGGTCACAAGGACACACCACAGATTCTACTAGTTACTCCTTGTCGGTGGATCAGGTAACAAGGACACACCCCAGGTTCTAATAGTTACTCCTTCAGTCCTTGTCGGTCGTATGGTGACTAGGCTTCAACTTGACCCTAATAATTAATATGGACTTTAAAATAAAAAAATTCAATAGAACAAAAGAGAACTTATAAAATGGCTCAGAAGCCCCCACCACCCCCCACACACACACATACTGTGATGACCAAGTGAAGGCCCCCACACTTGAGGACTGCAAGCAAGGGTCACCACCCAAAGCACCATCTGATTTGCAAGCATGCACCCCCCTCCTGTCGCATCAATACCGAAAGTTAAGTCCAGCGAAGTATCACATCAAAATCAAGAGATCTGGCTCTGGTGGCCATTTAAAAAACAACAACAATGACTGTGTTTATGAATTTAGTTGGGGAGAGAGGAATTTGGTGGGGGGATTCCTTTTTTAGATGGTGGCTTTTGTCTTTTTGTCCACAGAATCTGGTACCACCACATGCAAAACGATCACTTTACTATTTAACTGGGCAAAAGGCAGGATAGAGAAGTGTAGAACTGTTCCCACCCTATTGCATCAGACAAGATTCATTATGGGGTTCATAGCTTACACGGACATATGTTGCATTCTTACTAGGAGAGCGAGAAACACTATGCAGAGAAAAAGTTAAAATGGCCACAGTACTGCGTCTTTTCCATGATTTATTCATTTACGGGATGGTTGTTACTAATAGTAATACTGTAATAGAATGAGAAAAACAAAGAAGAGAGGGGCTTTCATGATTTATATGTAGCTAGAAGGTGAGCCTAATGATAAACCACAGAAATTAGTTCTTTGCTTTTGGCATTATTAGCCTGATCAGTAACACAAAATTGTGTTATTTAGAGGATCACAGTTGCCCAGGTTGTATTCATGGTAAGGCTGTGCTGCACACAAAAGCAACAGGATAATAATTTGCATCTCATCATTGATTGTATCATGTCCAGGAACCAGCACCCACACTGGTCAGTACAAAACGGGGGGGGGGGGGGGGGGGTCCTGCAGAAGTCATGTTGGGGCAAAATACAGTTCATCAAGTGACAGGTAGCTGTTTGGTCCATGATGTTCAGAGTATTTTCAAAAATAGGCAGAAATTAGGCAAAATTCCAGGCATTAGGCAAAGCTTCCAAAGCTCATTGTATCAGTTGTTATCTATAATTAATTAATTGAACATGACACAAATTACACAGACTTTAAACCAAGCAGCGAAGAACAGGTCCATCCACTTTGAAGATTTTCAACTAGCCATGGAAGAACATAGTCACAATAGGCCCACCCAACTACATAAAGCCAGGTATTAATTGCTTTGTCAGTGTCTTATTTCCGAAAGTCCTAGCTTCCCAGAATAAAATTTTAGAAAGTAAATAAGGGTTACCTGTACTAGTTGGTGAGTTACGGTGGCTCAAGACTACTGTGACGTACAAAATCCCCATTTATTTCCTGCTTGTCACTAGAGGGTACGGTGGTGAAGTACAATTTATTGAGTATAGTAATAATCAGCCTTCTTATTTTCCATGGCAATCACATACAAATGACCGGCAGACGCGTAGGTTATCATCATTGCTTTCTGAAATAAAATGGATCTGGAGGGGCAAGAAATGTCACGAGCGTTGCTTGAGGACGACAGGAACTGGTTGGCTGCTGGGGCAGCCGTAAATAACTCCCTTTGATCCTGGGTGATCCTGGGTTAATTCGTTGGCATTTTTACTGGCTTCTTTTTGACATTTGCCTCCAGTGAAATGTCAGGCAGTGGTGGGGTCTATGCTCGCGGGTTATGTTGAACTTGTAAAAAATGTTTGTTCCAGGGTTTCTTTTGCCTGACGAGGAAAATACCTGTAGAATGTTTTAGAAGTGGTTTTGACATTCGAGATGTTGTTGCACGTGGACTGAATGGTGTAGCGTTTTCCTACAACCCCCCCCCCCCCCCCCCCCACCCCACCCCTTTTTTCAGTCTGTGTAATTCACAATAGTAGTTGTTTTCTTGTTTTTGTTTCAGTCATCTGATACAAGTGTTGTGCCCATTTTCTACAGTTTCTCACAAGCATCTAACAACGAGGTTATTTTATATTGTTAGCATACAAGAACAATGAAAACTTCTATCCAGATCCATAGTATCTGTCTCTCGGACGTGAGATACATTGTTAACACCTATCTGTCATCAGCACAGTTCAGTCAACATTGTCAATGACTCTCACTCAGTGCAGTCGACTAGCACTACAGTTCATCACACTCGGGTGACTCATTAGCTGACAACACTGATGGTTCCAAAGTGGTAGGTGCACACCACAAAGTAATGTGACCGCCCAGTCTTATCAGAACACACCAGGCAACAACACAAGGCCAGGTTACTAGTACATGTGAATTAGTGTGGGCACAATTACACTGTTACACAGCTCAGTGTGGCTTGCCGTGTAAGTGTAGTGTAACCCCAGCCTTTTGAGTGGACCGGCCGTCTGCTTGCCTGTCTTATCAGCTAGGTCAACCGCAGAGGTGAAGGACGGATGTGGGAGGTTGTTTTGGGGGTTGCGGGAAGGAAGGGGATGGAGTTGTTCGTCTCCCATTGGGTCACCTGTGCCCCAGCTTAATAGTAAAGGAAGTCTAGATCTAATGTGGTGGTTTCTCACTAACAAGGATGAGCACACACCCTGCATTACAAAATATGTTGTCCCAGTATTATCATAAATCTTCACCCACCACATCCACGCTTGAATTACTTTTCTTGTCACCTTATACTTATTCTATCTTCAGCAGTGGTGGGGTTGGGGCAGGGGTTGCTGTAGGGTATGTATTGGACCCTGCTTAATAACTGAAGCCCAGGGTGGACTGACATTACTACTCTTTTGCCAGTTTACCATTACGGAAAACAGTAGGCAGAACACAAGAGTTATTTTACAGCAGCCTGATGATAAGGTTTAAACTGACTCGATGCTGATTCCACAGTGATGGATTCATTTCAAAGTTAGGACGTTAGGACTCAGTATTAAAGTAATTAGAGCAGGCTGACGTGCTACTCTCCACATCACTCCACATCAGATCACATGTTGTTAGTCACCAGATTCACTTTGCAAGCTAGCATCCATGGCTCAGTCCCACAGCATGTTAAAACAAGTGGGCAGGTTCAAATCCTGGTGGTGACAGTGTATGGATAGGTATATAAATTATAATCTCCCTCTCCCCCCACCTCCATACCCCCCCCCCCTTCCCTGATAAGCCTTATGGTTTCTGTGTATGTTATGCACCATGTTTACTTACAAATCCTGTTCTGTGAGCCCATGCCCTGTTACTTCAGTGTTTTCTCTGCACCTGCTAAAGGAAATGGATGAATGTTGGATGCTGAATTACTTTGTGGATGGCATCAACAGATTGCCACCTGTGTGTGTGTGTGTGTGTGTGTGTGTGTGTGTGTGTGTGTGTGTGTGTGTGTGTGTGAGAGAGAGAGAGAGAGAGAGAGAGAGAGAGAGATGATGATACTTAATTATACATTGATAAAGATTTAATCTTAAGTCAACCTTTATACAAGTCTGTCCCTGATGACCAACATAGCGGCACTCAACTCAGAAAATAAAATATGAACAGAATTATGGTAACCATGGTACTGTTTAAAAGTTCACACCCTGCAAATGGCGCTAAAATGAAGCAAAGCAAGAAAAGCAAATCTGAATTTGCGATGGAGAGAGACGGAGAGTTACCTTCATAACTGTCACCCATAAACTCAATGTTGTCTACTTTGTCTGTGTCAGTTGTCATGTCTTATACATTTACATTTTCACTGCTCGTTAAATGATTGTACACATGGACAAATTCTGTCAAAAGTGTCATGTTAAAGCTTCCTCATTGCTCTCTTCACAAACACACAACAGAGACAAACAGGTAGTAGTTCAGAGGGAAGATGAGGCTGAGTTGTGTGGATGTGAGTGTGTGTTAACTAGTATGTGCCCATTTCATGCTCTTTAGTACTTAGTGTGTGTTGTCACTTACGCTGATCACCCTGATATAACCGCAGTGGTTGACTAGGCGTATAACACCAGTTTACTTACACTGTATACAAAGATGCTGCATACAAAGCTGACGTAGGTGTTTGTGAAGACAAAAGCATTGTTACCCTCCACCTGTTACAATACAAAGTTAAGGGGTAGGTGGTACTGAAATGCCTAGAAGCTAGATAGATAATGAGAGGCATCAGTGAGGCAATTTTACATTTAGTTGAATGCAGGAATCAGCCTCAGATCAGTGTGTATTCGACCAGTTAACACAGTACAACACAGGTGGTCAGATTAAAAGCTTGTGAGAAATAGGAGGTGGGGTTTAGACTAGCGGTCAACATGGAACCCTCTTCCAGAATGACGAGAGCGTAATATGGCTTGGGATAGTGCTTTATGTAGAAGGTGGTCAGAACTATGTAGAAAGATGATTGTTGACCATTGACCCACTCATACATTGAAAAGATAACTACTTACATTATCTGAAAAAATACATGTTGACTGTTACTAGTATTCAGCATTTGCATTCTCTAGCTGTGCATGGAAACACGAAAGCATTGAGGATGTTGTTTGAGGACATATCTTTGGATTGCATCTTTGATCTGAAAGAGATCAACATTTTTGGAAAGTTAGGATTTTTGATTACATTTAGGATTTTTTTTAACCCACTTTTTACTCCATTGTTAAAAAAAACTTACGATGTTCTAGTTTTAACATGTATATATATTTTTAGCATTTAGCTCTTCACCCTGATATAACCATCTTGGTTGACTGAGCACTAAGAACCAATTGCCTTCCTTCCTTGATGGCTTCAATTTATTGGTGGAAAGATGACTACTGACTGTTGATGGTCTTGAAATTTACACAAAAAAGAGAATCATATTTTTTTTCTGTTAAACAGTCTGCTAACTGCTTTCACTGGTTCCTTCCCTAATAACCATAACCTCCTTCATCCAGTATTTAGTTTCTTTGATCTATTTCTGTCACTGGAACTTGTCTTGTTTTGGTTGTATGTACATGTAGACACTTTCTTGAACTTTGTTAGCGCTCCAGAGTCTGTGCGGGCCCCAAACTCCCAGACATTATGGCAGCATTAGTGGAGACTAGCTGGAACAAAGATCCCTGTAGATTCCTACAGAATGATTGTGGTTGACATTCATGTTTGCTGTTGTGTGTGCTGCAGGTATGGAAAGATTCAGAGTGTTAAGATCCAGCCACCGGCCAAGGACAGTGAAACAACCATCACTGCCACCGTGGCGTTCATGGACATCCGCTCCGCGTCCAAGGCCCACAACTCCAAGAACACTATAGATAGTAATGTCCTGCGCACAGAGTACTGGGACGCCTTATCGTCGACTGTGCGCACCCAGGGTGACTCTGCACGAAGCAGCAGCAGTATTCCGGGAGCGAGTGGCACGTATGGTTCCGGAGCTCCGGCGTCCACTGTGAGCCGCAGCGCTGGCAGCAATGGGAGCAGTGGAGCCCATGGCTCATGGACTACAGGGTAAGTCATGTGTCCCAGGTAAAAACATTGCCCAGTTTGCCCTCACTACCATTGCTTCATTCATGATGCCTGCCTCTAGTACTGTAGTAGCATACAGTAGTACTAGTAGTCATGGTAAGTCTGCAAGCTCAGGACTTTGTCTCTCACCCCACCCGCCACCCCCCTTCCTTTATGAAACAAAATTGTTAACAGTGTGTTCCATTGTAATTAAAATTGAAGCAAGGTTCATGTTTTTCTTATTTGTTCATTTGTAGCCAAAGGTGACCTGTGACATTTTGCGTGTGGGGATTCTTGCAAATTAGAGCTGATAGCATAGTTACTAGAAATGTAGAAGTTGTGGATGCTGTTGGTAAAACAAATTTGGTGCTCTGATGTGACTATAGCTTCCTCCAAACACCACAAGTCTAAAAATGTTAGAAACATACTCAAAATTGCTGAACAATAAATTAAAGTTAAGGTTTTGTGTCTGGTTGTCTGTGTGCATTTATTAGGCAAACCATTTTTGCAAAAAAATAAAATGTGATGTGTGTGAGTAGGACTAGTATTTGGTGGAGGGGGGTCATGAAATTGTTATGCAGTGTTTTCTGGATAGCCTTCTAAATTAAATGCTAACTTAATCGAATGCTTTGAAATGGGTCAGCTGCACAGTGGGAGTAAGGTTGAATGAAATCTTGGTGGTTTTTGCCTTGCTATTGTTACTGTGCTGGTACCAGTGGAGTGACAGTGTTTGTAAGGTATTTGAGCAGACACACCCGTTGACTGAATGCTTGGCTTTATTTGAAGCATTTTGATGACAAGAGTATTGTGTCATTTTTTTAAGCTCTATATTAATGTTGTTTTGGGCAGTGGCCTTTGTTCTGTATTTTGAAACCAGTGTTGTTAATAGTTGAAAAGCTGCAGTATTGTGTTTTATTAAGACTTAGTTGGCTGAGTGAAGAAATTGTTTCTTGATATTGTTTGTGTGCGTATGTGAGAATCTGTGATGGTCTGTGTGTTGTGATGGTGTAACCAACCCGTGTCTCCATCCATATCATTTTCTGCCATCTGGATCTTTTTGAATCGTCATCCCCCTAATTATACTTACTCTTCCCCTTTCAGAATCCCAAAACATTTACTGGTATTGAAGAAGAGCCGATGGAGACTCTTGGAGTTATGTACTTTTCTGTTTTCCTATTGTGCATATTGCGGAAAATACTCTTGTGAGTTTCAACACTGCTTACTAAAGCTTTACATGGGATTTATGTTTTGCGTTTGTACTTTGGATTACAGTATTTCTTTTGTCATCGCACTGCCAATCACAGCACTTTTGGATTACTTCACACCAGTCGCGTCAACAAGTGAAACCCCTTCATTCACTCTGGATTACTTTTGGATTACCTTCTCCCATGGAGTAATTTCAAGCTCAGCAGTGGCATTTTGTTCACTCCAGTCCACCCCACTTTCCCATTTGCTGACAGAGCTGAGATTACACAATGGAGTAGAAGCAGCCTCTTCTGATTTTATGATGGGAGTACATTCTTATCATTGGATCTTGGAGTAGATTCCTGCTTTGTGACTGGCTGTTGGGATCATGCACTGGCCTCCCATTGGCTGGTGGAATGTCACTGTGGGCTATGATTGGCTACATACTGGTAAGTTTAGCTGCACTTTTTTTTCCTTTTTTTTTTCTTTCTTCCAACTTTGAGCTGTGGAGTACGATCTAACAAACAGGAAGAATCAGACGTTTGGATTTAGCATGTGCCGGATCTAACTTCATTTTGGATTCACTTCACTTGGATCGTACAAGTTACATTGCCTTGGACTGATTACACTTTGGATACAGCTGCACACTTTAGCCAAGGATTATTATGATTCAGCCTTCACCCAAAAGCAGCAGGAAACCTGGATTAGCAGAGTGGACATGAAACAAAAGGAGTGGACGTTGCCAATGGGTGGGTTGGTACCGTTGTTTTTGTTTTACCCTGTTTGCCTGTTCCCACCTTTTACAGTTGAACTGACATACTTATTGTTTCTAACTGGGAATGTCTCATTTCTTCCCCCATGACTGTTGACCATCTCCTGCAAGATTGTTCTGGTGTCAGCTTTTTTGTTTTTTTTGGTTTTTGTTGTTGTCCAGTCACCAGTGTTTTACTTTACACCAATTTGACATTTTTTTCTTGCTGGAATGTGCAGCTTCCTTGGAATTTCCAACTCTGTTACTGTTTTAAAAGTTTTTATCTTCCATTTGAGATTTTAAAAATATTTTTGTATTGCAGGAATGTTTGCATTTTCTGTTATTCTTTCAGGTTGTTGATGAATGTGGTTAACTGAGGTATAATAAATACTCTGATTGAAATTAAATGTCACGCTAATGAAATCATGGTGAAAAGTTAGAGGATGAAAGTGTCATCTGACAGTCTACCAGTACCTGTGAATAATTTGACAAGGTAAGTGTAAAAAACAGACAAAAACTATTTTTGTTTTTGTTTTGTTGTTGAACCTGGATAATTACAGATTTGTTTGTATTGGGGAGAGGGGTAAATGTTAACATACAAGATAAACTTGAATACAGAATAAATCTTGTAAATGATGGTACCTCTAATCAAAACTCACTGCTGTTCATTTGTCTTCTGCTGAGAATTTCAATGTAAGTCAGTTCCATCATTTTATTGGCTTCTTAGTTTTGCAAAGATGACTGTCAGGTTCTTCATGCACTCTTAGTCTTACTCACACCAGCCACAGTGTCTTCTTGATCACAGACCAACTTGCCATCAGCTTTGAAAAAATATTCCACTTTAGTTTACAATCATAATATCATTATTAATGATCAATCCAGACTTAAAGATTTCCCATCTCCCATCTCCCATCTGATTCTGAGCAGGCCTGTAATCATATTACTAAAAAGTCTCACTTTTGTGTACTGGATTAGATACTGAAAATTTATGTCTTTGGTAAGGTACAGTTTTTGTAATTATATTTATATAAATTCGTTGAGACTGCATTTACTCATGACACATTGGTGATGGTAATAGACTATCATGTAAAGTATTAGAAATAAGACACATTTTCATTAGAGTAGAAGACTGCCTGATCCACAGAATGACAGCCATGTTATATTACTTTAAAACACACAGCAGTCTCAGTGTAGTTTGGTCTGTGAAGCAATTATTGATCCTGGTTGTACTGGGTGTTTGTTGCTGCATCTGAAGAGGGTCATAGAGGATGGTCATGTGGATGACACTTAAGGTCAAAGGATAGGACATTTCCACTGACACTAGTGACAGGTTGGCATTGTCTGGTGTGTTGACACTGGGATTGCCTGTATTTGTAAGCCAACAAATACAGTGGGTTGTAGCTCTGAGGAGTAGACTTGTCAGGCTTGAACTGATAAAATTGTCAGCATCATTGTACTCTGTGGTTATATTAAGATTGTCACTGATGACAGAAAATTGTAATAATAAAATATAATTAATATGTGTCGTATGGTATATTTTGATTGTTTATTATATACTGCAAATGTTATGAAATAAAACAAAAATTGAGTATTGACTTTATGTGTTCATTGTTTAATGCAGCTGTAACTACAAAGTACAAGTTGTGAAATCCGCTGGCATTTTGTGTGAAGCCATGTCCCTAAGTAAGCTTTGTAAGTACTGCTAGTAATACTAGTACTACTCAGTCTACTGTCCCTTCTTATTTTCACAGAACACCAGAAATTATCACTGTTATTTCCACCGCTTTAATTGTACCTATGTCCTGTGTAATACTGTGTAGTAGTATTCAAGATTTAATCCAAGTGGCTGGTTGATAATTTGGTAATTGAGAGATTGGTTGATAATTTGGTAATTTGAGAGATTAATACTAATAGTAAAAGAAAGTTGTATTTGTGGTCCAACTTGTGTGTGTTTCTGCATGAAGCACATTTTCACCAAGGCTGTTTTGTTGAAATGGTCACACTTCAGTTTTGATTACTCTGTGTCTTCTACCCTATTCCATAGTGTCCAGTTGCAACAGGTTAAAGACTGACACTTTCAGGGGTGCTGGGTTATTTGATTCCATAACCCACGGAACTGTGACATAGACTACAGGATCTTTAACGTGTACATGTATTTCGTCTTTTAAATGCGCGTCTTTACTATGTAGATGGGACCTCCATTTATAATTACAGTACTATCTCATAATAACAGCATTAGAGAGGCAGTCAAAGTTGTGTCTTTATATCACTGATCAGGGGCCAAGTCCCACGCAGCAGTAACACCATCAGAGGTGTCCATTCAGCCTACTTAAACAGGGAAAGTTGAACAATAGTGATGTTCAGGTTGGGATATTTCTGTCCCTGCTATACCCTATGCCCAGGTTGTCCACTGTGCAAGCCACTGTGGAGCTCTTCTTGAGTAGCCACTTAAACTCTAAAGACTGCAGTCATTTTGTTTGCAGTTCTCAATGTAAAGGTTGCTTCATCATGCCAGATTGGGACATTCCTTAAACCCTGTGTTCGGTTGGCTACAAGTTTGCTGTATAAGAAACGATTCTTCAGCAGGCCACAGGCAGCAATAACCTGAAGTTTGACAGCCATGTTCTGTTATGGTGCAAGGCCACTGATGTTAGTGACACATTCCGTGCAGTGTTAATTGATGGAAGTCTCAGTGCATACTGTAGGGGAAAAGCAAAGATGTATCTAACACAGCAATGCACTGGTTGTTGGGCTAGTTGATGGGAGATTAGCCTTTGCTTCGTTTGCAAGAACAGCTTTGTCATATCAAGTGGTAAGTCGTCAGTGTGGCTGCCTGGAACTGGGTGGGGACAAAACAACTCTATACTTGTATAAGCACCCTCTGTAGTTATGAAAGACCTGGGCACAACCCTTCAGGGGCCGGATGTATTCAAGGTCGCCATCACACTAGATTTATGCAGCCCCAACCCCAGTCAATGATGTATGTGACACAATACCTAACCCACCAGCCTAGCCAGCCAGGGGCCAGCAAGTTTGGCAGAAAGCCAGAACACACAAGGTCCCAAGCAAACGGCGGTAGGAGAATGGTCTGGCAAGCTTCCATGTGACTGCCACTGAAAAACTTGGCTTGACTTGGCTGTTGTGCTACCCCCCCCCCCTCTCTCTCTCCCCCTTCTCTCTTTTTCTTTTTTCTTCTTCTAATGCATGTGATGTACAGCAGCTGCAGCCACTTACAATGGGCAGCATTGTTCTGTTCTGGGAAGCACAAAGCATGTATTGAGAGAGTGTGATGGGCCCCTTAGCAAAAAGAGTTTCACACAGCCATAGGGTGGTGACAGATGTGTGGTGGACCCTGTGCAAGACCACGCTGAGCCCAGTGTTCTGGACAGTGTAAATTGTTACGCGCCCATGGCATGGGAGGTTTTCTTCTATAGAATCCATCCTGGGGGGGGGGGGGGGGATGAAAATGTTGCTATGAACAGGTCTACAGATAATATTTTTGAATCTTGAGTAACTGATACTGGTACAAATTAATGCACAATGTGCGTTCTTCTTCATTTTTTCCCTCTGCCTTGCCTTGTGATGGGACTTGGGAGATAAAGGTTACGTGGGCCTGGGATTAAAATCTCTGTAAAACTAAACGTCTTTGAGTTTTCCATAGTGCAGTCACATGGTTGACACAGCCCGCTTGCTTAAATCTTCATTGTCTTTGCATGTGAAGCAGAATGGTCACATAGTTACAGTCTGTTTAATTGACTAAACTTTGTTTACACCTGCATAAAAATAACTGAGCAACTGCTGGATGACTGAAAGTTTCGGGAGGCAGTGGTGTGGGGAAAGTTTTCAGGTTGCAGAGGGCATCATGCCTGTCATGGAAACATAATATTATGTGATCCTTTTCATTATTTCAGTACAGAAACATTGCATCTTCTCTGGTCATCATGTACAAATTGGAATGTCTGCAGTCAGTCCTTCCTAATCCTGGCCTTGTGGTGGGGACCTGCATGGACATTCTGTTTCTACTGTATCTTTTGCCTTTCTGTAAACAGTGTGAGTTGTGTAAGTTCTGCTTCTACATTTCATTTATCTTTTCAGCTTCAGTTTTCCTGTTGTTTTGCTTTCAGTTTCAACCATCTACATGTCGTATGGTACATGCATACATTTTGACTCTTAGTCTTGTACTTGTAGTTATAATACATGTATTGTTGAAGTCTGAAATTCTCAAATTTAAACACAGTTTGGGACCTATTACTGTTTTAACACAGAAGGCTGCACAGTTTGCAGTCAAACTCAAGTCAGTATGTCACGATATGATCAACTCTCAAAAGGTCATAACAACAACAAAAAGTGACACAGAGGTAAATTCCAACAGACTGGCAAAATTCCAAAATTAATTTAATTGACTAGTTTTGTTTTGTTGTTTAGTAGATGACCTAGCAAGTAATCATCACTGAAACCAAAGGTCAGATCAGAGGGTGTTCTCTTCAGTGATTAACTATTTGATTCTGTGGACCAAGCATGGGTCCAACAAATCAGTGTTAATTTTGGTTGTCAGTAATGTCCAACATTTTGTGAAACGTTGATGTCCCCATGGTTCATAAATGCTTGAAAGTAAACACTAATAACAACACCAAAAGAGTTGTGTATTAATGGGAGTTGCATGCTGATGACTGGAATATGTTTCACTTGCTTGATCTTCCCCTGTCTATATTTGGACCCTCGTGGCCGGATGCAAAATGACAGGCACTGTTGGTTGTGTAAAACACAGACTGGAAATGACTGCAACTTTGCCCATTACGATTATGAAAGAGAAACATCTCTGCAATGTGCAACAGATTCCCTGCCAGAGCAAGAGGAGGGAGGTGAGCTGGACTCTCAGGAAGAAGTTGGACACTTTTGCTGGTCCAGGCGAGATCAGAAGAGGGAGGTGGTGCTGGACCCTCAAGTTAGCCCAGAAGAAATGCCCCCCTCAGCCTTCACTCTTTTGCCCCTCTACCCCCTTGTCTCCATCCCTAACAAGCCACCTCCCTTCTGTGGACATAAAGCAAAATGTTTACAATGGGCAAAGTTTTTGTTTGTTTTGTTTTTTTAAAGCTGGATACTAACTACTTTGCATTCTTTACATAATTGACATGAAAATAGGAGTACTCATTTTATGTAGGGGGGTGGGGGTGGGGGAGGATTCTCAGCAAAGGAATTTAAAAAAAGAAGAAGAAGATATTATATATACCGGTATGCTCTCACAAGCATACCACAACAAATACCGGCATGAAACTATGTGTGTAGTTTTTATTCAACTGTTTTATTTGAAACACTCCATTTTCTTTATTCATGCTCATTCTGTCAGTACAAAGACATTCTTGCGTGGGTAGGTTAATGCAACTTTTTAGAGTTTATCATTTTATATCTGTATTCTATCTGGAAGTTCCTGCAATATGCTGCTATATCTCCCGAAGATGTCACCCAAACAACTATTGCATGCATTTGTTTCTTTAAAGATTAGATTACTGCAGCTCCTTTTTGGCAGGTTGCCCAAAGCATCTTCTTTCAAAACACCAGAAGGTCTGGAACAGTGGTGCCACTTTGCCAGACCCTTTGTCCAAACTCTCAGATCTCTCAGGGCGTTCCATCTTTGCATTAGCCTAATGGGTAGCTGTACCCATACATCAGGCGTTTAGAGGGTATCCTCATCTGTCAATTTGTTGAGGGTATTGCATCCAGCATAATTCAGGGGGATTTTAATTAATGTTTTTCATCATGTGTCTGGATGTATGTATTCTATTTTGCATCTGAGTGCAGAACATTTGCACAAAAGCTACAGTGAACAGTCCAGAAGGTGGCATTATATTTGAAACTGTAGCACGACATTGTTATTGTCCTTGTCAACACAGGCAGCAGTGCACCAGCTTGCTGAATGAGATACAACAATTATAGTGCTGGATACAGGTAACACCTCAGTGTAACGCATAAGAGAAGGCATGGAAAATTTGAGTGCATTGTGTGTGGTTTTAACATGTACCCTCGCGGTAGTAATAGTATGCACACCCTGCCTCTGTTAAGTCCTCGTCTACCTCTCAGACCTTTATTTTTAGGCTTTACACTCCTTCCCAACAGCTTCACTCTTCTGCAGACACCCAAGTGTTCAGGGTACCAACTCTCCAGTGGTCAGTGCTCTTTTTCTTACTAGGCTCCGACAACCTGGAACCAACTCCTGGTCCTGCTACCTCTGTCAGTTCTTTCAAATCTGTCCTTGAAAACCTTGCACTTTTCACAAGCCTTTTCTTCAGTTCCATTGCCCTGAGATAGGTGTGTGTTAAGGGAGGGCCATGTATATGTGAATTGAATCTTTGTCATCAAAATATGCAGGTACTATGTGCAAAAAAATATGTAAGCTCTTTGGACTATTATTATAAGACAAAAGTGTTCACATATCCTTGGATTATTGTAAATCCTATTCTTCACTGCTGAATCTTTTGCAACCAAGCTTGGTAAGTGGGTCCACCATTTCCATGCAGAATATCATATTTTAGGTTTGCTTTTCTTCAAAAGTTTTTGGGTCAGTCATTGGGAGGGATTAAACTGCAGTGGTATGAAATCTTATGAACCTCTTGCTTTTCTTCAAAGGTTTTTGGGTCAGTCATTGGGAGGGGTTAAACTGCAGTGGTATAGAATTCTATGAACCTCTTCACTTTTCTTCAAAAGTTTTTGGGTCAGTCATTGGGAGGGGTTAAACTGCAGTGTTACATGCAGTGGTATGGAATCTTATGAACCTCTGCTTTTCTTCAGAAGTTTTTGTGTCAGTCATTGGGAGGGGTTAAACAAACTGCAGTGGTATAGAATTCTATGAACCTCTTCACTTTTCTTCAAAGGTTTTTGGGTCAATCATTGGGAGGGGTTAAACTGCAGTGTTACATGCAGTGGTATGGAATCTTATGAACCTCTGCTTTTCTTCAGAAGTTTTTGTGTCAGTCATTGGGAGGGGTTAAACTGCAGTGGTATAGAATTCTGTGAACCTCTTCACTTTTCTTCAAAAGTTTTTGGGTCAGTCATTGGGAGGGGTTAAACTGCAGTGTTACATGCAGTGGTATGGAATCTTATGAACCTCTGCTTTTCTTCAGAAGTTTTTGGGTCAGTCATTGGGAGGGGTTAAACTGTAGCATTGTATGCAGTGGTATGGAATCTTGTGAACCTCTTTGCTTTTCTTCAAACGTTTTTTTAGTTAGTGTTGTTTGGAGGGGTTAACCTGCAGCGTTACATGCAGCGGCCTGGAATCTTACGAACCTCTGAAGCTTTAAGTTGAACTTAATGACAATATGAATAACACCTAAGTATTAAACTATTAGCCGATGTGGTGCAGTTCAAGCATTTTGCAAATTGTATTATAGTACTGGTAAACGGTGACCAACCCCCCCCCCCCCCCCCCCCCCACCCCCCACTCCCATCTCACATAATAGTAATAAAGGGCCAACTCTTAGACTCTACTGGACCATATCCTTTTGTCAAATGTAATGACAATTGACATTATTTAAGATTATTTAGTTCAGGAGTATTGCCTTTCTGTTGGCTGTGCAACTGTGTTATTTACTGTTAGTGACTTCTGAGGGCATTTAGTTATATAAATATGGGTTATGTCTTCTTAATTTTTTTATATATTTATATATATATATATATATATATATATATATATATATATATATATATATATATATATATAATTATATATCTAAGAATGATGTAGACACACACAGGGTTCACGTTAACAGGTAATTTCCAGTATTTTCATCATTGTGGGGATGGGGATGGAATCAGCAGTTGGTCTGGTGTACCAGCTGTTACTTTGTTTGACTGGTTCTAATTTAAAAACAACAAATACAGCACAATGAGTGTGTGAGGTGGGTGGTTGTGTGTGGGGGGTAGGGGGACGGTGGTTGGTGGGGGGCTGTGTTTTGGATGGGAAAGGGAGCTGGGTGTTTGCTAGTACAACTCCAGTGGTAACATAGAGGAGGGTGCAACCGACTGGCTACAGTGATTATTTGACCAGTTTCTGTGAACCACTTTCACCACCTTATAGATGCAGCACAGGTTTGAAAAATGTCTGGGGCTATTACCGGCACATGAATGCTCCTTGGTTGTTTTGCTACTGTCTTAATTTGAAGGCTGGACCCAGTCTGGTTGAGTGCTAGGCACTTGCACCAAAACGCCGGCACCACCCTGCCATTTTCTCCTTCCTACTCCCATGGAAAAGGCCAAAGGGGGGTGGCTGGAAATGCCAGTGGCTTTGGGAATGCCAGATGTGCCAGAAGGGCTCCCTGGCCTCAAGATGGGGAGATAAAATAGCAGACTCCAGTTGAGCCCCTGCCAAGAACTAGCTGGGGCATGGCGGGATGGGGGAGTGGAAGAGGAATGGAGAGGAGTGAAAGATGGGCTGAAGAGGAATGGAAAAGAGTGAAAGATTAGATGGGCTGAAGGGGAATGGAAAGGAGTGAAAGATGGGCTGAAGGGGAATGGAAAGGAGTGAAAGATGGGCTGAAGGGGAATGGAAAGGAGTGAAAGATGGGCTGAAGAGGAATGGAAAGGAGTGAAAGATGGGCTGAAGGGGAATGGAAAGGAGCGAAAAATGGGCTGAAGGGGAATGGAAAGGAGTGAAACTGAAAGATGGGCTGAAGAGGAATGGAAAGGAGTGAAAGATGGACTGAAGAGGAATGGAAAGGAGTGAAAGATGGGCTGAAGAGGAATGGAAAGGGCGAAAAATGGGCTGAAGGGGAATGGAAAGGAGTGAAAGATAGGCTGAAGGGGAATGGAAAGGAGTGAAAGATGGGCTGAAGAGGAATGGAAAGGAGTGAAAGATTAGATGGGCTGAAGAGGAATGGAAAGGAGTGAAAGATGGGCTGAAGAGGAATGGAAAGGAGTGAAAGATTAGATGGCTGAAGGGGAATGGAAAGGAGTGAAAGATGGGCTGAAGAGGAATGGAAAGGAGTGAAAGATGGGCTGAAGGGGAATGGAAAGGAGTGAAAGATGGGCTGAAGGGGAATGGAAAGGAGTGAAAGATGGGCTGAAGAGGAATGGAAAGGAGTGAAAGATGGGCTGAAGTGGAATCGAAACTTACAGACATTTTGAGGCCCTGCCATATGGAACTGGCACAACTCAACATAGAAGCACCCATGATAAAAAATAAATACAATTTCAAAAAAAATAAAAAAAAGGAGGGGGAGGGGGCTCATGTGTTTATGGTAAAGGATGGTGGCAACCAGGGGGGGGGGGGGGGGGGGGGGGGTAAATAAGGTTAAGAAATACTAATATTGTAGTAGTACTAGTAGTAACTAATGGACTTTGTTTCAGTGAACAAGTGTTCTGCCACAGCCATTACATTAATATTTTCCAGACAGCCTACTGCTGCTTCCATGAAAAGGGCTTACCAGCCTCTGGAATCATTAGTTTAGATGCTAGGCATGGCAAGCGTTCAAGCATTTCTTTGTGTCTCTTCACACACCCCCACCCCCCAACCCCACCCTTGTGTGTGTGTGCTTTTTTTCTTCTGCTTTTTCTTCTTCTTTTTTCCTTCTAAGTTTACTAACTGGGGGTTTGGTGGCGTCTTCCCAGCTCCTCTCTGACTCTTGGCCTGCCTCATTTCCCAGCTGCATTGACGTCAATGATTTATTCAATGGAGGCCGGTTGTTGCCAGGGCCATTTGCTTCTATGGCAGCATTACTTTAAACTGTGTAGGGGGACATGTGTTGAAACCCAGCGTTGAAGGCTTGTACCCCAACTGGAAGTTTCAGCCTTCTCTGGCAGAGAAACAGTAAGTCTCGGAAAGCAAAGTTGTTTAAACTGGGCATTGTTTTGCTTGAGTGTGCAAAGACTGCAGTGTTCAGTGGCAAAGCCGGTAAGAGTCGAGCCATTCAAGGGGAGAAAATGGATGTGAATGAAATCTTTAAAAACTAAATTAAAAAAACCCCAGTCTTACTGAAAGTAAAACTAGTGACTTAGTGAAACTAATGACAGTAACTCGACTAGCATGTGTGTGTGTGTGTGTGTGTGTGTCTGTCTGTCTGTCTGTGTCTGTCTGTCAGTGTGTGTGTGTGTGTGTGTGTCTGTCTGTCTGTCTGTCTGTCTGTCTGCTGTCTGTGTGTCAGTGTGTGTGTGTGTGTGTGTGTGTGTGTGTGTGTGTGTGTGTGTGTGTGTATGCTTGCTAAGTCCAAGAAGAGTGG
The DNA here is from genome assembly GCA_018857735.1 of Alviniconcha marisindica. Classification (NCBI taxonomy): domain Eukaryota; kingdom Metazoa; phylum Mollusca; class Gastropoda; family Provannidae; genus Alviniconcha; species Alviniconcha marisindica. The sequence goes on from JABMCL010000979.1 coordinate 1,772,740, forward strand.
TACAAGCTGAGTTGTGGATGTCAGTCTACATGTGACACTTGTAAAATTGAGGGAGGAAAAAGAATTTTCAATGAGTAGTTTACAAACAGTGTCAGAGTGGCAGTGAGGTTTCCTATATTTTGATTCACCAGTATACCATCTGTAACAAACTTAAGGGGAGGTGTGGTATAACTGTTGGAATCACCTGGTCTGTCTGTGGTTGTGAATATGTTTCAAAGAAGGGAGGGTGCTTTCATCATGTACTTGAGGGATTGTCTCCCAACAATGGATCATAAAAGAACTTTTGTTGTTGTTGTTGAAACTTGAGTATAGTTTGGAGCTGTAACTTGGTCCAGAAAATTGATCTTTATGTTTTGGAAATGGTTGGGACTTTTGAAGTAGGAATCTGTGCAGTACCCTGTCTTGCTGTCAGTGTCGGGTCATCTTGTAGCTGTAACAATTATGATTAACTGCTGCTGTCATGGTTGTTTGCGGAGCAACGGAAAATGATGAGAAAATCTTCCCATTTGTGTAGAACAAATGATACACACACACCCTGCTGCCATCTTGAGTGTTTGGGATGGAAGAGTTAGTTAGACAGTTTCACAGTAAGAAAGGAATATAGAGTTTTGACTTTTTTTTTTATAATCAACTATGGATGAAGGAAGCATGCAACATCTATCTTCCAGTTCCATGAAAGTAATGATGATCTGACCTCTGTATGTCAGGAAAGAAGTATGTACTATCCTGATGTGCTTCTGGATTTAGTTTAGCTTAAACATGAGCTCAGTGTTAAGATGCCCCAAAAGAGTGTCTTCCAGATTTCCTTGTAATTCAATCATTCCAATTTGAGTTGTGGATGTCAGTCTAAATGTGAGGCTTGTAAAATTGAGGGAGGAAAAATAATTCTCGATGAGTAGTTTACAAACTGTATCAGCGAGGCAATGGCCATGGCAGCTTAAACATGAGCTTAACGTTAAGATGCCCCAAAGAGCGTCTTCCAAGTTTCCTTGTAATTCAATCTTTTGTGGAAAATTTAAGCATTTTGATATAACTTGGCTTACAATACATAGTAGAACATTTACTACTTGGTAAAAATACAACATTTTAGTTCAATTTACAGCCATGTTGAAACTGTATTTTCAAGATAGTCTGCAAGTGCAAGGAAAGGGTTATATATTTTGTAGCTCTTTCCAACTGTCTGCCTTAAAGTTAAACAGTGGGCCCATTTCCTGAGCATGAAATTGAAGCCCACCACACTGTAAATGGGGCATTACAAAAAATAAAAAAATATGTATAATATATATTCATGGCAATGTCAACATTCCATTTGACATTGAGTGCAAGTAGTTGCTCTTAGTGGAAGGTAATATGGAAAGGTTAAACGTCAGCTGGGTGGGAAACCAGCAGCAGTCATATTTCACACTAGCTGCATGACTCATGGCAAATTCTGCTTGTGCACTGCAGTTGGACTCTTCAGACAAGGTGCCAGGGACCATAGAATTATTTTGTTGCATTTGTGGCAGCATACCTTAGAATTATTAAGCAAACAAAGTGCAACAGTACAGCAAGAACAACGATGATGGAAAATGGGCAGTGGAGCTTTTCGATTTTACTTTGTCTGAAGCCGTTTCTTCTTCAAGATTGGGGCAGTTGTTTTTAGGCAAACTGGCATAGCCAGCGTAGATGTTTTAGAGGTTCTATAACTGTTTGAACTTTGATTTTTTGAGAATGTTTATATATATACATATCTGTCTGTATGCTTGATGTTTGAAGTTTGAACAACCTCTTTGAACAATCCCAGTACCCTGCCAACTGCAAAATGTATTCAGACATTTGACCCAGCTGTCCTTTTCCATGCTTGCCTTTTGCCTGATGCAACTTAAACTGCAATCTTTTTTTTAAAGTGTTATTTGTTGATCAAGTCCAAGAACTACCTATCATTTGTACTGCTAATACTATTCAAGAATTTGTTTGGGTTTTTTCCTCTGAGAATGAGACCAGCATCTGGAGCTATGCCCTGTCTGGGAGCACGTAAAGTGACTGTTCAGTCTTTGACTAGTTTGAATTTGAGAGCTGAACTCTCAAAACTGACTTTTTCAAATGTAATTGAAACTGTCTGCAGTTCTTTCTCAGTCACATTCACAGTGTGTGTGTGGGGGGAAAAATCCCAGTACCCTGCCAACTGCAAAATGTATTCAGACATTTGACCCAGCTGTCCTTTTCCATGCTTGCCTTTTGCCTGATGCAACTTAAACTGCAATTTTTTTTTTTTAAAGTGTTATTTGTTGATCAAGTCCAAGAACTACCTATCATTTGTACTGCTAATACTATTCAAGAATTTGTTTGGGTTTTTTCCTCCCCCAATGATGGACCAGTTGGGCTTGGGCACTAGTTGTATTGGTTTTTCTGCTGCTTGATCATGGAGTGTAACCTTTCTCAGGGTTATGTGGATATCCATTGTTCTGTTTGTGTTTGGTCTATTTGTGTATGGATTCAGTTTGTAGACACGTTTGCCTTGGGTTGGTTCAGTTTTTAGAAGAGTTTCGAATAAAGTGTGTGGTGACTTATGACAGTGTTTGAAACTGATTATTCCGAAGTGATGATTTGGGAGCACAAACAGCTGCCAGAAAATATATACACAAGAAAAGGCAGTAACTAAAAAGAATGAAAATGTGTTCAGCCTACTCTTTATGACAGAATTGTCAGTGTGAGGGGGGAAAACTTAGAATTCACATGTTACTGTATAATGCATAGTTTTTGCTGTTTGTCAATTTGCTTGATCAGGCTTTGGAGCCAGGGACTTTCAGTAGGCTATGCTGTGTATCACTTCCAATTTTGTGTGTGATTTTATTCAGTTGTACATTGAAATGAAGATGATGACAGAGGCTCAGACATGATCTGTACATGTATACTGTATGTATTCTCTGGAGAACTGGTTCATTAGTCTTGGCATTCAATTCCCAAGCAGAACACAGCTTATTTTTCTGTAATCTGGTATCAGTGAATCAGACAGAATGGTGCATAATACTGGCTTGCCCTATTCCTAGTATTGTAATGTGCCTTCTTTTTTCTCTCGATCTTTCTCTTTCTCTCAATTTATTTTAATTTTACAAGGGCAATATTGAAGAGACTAACTCTTCATAAATGTGTATTGGTATGAGTGTGCTTGTTTTGTTCTCTGTGGATTGATTTTTTTGATTTTTTTGTTGGACTTGAGAAACCGTTTACATATATAATATATATTACATATTGCTATAAATTATAATGAGAATAGTTTTGAAATGTGCATTTGATTATGACAGAGCTTGGTTGTCCCAGGTGTGACCCTGTGCATTTGACAGGATGTTCAAAAAAGCCACATACACTACGTGGCTTTGAATGGAGTGACACTGTAAGCTGGTGCATGGTTGAATGGTGTACACAGAACTTGTGCCTAAACGGCAGCATTTCACATGGCACCAGCAATGCAACACCCAAAGAGCGCAGTCAGTACACCACTTCCATGGATATTAATAATATGCGCTATAAAAGGACACAGTCACTCATTCAGAATCACACACCAATATGCACAGTGAGTCTGCTTGAGAGCAGAGAATAGCGCTATATATAAAATCTATGAATAGTAATAATAATAATAATAATAATAATAAAATTATGTTGATATATTTAACCAACTTCCTCCCTCAGACAGTCAGAGAGAGACTAACAAGTTATCGTGCTCGGTGTTTTGAGCCTTGATGTTTACAGTATAAACTATATCGTTATTAAGACATCATCGTATAATGTTATTAAGACATTGTCCATTGTATGCTTGTGTACCTGTGCTCTGTCCACATATTGAAATGCTTTTTAAAACTTAGAATCTACTGGTTGACTAGGTGTAAAACACCAAGTTACTACTACTATTAATCAGCCAGAGCCCAGAGACTGTGTGAACAGGGAGATCAAGCTGGATTGATTGATTGTCTTGTTAGCTTCTAGGAGTTTGTCTTGTTAGCTTCCAGGAGTTGTTCTCAGCAGTTGTTTCTGTGGATATTATGACTGTGTTCCCTACAAGATGTACAACAGCTGAACCATGAAGTTGCAGCGTGGATGAGTTACTCTGCACTTGCAAGACCCCCACAACCTGAGTATCTATTGTTCTGGTGGTGGTCGGTCATTTTTTTGGTTTTGACTGTCTCAGACTCAGTGTCTCAGACTCAGTGTCTGAAAACATTTATAGCCAGTGAACATAGGTACAGGTACCCTCCCCTCCCCATCCCCACTTCACCCATCCCAAATAAACTAAGACTAAGAGGCTTTTGTGGACATCAGCAACGTGAACCATATAATCTGCCCAACTGCTGTTTGTTAAAAGGAGGAGGGAAGGGCATCCAGATTATGCCCAAAAGTTGCATTTGGATCATGACTGTATATTTCATGAACATTATTTTGTACTGTGGTTATGGGGTTTTTACCTGTAGAATGTCAGAGCATCAAAATCTGAGTAAGCCATTGAAAAACCGAGATTCTTGAAGTGTGAATCAGTGAGCTTGTCTTTTTGTGGTGTGACAACACTCCAAATTTGTCCGTCATCGCATTTTCATTTTATAATATACCGCTGTCTGAGTTGTCACAGGTCACCTTTTTGTTTTGCTTATTTTGCTCTTCATTGAGATTTTTTGCAGAGGGTACTGCTTTCAAGGGCAAGATATATGGATTTGTGTTTTCTGTTTCTTTCCAGGAGTGGTTCATTTCAACGTCATGGAGGGGAGGGGGCAAGGGCCCAAACGGACGTTGTGGACCGCTCGCGCTCCCCTGATCACTCCACCACTGGCAGTATGCGCAACAAAAAGTCTGTGTCCATGTCACGCTCAGCCAGTCGAAGTCGCTCAAGATCACCCCGGTCAAGATCAGGGTCCTCAAGCAGCCGGACGGCCTACTCAACAGAAAGCAGCAGCAAGTCGTGTTCCAAATCACAGAGGTCAGTTGTACAGTTGGTTTGGTCACTTTGATGCACTTAATAGTGTGGTATTACAGTGCTTCTGGTAAGAATGTATGGCAGAGGTGTAGGATGTCTGCAGCTGCGTATGACTAAGTTCTAGTGAATTTACAGTTGAAAGCTTTGTTAGTTTATCAGAATACCCATAGTTGTCTTGCGTGTGTCTACCTTGTTTGTTGAACCAAGATGGTAGCATTATAGAGCTGTTTTTGGATCAAGACACGAAGTAGTACCCCCCAACCCCTGGCTTTTAATATTTTTTTTCTTATTGGGATATAATGTATTATGTGTGCATTGTGTTATATGAGGATTGCAGATTCTGAACAGGTCTCACGTTTTTTTGTTCATTGGATAAAAAGGCATGCATTGGAAGCCCTCGTTTCAGTATGGGACACCCTGTCTTCTTTATGTTGCAGCCACGGCAGCAGTCAGGCCAGTGCACGCATCCAGTCTACCGTCCTCAGGTCCACCATTGCCAATGTCAGCGAGATCAAGGATCTGAAGTCGGCAGACAAGCAGAAAGAGTCGGACAGCGAGGACCGCCGGCCGCTGGGGATCTGCATCACTGGTCTGCCTGCACGCTCTAGTGGTGAGGCAGATTGCGTAGTGTCCTCACTTTGTGCTGTATGAAGGTGTTTTGTTCACCGGGGGGTGATCAGGTTGCATTTGCGTGTGTGACTGTAAGTAAGTAAGTAATATGGTGTTTTATGCCCAGTCAACCAGTGTGTGACTGTGCATGTGTGTCACTGTGTGTGTGTGGATAAGGTGTGGATCACCATATTAGTATACCCATTCGCTCCAGGGGAGAGGGTGGGGCAGGGTGTAGAGACGAGACAGACAAAATTAGAGCATGACACATCGCTGTGATTGCCTGGGCTAATGTTATGATGTGTGTCCAAATTGACAAGATTGGTGTGGGAACTGGGAAGTGCTATCAGCGTGGTCATATATAATATGGCTGTGGAAAGTCTAGTTAAAAGCCAGAGCAGCTGGTAGCACAGTGTATTGGGAAGAAGTCAGCCTAGTTTGAAGGTGAGGCAACTGGCGGGATGGTGTTTTGTGTTAAAAGCAGGAAATCAGCCCAATTAAAAATAGAGGCAGCTGACAGCTGTGTTTCGCACAAAGTGCGAATTCAGCCTAGTTAGAAACAGGGGTAGCTGACAGCAGAATGTTTCTTTGTCAATTAAGAAATCAGCCTAGCTAGAAACAGATGACAGAGTTTTGTGTTCAGTAAGAAGTCATTCAGTCTAGTTAGAAACAGATGCAGCAGACAGCACAGGTTTAAAAAACACACCTGACATCAGAGGGTTTTGTGTTGAGTAAGAAGTCAGTCTAGTTACAAACAGCGGCAGCTGACATCAGATGGTTTTGTGTGAAGTAAGAAGTCAGCCTGTTTAAATCAAAGTAATTGATAGTGTTTTATGTTCAGTAAGATTCTAAGAAGCTGATCTGTGTTTGAGGTTGAGGAAACTTGTAGAATAGCACCTTCACTGTTTGTCTTGTGGGGGAGCACAGGCAAGAAGTGATTTGAAGAAGTTTTGAGAAATTTATCATCTGGTTGAAATAAACATGTATACTTTGTACTAGTGAAAACTGACCATAAGTTCTGGTGCCATTTCAGAATTGTCTAGAGTAGTATTGGTTACAAGCAGGTGCTGGTAATGCAGGGTTTGTGTTAACCAGTAATTTCTGGTATTTTACCATTTAAGATGGCCAGATGCCGGAAACAAAATCAGCAATTGGTCAGAAGTACTGGCTGTCATTTTGTTTGATAAAAAGAGCATTAGAAAATATAAACGCGACACAGCTAGAGAGTGCATAGTGCATGCATGCATGCATGTGTGTGTATGTGTGTGTGTGTGTGTGTGTGTTCTAGATGGGGAAGGGAGCAGTAGTAGTATCTATAGATATTAGATGGCAGTGTATCTGACTGGTTACAGTGATTGTCTGACTGGTTTCCGTGAACCAGTTTTGCTACCGTGTAGATGTCACACAGGTTTGAAAAACGTCTAGTGTGATCACTAGTAATGATGTCAGTGACTGCAGAAGTAGAGTTAGCTTAGAATGAATCCTTTTTTATCCTTGTAGGTCAGTACAGTTACCAGGTTCTTAAATGGGAGGCATTGGTACTGTGGACAAAATAGTATCCAACTGCCCTTTGACAAAAAGCTTTTGGGCTGGATGCAGTGCCCACAACCTTAAGTGCCTGGAGTACATTCCACCTCTTGAGCGGCTGTCCTTTCGAGACCATTTTTGTTGTTGTTCTGTGGTAGAAGTTAACACAGCCTAGTAGTTCTAAATAAACCCCTCACTGAAGACTGTTTGTTCCTGTTACAGTCATAAGGCTTGCTGTTGGTTTTTAGGTTATTCTCGTCAAGTTCTACACTCTGTACTAATCGGTACTTGTTTTTTTCTACTTGTAATGCCTGAAAGCACCAGCATGATTGTGACAGTGTAAACAGCATAGCAGTCAGTGACCTGAACTTGCAGCGTCACAGTGGTTGGTAGCTGCTTGTGTAAAAAGTTTTAAATTAGTAAGAAATCCTTCACTGCAGGACTGTTTAAAAAAACAAATGTATTGATCAGTATGTGCTTCTGGCTGGCTGTATAAAATACAGGCATGCCAGTGTGTGCTTCTTGGTTGAATTGTTGGAAGCAAGTCACATTAGCCTGAAATGTTGCAGTTGCTTTTGGTTTCAGATTCAAGCCTGCGAGATGGTTTGTTCCATGAGTACAAGAAACATGGCAAGGTGACAACAGTGCAGATTGTCAATGAGGGTGATAATCGCCACGCCATGGTCAGCTTCAGAAAGTACGCCACCTACTCCTTTTTGCTTTTTATTCTTCAACGCTCGAAAAGTAGAATTTAGTCTCTGTAAAGCTGTAGCATGTGTTGTTTTTGAGATTTTGCGTTTTAATTGACAGCGCGTGCAGAGAAATGGAAAATACTGGTCTTTATTGATCTGTGGTGAAATTTATGTCATGTATGATCCACTTAACAGCTCTCGTTTTCCAGACACACTTTGGGTGACAGTGGTGGTGATGGTGGTAAGAATGATATCCTATGGCATACGTTGAGACACCAAAGTGATTGCTAGTAATTACTGTTGGATACTGAGCCTTGCTTTTGCATTGCCCTGATATAACCGTCATGGTTGATAGGGTGTTAAAAAGCAGTTACCTTCCTTCCTGCTTTCTTTTGCAGCAAGTTGGTATGTAATGTCGGAAAGGACCCAGCACTGATGATGCTGTTTAGCTACTTAGGTTATCTCTGAAGAGGCACTGGCACGTCAAGGTAATGCCTTAATCGAGAGTGAAGGGTTGTACTGAGCTGTTCTTGATGTTTCATTTGATTCCTTTCAGGCCTGAGGATGCCAGCAAAGCCTTGGAAGCCTCCCAAGGCAAAATGTTCTTTGGGACCAAGATCAAGGTCACATCACACGAGGGAATCAGTAAGTGGATTGCTGTCTTGGCAGCATGCGTCTGCAAGGCACTTACTGCCAGTAGCGGTATCTGATTTAGGTTCGGTGAATGTAAAAATGTTATTAACCCCTTTCGCTGCCGTGATGTCACTTGAAAACAACCAATCGGAGTGTGAAATTTGAAATTCTTGAGCATTTTCATTTTCTTTTTTTTGCATTAGCATGTGAAAGAACTTCCATCAAAACGCACAGTATTGAAAGTGATTTGTTACAGGATGGGAAAAGGTACTGTTTGTAGGCATGTGCATGCATTTTCCAGCCCAGAATTTTACAGGCTTGGGGGGGGTAATTGAAAAAGGAAAAACGGGTTCTTTATTCACTGTTCTCAGTATTTTGTTATTTATCCTGTGTGGGGCTGGAGACAAAGAGAGAGTGCTGAAGGTCAGGGTAAATTCATTTTGTAACCACTGAGAGATGTGATGCAACTCCCTGTTATGATCAGTGCGTGCGGTTATCTGGCTGGTTACACATGCATCAGAGCATGATGCGTGAGTGTGGCTGTGCTGTGCATGAGCGTCTGGCCCCATGTTTTTGGCCCCGTGCTTTGATTTCCATGGCAATAAGAGGCATTGGCTGGAATGCAGTTTTGCTGTACAGTAGAGCAGACACTGTTCAGTGCTGTGTCACTAATAGACATCAGTCTCTTGGAAGGAAATTTCATGTTTGAAAGGGAATGGTTTGTCACAACATGTTTCTCACTACCTGACAGCACAGCATCTGTAAACACAGACAGTTGAAGGTAAGCTGACCTCGCCAGTTGATCTCAGTATGCGAAACCTCAAAACATTTAGTTGAAAGTGGATAATAAACAAGGTCATCTGTCACGCCATTGCCATGCAATAGAGATGCATCCATTGCTCATGAGCTCCGTTCCGGTTGAGATAGTCCTCCAAAGAGTAGTCCCAATCCCATGGAGTGGACTGTAGCATTTTGGCGAAGGCAGTTTTTGTCTCTGTCCAGTGTGGAGTCCTTACTTTTTGGAAATGCCAGGTCGCTTCTGATTGGCTGATACCAACAGCAGTGTGGGTTCGTCTAGAAAAAACAATGGAATGCAGGATTTTCCTGGACGTATTTTGCAAAACACATCCCACAGTACTTTCTGCGGGTATTTCCGAACCTGCAAACCATCGTATCACCCTGGAGGCTTGAACATTTATATGGAGAGCTCATTATCCACTGTATTGCTTTGATTACCATGCCAGAACCGTTGCATTACTGATTCTTTGTCAGAGGGAATCGTCTCAAACTTTGACTTTGCATCATTGTGCATGTGTGTGTGTGTGTTTAATTGACAGAATGAGGTGAGAAGTAAGCTAAATGTTACATTTTGTCTGTTTCACAATTTGCATGTGTGTGTGTTTTTGGATTGTATGTGTACATGCTTTGGGCTCGTGTGGGGGGGGGGGGGGGGGGGGGTGCCAGATGTGTGAGATCCAATCTAAAGAATATTGGTCATGGTTTATGTGTGACATGGTTGAGACATTACAGAAATGCTCCATTGTCACTGGCATATTGTTGTATTTACAGAGGTAGAAGATGCCGACATCCGGACCAATGAGAATGATTTGGACGAGTTCCATCCTAAATCCACACGAACACTCTTTGTGGGGAACCTTGAGAAGGATACCACTGTCCAGGATCTCATTGGCAAGTTCAGCCCCTTTGGCGACGTTATAGTGAGTATTTGATTTAGTTTTGTTTTAATCTGACTAATTTGGAGGTGGGTGGAGGTGCCCTGCCTACATCCTTCCCCCAACACTTACTGCTACAATTATTAAAATATATGAATAATTCCGATGACATTTATAACAAGATTAAAAGGAACCAATTGTGACTGATGTTGAATAACTGCCGTAAGATGTGCATTGTAGACATGCACATGTTTGCACACCCAAAAGATTTCATGCTGGCATCTGTACCGTGTGAACCATAGGCCAGTGAATAAATGTCAGGATTTGAACTTCCCCAGCCACTTTGACATCCAACTTCATCAAGCAGGCAAGCTGGCTTTTCACTTTTTAATAATTTAGATAAAAAAATAAAAAAATGTGCAATGATTGGGTTGTGGCGAAAGAGAAGAGGCAGCATGTGCCCCTAGGAAAAGGTTTAAGTGGCGGTGACTGTGTCGTTGCACAGGATGTGGACATCAAGCGGCAGGGTGCAGCTTCAGCCTACGCCTTTGTCCAGTACACAGACATCAGCAGTGTGGTGCAGGCACTCAGAGAGATGGAAGGGGAACACATTGGTGCCAACAAGATCAAGGTAAGTTGCTTCACGTCTCACTTTTCATGCATAACGTTTTACAGGACACAGATAGTAGTGCAGTTTGCTTAGATTGTTTGTTTTTGTTGTTGTTTGGGGGGGGGGGGGGGGGCAGAAGCTGTGACCTTTTGACCAGTATTGGATACAAAGATTTTTCAGTGGAGGGGTCCTGTTAAAGGAATGAGAAAGAGGACAAAGCATGGCTTGCAGAAAATACTTCATTGAAAATGTTCAAAAACATTTCCCTCTCTATCTATTGCCCCTACCCCCTGCACCCCTCTTTCCCTCTCTTCCTCAAAGGCAGGTAAACTGGTGTGTGTGGGTACAAAGGCAGGTGAACTGGTGTGTGTGAGTATCTGTTTACTTTCTCCAAGATGCAGACGTTGACATTAATGGCACATTTAGTGGAACCTCTGCGCCTGTTGCAGCTGGGCTTTGGCAAGAGCATGCCGACCAACTGCGTGTGGATTGATGGCTGTGGGGAGAACCTGACCGAGAAGAGCATCTACCGCGTGTTCAAGAAGTATGGGGAAGTGACCTACACCTTTGTGGATCGTAAGAAGTGGCGGGCCCTTGTGTTTTTCACCAACCTGGACGACGCTCAGTTTGCTGTCAATGAGATGAAAGGCCGGCCTCTTGGCAAGAGGAGAATTATGGTATGTGTCCGTGAATATGTGTGCACTTATTGCAGGTTGGGGGGGGGGGGGGGGGGGGGGGGGGTCCTGAAGGTAAGGGATTCTCAGGAAATGCCAGTCATTAGCTGTGTGTTGACATCACACTGAACTTTAAATATGTCTGTGATCTGTGTTTCTCACGGTGCTATTTGCATCAGTGATGCTGTGCCATTTGCATCGGTGACGCTGACCTCACTAGTTCATCCTAGCCTGTGCTTGGTGTAATGTGCAGATTGATTTTGCCAGTCGAGAGTGCCAGAGCAACTTCTTGGACAGGATGGAAAAGACTGGCCAGATGAGGCCGGAAAACCGGCCAGATGAGAGAGGCCTTCACAAGTTCCGCCAGCGCAGCTTTGAGTATCAGGAGGGTTTCCCGGAAGAGTGAGTGAAGATCATGTTACTGTCAGTTTCTCGCTCTTTTTTCCCCTGTTTCCCACAGTGTGATGACATCAAATGCTGTGTATTGAAATACTTTGTTGTTTTGTGGTATGTGATATTTGTATTTTTAGGGTTGGGGCAAGGTTAGCACTGTGAACCAGTTTGGTCTAACGGTAAGGTGGTGGGCTGGTAAGTGTACAATGTGTGTTCAGTTCCCTGCTTCAGCTCTCTTTTTCTCCAAAGTTGTGGTTCATGGACACTGTTTTGTGACTGCCACCTCACAAATAATGAAGTGACAGTGTAGCATTAGGTGTAGTCACCCCCCCGCCCCCCACCACCAACCTAGGATCTTTGTCCCCTCCATTACCTCTCCATAGACAGCTCAGTGTTAAAAACCAAGTCTGATGAACAAGGTCAGTACATTGCTGTTGCTTGTATCAAAAAATGTAAATGAAGTCCAGTGACTGTTGACAGAAATACTCAGCTTTTGGAAACCTTTGAAAAATCCTTGCTGTTTGTTGTTTTATCTATCCCATAATCATTATAATGTGGTGTTTTTCTTTCAGCATACTTTTTACAGTTTGTGTGCTTTTTGTGTGTGACTCTGCTGGCTTTGTATTACATACAAAATGTGGTTGGGCTGTTGAGCTGCTGAGTTGCAGCTAACATGTGTGCTTAGTGTTAAACGTTCTAATGTGGTTGGGCCATTGCTTTTAATAATTACAGAAATCGTGCACGTTTTGCCGCTACTGGGAGCCAGCCGGCTGGGGCACCAAGCAGCTTCTATCGGGGACGTGTCGGACGGGGGAGAAATCGCCATGCTGATGGATCCTTCCAGGAGGACTTTTCTCCCAGCCGGAGGAACAGGTAGGCGCTTCATTTCACATCCATTTGCCTGGTGAAGACCAGATGTGTCGGTGAGAATGGGTATGCCTGTGATGCAGACATCCACTGCAGGGACCAGTGATATCCTGCAGACTGACTGTGTTCATGCTGCAAAACCAAAAGTTGTATTCTCTCCACAAATTCCTTTCTGGTTAAGTTCAGACCCTGCATAACTGATTCCATTCTTCATGCGTAGTGATCGTGTGAAGTTGAATGTGCAGGGGTTGGCAGTGGGCATTTAGTAGTCTTGAAGCAGTTAAGCTGAATATTCAGGGTTTGGAAATTATGGGAGTCTGGTGTTTGTGAAGCATGAAGCTGAATGTGCATGGGTTGGAAATGGGAATTTGATATTTGTGAAACGTGAAGCTGAATGTGCAGGGGTTGGAAATGGGAATTTGATATTTGTGAAACGTGAAGCTGAATGTGCAGGGGTTGGAAATGGGAATTTGATATTTGTGAAACGTGAAGCTGAATGTGCAGGGGTTGGAAATGGGAATTTGATATTTGTGAAGCATGAAGCTGAATGTGCATGGGTTGGAAATGGGAATTTGATATTTGTGAAACGTGAAGCTGAATGTGCAGGGGTTGGAAATGGGAATTTGATATTTGTGAAGCATGAAGCTGAATGTGCATGGGTTGGAAATGGGAATTTGATATTTGTGAAACGTGAAGCTGAATGTGCAGGGGTTAGATATGTGAATCTTGTAACTGTAAAGGGTAAACCTGACAATTGAAAATGGGTATCTTGTGATTTGTGAAAAGATAAAACTGATGGTTGGAAATGGGAATCTTGGAGCTCTCTTTGTTAAAAACTAATATTGAAACTGTGAAAAGGGAGAACAATAAACACAAATTCTTTGTGTGTGTGTGCGTGTGTGTGTGAGAGAGAGAGAAAGAGAGAAAGAGAGAGAGAGAGTTTGAATGATGAAGAGACTGTAATTGTGTATGTGTGTGTGTGTGTACCTCTAATGCACAGCAGCTAATGACCACAGCACCTTTGAAGTACCTCTGAGGCTAAATTTAGGGAAAAGTGACAGTTTTGCTTACTAGCAACGACAACAACACAAAATGATCTGGGGTGTGATAGTTTAGGAGATGGTACTTTGACTAGTGACTCCAAGGGCTTGGAAAGATCATCTGTGAGGCATAAGTTATGAGGGAGTGTGCTAGTGACTGCAACAGATCAGGAAGAGCACCGAGGCTAAAGCTGAGAGAAAGTAGTACTCTGATAGGAGTTCCACTGTAAATCAGAATGGGGAGTTCAACTCTGAAATCATGTAACAAGCCTTTGGCTGACTTGTGCCTTGTCATTTTTGTGACGCCTTTTCTTTGTTGTTTTACAGCCGACAGTCTTCAGAGTTCAGCCAGTCTGGGTTCTACAAGAGCATGGATGACTACGAACAGGAGCTTCGTGATTATGGCCACAGCCAGCGAGAGAGGAGAGAACGAGGCCACTCGCCTCGCCGTGATGATTACGATGACAGATCTCGGCGATCTTCACGGGAGGTGTCCCTGGATTGCTACGACGGCAAAGACGTGTACACCCGCAGCTCCACCCCCAGCAGTGAACACAACTCTTTCCGTTCCGAGCGCTTTGTCACTCGCACAGTGGAAGAGAAATTCAGGACCAAGTCTGATGACAAAGTGATAGAGAGGCTTAGTGATGGTAGTGACTTTCGTGGACGAAGGTCACCAGTGTATGTGTCAGGACGAAGTACACCCGACGGTGACGAGATGGGTTCTGGGTCACCTCCAACTCCAACAGAGGCAGAAGAGCCCTTCTCTAGGACATTTTACACGAGAAACATAGATGCGAACTCGGACTTCAAGCCCACATACACTGTGATAGAAGCCAAGCCCAAGCTGAAGAGCGTGTGGGTTCCCACCGGGAACAACTCCACATCCATGCCTCCGAAGCTGGGGTCAGAAGTGACACTTCCTGAAAAATCTAGTGTGCGTAAACGACTCCACGAGGACTCTGTGTCAAACAAGGACTCCACCAGCAAGAAGAAGGGTGACCGCCTTGAAAGTGTTGGTAGTCTGACGCTGAAAATGACTCCCGCAGAACGCGAGCGGCAGCGCAAGCAGCAGAAACGCGCATTCGGCAAATCAGGAAGTAAAGTGACCAAAGGTGACGCTAAGACTCGGGTCAAGCTGGAAGCTGGACTTGAAAGTCCTTGCTCTTCCGGCAGCCACCCTGAGTCGGAGAATGGGTCAGTGAGTGAGACGGAGCTGCAGAATCTGCAGCTTCAGAAGCAGAAGCTCCTGGTGGAGTTAGGCAAAGAGGATGGTGACCTCGGAGCTGACCACCACCTGGACGCTGAGCATACAGATTTGATTCCCAGCTCTAAGAAGAACTGTCACAAGCAGATGGAAGAGATCACGAAGATGGAGTTCAAACTGAAGGAGAAGCAGAAGCAGCGCCTGGCCTTGCAGGCAGTCAAGGGCAGGACCAGTGGTCTTGACCTGGACTTCAAGGTCAGTGTGGCACCTGACTCTGGGCTGCTGGATGGTTCGGAGGGCAGCCCCTTGGAGAGCAAGCGGCGGAAAATTGACTTTGAGGATGGCAGTGATGTGTTGAAACATTCCTATCAGAAGGACAGCAGTGAGGTTGGGGACAACGTGAAGCTACCGTCCAAGGGTGGCCGAACTGTGGTGGATGTTTCTGGTGGTGTAGCAAGCAGCAGAAAACAGTCCTTGGTGTCAGACCGCAGTGGTCATCCACAGTCCAAGGATGTAGCAGCCAAGTCTCACAGTGGTACAAACAGTGGTGTCGCACAGAAGGTGTCTGGAGCAGGCAGCCTCCGTAAAGTGAACTCGGCTGGGCAAGAGAAG
The DNA here is from genome assembly GCA_018857735.1 of Alviniconcha marisindica. Classification (NCBI taxonomy): domain Eukaryota; kingdom Metazoa; phylum Mollusca; class Gastropoda; family Provannidae; genus Alviniconcha; species Alviniconcha marisindica. Next base: position 1,788,219 of record JABMCL010000979.1, read on the forward strand.
GCCGCCAAAGGAGTACCCAAACCTTTCTTGCCCAGCTCCTCAGCCGTGCTGGAGAAGACCTCCACGTGGAGTCCCAAGTTTGGGCCCAGCCCTGAAGCTTGCTTCAGCCCGGCAGTGAGTGAGGAGGCCCAAGAGTTGGAGTCCAACAACTCTGAGAGCCTGAAGAGTTCCCCCAAACCTCTGTCTCCGCTAGGGGATTGGCCAGCCCCAACCTCCACCTTGTCACCAGCCATCAGTGACGATGAAGGCAGCAGGTTAGACCTGAAATCTTCAGAGCCGGGTCTCTCATCCCTGGCGCATGTGGATGACAGCCTTTCTGACAGCAGTGTTGAGGAGGGCACAAACCCAGGGGAGCTCTCCTTGGAAGACAGGATACGCATGGTTGACGAGATTATGAACATGCCCCCTATGAACAAGACGCCTGATGTTTCCACCCTGTCTGCCAGCACTCCTGGCACAGGAGGAACCTCATTGTTATCCACATCCAACAACCTCGCTTCGTCCCTCTATTCCAAATTCAGGATACGTAAACGGGTAGATGCTCCGTTGCCAGGCCAGGGCGGGCTGGCATCAGACAGAAAAAATGAACCGTCTGAAATCATGCAGACGTTGCTGAACCGACGAAGTATTCTTGACCAGGACTACAAGAGGCTGGGCCAGCAGAGTGATAAGTTTGAGACGCCAGTGACAGTGGGGCAGTATGGCATCAGGCCCTCAATGCACATCAAGCCATCTGTGTATGCAGTTGGATTGCCAGGTCGCCCTCTGCCTGCTGTGGACAATGGCAGCGTTCCTGTGGTTTCGCTGCCCACTGTGCTGCCTGTCACGACGGCCTCGGCCTCCATGCAGCTGCCCACTGCCACCACCACCACAACCATGGCAGGGCAGCCCATCACCACCGTGACCACCTCCACCTTCTACCCAGGCTACCGGTCTCCCTTCCCTGCCAGCGGGGGTCTGGCCGTTCCCACATCCAGCCCTACCCCTTCCGCTGCCTCACCCCGGGGCCAGCAGCCCGCCCTCCTGGCCACCCCCCTTGCATCATTGCCTGGCTCACGATCCCCCCGCCCCAGTGTTTCTCCCTCCCCTCAACTGCAGACTGCTGAGCCCCCAGTGCTGGAGGTGGCGGGGTTGGCTGTCGGGCAGGACAGATCTCGAACTCCGGTATCCACCTCGGCAGTCTCCACGGACCAGGACAGTGTCTGGTTGGCGACGTCCAGTGCCGAAGGCTTGAAAACTCAGGTCCACTCCGCTCTGCCTGTGTCCGGTGGTAGTGGCCCCTCCAGTGTCCAGCCACTTGGCTCCAGGCTGGATTTACTGCCAGTGACTGCGCATGCTCCTGGGGATGTACCTAGTTTGTCCAACGGTAGCCGCAGCCCCAGAGGTGTGCTGTCTGTAAATGTGAACTCCTCCTCCATCACCCCTGTAGTTTCTGCGCTGTCACCTGCAGCCAGGAAGGATATTGCCGTGTCTCCAGCGGCCGCCAGAAAGGATAGCGCCGCGTCTCCTGCCGCCAAAAGGGATACCTCAGTGTCTCCTGCAGCCAGGAAGGATACCTCCATGTCGCCTGCAGCCAGGAAGGATATCACGGTGCTGCCAGTGGCCAAGAAGGATACCTCCATGTCGCCTGCCGCCAAAAAGGATACCACCGCCTCTCCTGCCGCCAGAAAGGATACTTCCTTGCCTCCTGCAACCAAAAAGGATACCTCTACAGCTGACTTGGATGTACCCAGTGTTGCGTTGGGTTCCAGTCCCAGTGTGGAAGCTATGCAGACCAGTGAAAGTGTTTCTGTTGCAGAAGTCACTCCCACTGTGGTGGACCAGCCCCAGAAGGACATCCCCTTCACTCCCTCCAAGAAGGTGGAGAGAGACTCCTCAGGCAGGCATAATGAAGAGGCAGTGCTCACAAAAGACCTTGAAAACAACACCAGCAAGGCCACCGTGACAACTAGCTCCTCAGCCATTTCCTCGGCTGCATCTGTGATGCATTCCACTCCAGCCTCTACCTCCAGTGTCACCTCATCCTCCCTCACATCCAGCTCAGTGACCACCACCTCATCGTCTACCACATCATCGGCTGGCAAATCTCACAGCGACAGACCGAACAAACCCAAGACAACTCACAGCCGGTCCATCGACCAGAGTGTGAAGCACGATCCCTTATTTGCTCCAGACATCAAACCAGAACCGCCAAAGCCAGACACCAAGCCATCCTCCTCCAAGGACAAAGACAAGGTCAAGGCTGGCAATCCGGGTGACAAACACGACGCTGCCGTCAAGTCTGAAAATGAGGCCAAAGAGAAGAAGCCACACAGCAAGTCTACCCAAGCTGAGAAGAAGCTGCCCAAGTCATTGTCGAAAGACCCCTCCTTGGAACGGAGTGAGAAGAAGGACACTGATAAGCAGGACCAGGGCTCCAGCCAGAAGTCTTCAGACCGGTCCCGCCATGAGTCTGGAACCAGAACCAAGAACAAGGACAAGGATGAGCATCACAGCAAAGGGAAGGAAGCGGCAGACTCCAGCAGCAGGTCCAAGGAGAAGGATTTGGCCGCAAAACATAAGGAGCCCTCGGACTTGTCCAGTAGCAAAGAGGTGGACTCCAGCTCTAAAGGCAAGGATGTGGAAGCACCTACAAAGGCAAGAGAAAATGATGCACACCCAAAAAGCAAAGAGCGTAAAGCAGACGCACACAAGACCAAGGAAAAAGACGGTGACTCTCATGGTAAGGTGGACCCCAAAGACGGTGATGCCCATGTGAAGGCCAAAGATAGTGACTCTCATGGCAAGGCAAAGGACAAGGAACATCACTCCCAGAGTAAAAGCTCAGAAAAGGAAGTGGAACCTCCAGCCAAAGCCAAAGAAAAGGTGCCAGACTCTCATGGCAAGGTGCGGGAGAGCAGCTCGCATGGGAAGAGCAAAGACAATGCCGACAACCACAACAAGAGCCGGTCGAAGCACAAAGATGAGAAGGAAGAGAAGGCGAAGAAGGAGCCCAGAGATCAGAGCACAGACAGCGATGCTAGAAGCAAGTCCAAGGACCGCAGCAACCCGGATGCCCCAGACTCCAGAAGCAAGTCCAAGGAGAAGCACCACGACAGCCACAAGAAGGAGAAGAAGGTGGCCACAGAGAAGAAAGAGGAAAAGAAGGTCCCTGAGAAAGTGGAGCCTCCAAAAGAGGAGAAGGAGAAGGCGCCAAAAGAGGAGAAGGAGAAGGCGCCAAAAGAGGACAAGAAGAGCCACTCCAAGACAGAGACCAAGAAGGAAGAGAAGAAGACAGCCGACAGCCATGATAAGACCAAGGAGAGAAGTAAGCTGAAAGACAAACAGGACAAGCATGAAGTGAAAGCAGAGGCAGCCAAACCGGACCCGAAGCCTGAGAAGACGAAAACAGACCACCAAGACACCCCGCAGGAGAAGAAGAAGTTCACCATCCCCAAAGTTTCTGACAATTTGGCTGAGGTGAAAGAGCACAAGTCACACGCCAAAGAGAGTCAGAAGCCTGCGGAGGCACCTGCCAAGTCATCCTCGTCCAAGTCCAGCAAGGATGTCAGAGAGTCCAACAACAAGGCAAACAAGAACAAGGAAGTGGAGAATGCCAAAACGCCCAAGAAAAGCAAGAGCAACGAGAATGAGAAGGCAAAGGAAAAGCAGAAGAAAGAGGAAGAAGAGAAGAAGAAGGAGGAAGAGAAGAGACGGGAAGAAGAGAAGAGAAAGGAGGAAGAAAAGCGAAAAGAGGAGGAAAAGCGAAAAGAAGAAGAGCGGAAAAAGGAAGAGGAGAAAAGAAGGGAAGAGGAAAAGAAACAAGAGGAAGAGAGGAAAAAGGAAGAGGAGAAGAAAAAAGAAGAGCAGAGGAAGAAAGAGGAGAAAAGAGAGAAAGAAAAGCTGAGGAGAGAAAAAGAAAGGGAGAAGCAAAGGAAAGAAAGAGAAAAGCAAAAACAGCGGGAAAAAGAGAAAGAGAAGGAAAAGCAGCAGAAAGAGAAAGAGAAACAGAAGCAGAAAGCAAAGGAGAAGAAAGCAAAAAGAGAGAAAGAGTCTAAAGAAAAACAGAGGGAGAAAGAAGTTGAAGTGGAGTCGTCTTCATCCCAGAAGGACGACAATGATGACTTTCCCTACCATCTGATTGAGGAACCAGTCTACACCTCCATGTACGACACCATAAAGAGACGATCTTGCACCAAAACCACGCCAGTCAATGAGGTTTCCAGCGATACTCGCAAGAAGCTGGACAAACTACAGTCCCGCAGAGGTTCTTCCAAGAAGTCCAAATCTAGAGGTATGATGGATGACACTTCTGATGACAGTGACCAAAACTTGCTGTCGTCCCTAGAATCTGACTCAGAAAAGTCTGACAGTGACTCACAGTTCAGTGTCAAGAAGAAAGCAGTGAAGAAGAAACCTCCCCAGCAGGCTACGAAAAAGAAGCGAGCGCTCATCTCCTCCTCCTCAGATGACGAGGAAGAGGAAGTGGATGAAGCCGCCCTGTTGCGTGCAGCAAACAAATCAAAACAGAAATCTGCGCAGGAGAAGAAAAATTTCAAACAGATCTTCGACAGCTCCTCCTCAGACTCCGAAGAGATGACCAGAGACAGTTCCCTGGAGCCGCTTCCCAAACCTAAAATGCCAGCAAAGCAGCAGGAGAAGAACAACAAGCCCAAGAAACAGCCCAAGAAGCGCAAGTCAACAGATGAATCCAATGACTTGGACATCCCGGAGCTGCAGCCTGTCACCAAAGTGGAGAAGAAGGGGTCCAGCCACCTTGCCACTGTGTCAGAGCTTAGCATGTCTGATGATGGTGATGGGGAAAAGATGGACGTTGAACCACCCAAGAAGGCCAAGAAAAAGAAGAAAACAGAAGAGAAACAGGCAAAGCAGAAACCATCCACTGATGATGCTCCTCCTGCAAAGAAACAGAAACTCTCAGCCAGCAAAGAAAACTTGCTTGACGTAAAGGAGAAGAAAGAGAAGAAGGAGAAGCTGGTAGAAAAGAAACCGGCAGCAAAGGATGAGAAAAAGATGCCTGTCCTTGCTGACGAAAAGATGGAGTCAGCAGCTGAGACGGAAAAAGGGAAAGACCAGGAAAAAGAGAAGCCCCCTGAGCTGAGCAACAAAGATGTCAAAAAGAAGAAAGACTCCAGCTCCAAAGCAAAGAAGGCCAAGAAAGAGCAAAAGGAACAACCAGCAGAAGAAACTCCTGTCCTTGAACCGCCTGCCCCCACAGAGCCAAAGAAGAAAGAGAAGTGAGGATCTTGGGGAAAAGAAGAAGAAGAAGAAGAAAACAAAGAAGGAAGAAGCCGACAGCTCACAGCCATCCCCACAAAAGGAGCCGGTTGCTTCCAAGCCAGAAACGCCGACAAAAGTATCGGAGGCAGTAGCCCAGGAGCCGGAAGAACCAGCCAAACCAAAAACCGCTGCTCCAAAGACCGAGGAGAAAGCCAACAAGGCTGCCAAACCTGATCAGAAAGAGAAAAAGAAACGTCAGAAGAAAGTCGATGCAGATGGCAAACCACCCAAACCCTCGGAGTCCACTGACAAAGCAGAGAAGACAGCTGAACCTAAGAAAACTTCCTCAAGCACTGTCAAAGATGGCAACTCACAGTCTTCTGCGGCTCCAGCAGCCCCCACTCCTGCCCCAGAAGCCAAGAAAGAGACAGGAGCTAAGCAGGAGAAGGAAAAGGAGAAGAGGGAGAAGAAGAGCAAAGCCAAAGCTGCCCAGGAGAAAACTGAGAAGTCACAGGAAGGTTCTGCGTTGCCTGCCAAGGATGGCCATAGCCGGGACCCAATCCTTCAAACACTGGCTGATGACATGGAAAAACTGAAGGACAAAGCGCAGAAGAAGGAGAAACCCAAGGAAGACTCCAAGGACAGCTTGTCTGATGACCCCAGCAAGCCCAAGCCTAAGAAGAAGAAAAAGAAGAAGGAGGTACCAGAGAAGAGTCCTCAGTCCTTTGCTATCAGTTCTCTGGTGGCGGAGACAGCCCTGAAGCAGCCAGAGCCTGAGCCGCCAGCGCCTGCTGCCAATGATGCCACTGAGGATCTTGACCCTTTTGTCAGCTTTTGGGGACATCCTGCCCCTCTGATTCACAAAAAGAGAGACAGCATCCCAAGGCCCGATGATGGAAAAGAAAAGGACGACAAAGACAAGAAGCCAGACAAAACCCCAGAGGCAGCGTCCAGTCCAGAGAAGACCCCTACCAGCACAGTCATCACCATTGAGGATGAAACGAGCGAGACGGTCAGTGCCAAGCCCGATGCTAAGCCAGAAAGCAAGGGGGCTGCAGATGAGAAAGGCAAATCTACCTGGACCAACCTGTTTGATGCACCACTAACTATTGATCAAGACACCAAGCCCCTCATCAGCATCCCCGAGGAGGCTTTCAAGCCCATCATGGAGGACATCAGTGAGAAATCTGACACAGAGGCCACCAAGCCCAAGAAAAAGAAGGCCAAGAAGGAGAAGAAAGATCAACGCAAGGGCTCCAAAGAGATTGACCCTCTCGCTGCTGTGGAGATGTGCCTGGAAGCCACGAAGACCACCACCAAAGATGACCCCACTGTTCTTCTTCAGGATGTCATTGACAAGAAGGCTGTTTTCCCAGAGAGGCGTTTCTCCTATGAAGACAACATCAGCATTCCGAAGGAGTCATCACCTCTGTTCGAGGCAAGAGGACTACTGTCCCCAACTCGCAAGGTGGACAAGTCTTCTCCCAAGCAGCAGGACTCCAAAGAGTTTGCTGACCTGTCCCAGCCTGAAGGCGAGGAAATGGGGTTGTTCACCCCTTTCACTAAACCTGAGAGAGTGGACAAAGTCCCATTCAGCAGTGCTGAGCAGGTGGCAAGCTCGGTTGCAGACACAGAGGAGCAGAAGCCCCAAGAAGGAGATGGCCTGGTGCATATTGAGAGAAACGAGAGGGATGAACAAGCAGCATCGGATGAAGCAGCTCGTGCTGTGCAGGCCCTCATGGGCGGTCTTGAAGAGGACAACAACCAGTTCAGTTTTGACACCAACGAGAACCTTCAGATGGCTGCCATCCACCCGGAAACAACAGGAGTGCTGGACCCAGCAGCCACACCCACCTCTCCCTCCACAGCCCTCATGGATCCCATTGCTCTGCAGGGCCAGCCTGAGACTGCTGGGCCCGTCATCCCAGAGGCATCCGAGGCACCTCAGTCATCTGCCCAGCCCGACGTGCAGGAGCAGTCCCTGTCCGTCATGGAGCAGCTTCAGCAGCCGGACAAGCCCCAGCCCCAAGTGGAAGCTGCCCCAGACTCTGGCAAGAAGGGCCAGCGGCGGGGCAAGAAGCAGCGGTCCAAGGGCTCCAAGGACACTCCACAGAAAGAGGACCCTGTGCTGCAGCCACCGGAAGAGGCTTCATCGCCCCTCAAAGGGTTCTTCCCAGGACAGTCGCCGCCGGGCTTCAGTGAGACGCACCTGCCTGAGGTGTCCAAGGTGGATGATCTGGACTCGAAAAAGAACCGGATGGACGCTTACGATTTTGACAAGTTTGAGGATGATGACCCAGGCATGGAGCTTATCGTGGAGTCTGCCCACAACAGCATCCAGGCCTCCTCCGCTGATGAGGGCCCCCAGACTGTGAAATCTCCACGGCGAAAGAATGCTTCCTCCCGAGGCAGAGGGAGGCGCGGGCGAGGGGGTTCCGTCAGAGACACTCCAGAGAAGACGGGAAAAGTTGACCAGCCTCCTCAGTCACCGGTTGTGGATCCCCTGCCGACCGTGCCTGTGACCACTGTGTCTCAGATGCCCGTCATCCCTCCATGGCAGCAGGGTATTGTCAAGGATGACCTAGCCAGCCCTGAATCCAAGACAGACCTGGATTCTTCCTACGGGGAAGCAGAATTGGTGATCAACCTTGAGGACCAGGGCACCCCCACGGATGGGGAGGAGCGAACCAAGGCTCAGTACCAGTTTGGGTCAGACACCGAGGATAAGTCGCCTGCTCACCCGGCGTCTATGGCAGCCAGCCCCTACAAGACCCAGCGTCCGTCGCGCACGCGCAAACCTACCAACTACAAGGCTATGGACCAGGGCCTGAACATGAACATCCCGTCACCCCGGACCTCACGGTCTGGCTCCTCGCCCCGAGGCTCCAGAGGCGGCCAGTCACCCAAGAACCCTTCCACCCCCAGAAGCCGGGGCTCCCCTAAAGCCTCCAGTGAGATGGGCTCCCCAGTGGTCAAGCTGGAGAAACTGGAAGTGAGTCGCGGCAAGCGCAAGGACGACACCCCCCAGAAGGGGCGCAGCGCAGGCGGGAAGGAGAGCGAGGGCATCGACATCACCCACCAGAGCTTTGAGGATTGGAAAGCCTCCAACATGCTGTCGACGGTTGACACCAAGCCCATCTCCAAGGACAACATTTACGAGTTTGAAGCCAGCGAGCTGGAGCAGAAGCTGGAGCCCAGCCCCACGCTGCGAGGCGCGCGGGGCAGGAACAAGAGGCCCTCGGAGTCCAGCGACACTTCAGTGCCCGGAAAGCCCACGGAGATGACGAGTCCGCTGGGGGCTCTTCACCCCACCCACCCCATGCAGGCCACCATCCAGCAGCAGCCCGCCGGCCCCATGGCTTCTCTGAAGGAACTGGGCCCGGAGGAGCAGGCATCGGACGACTCCACCTCCTCCATGAGCAACGTGGACAAGATGATCAAGGTGTCCTCCATGAGCAACGTGGATAGAATCATCGATGCCGTCTCCAAAGGAATCTTTGACGGCTCCGACCAGCAGCCAGAGGAGGAGAAGACCCAGCGGTCGACTTCTCGAGGTGAGATTGGGACACGTTCTTTTGCTTAGCTCTAAAATGTGATATGTCAGCTGGCTGTTAGTGTCAGTGGTGGGACTTTTTTGTGTTTTGATTGAAAACGGGCACATACTTCACAGCTTGTCACCAGCAGCTATTTTCTGCACCACAGTTTTACTCCCTAGCTGAGTGACTCGTATCAAGGGATTTGTGTTTCAGCATCTATCTTGACTGGTTTGACCCTGCCTAGTCCATGACTTTAACTTAAATTATATCTTTACTAGTGGTATACAGTAAATTTTGCTGTTTATAATAATAATACATTTTATTTATAATGTGCCAGTCCTAGTTCTAAAAATGAACTCCGAGCACAGCACAGCATCACATCAGACTAAGTCTAAGACTTCAATACATAGCTAAGAAACACATGCATAAAAAACAGGATCTAGGTAATGCAGTTGCATCTGACAAGACAAAGATTATGTTCAATTGATAATTGTTTTTGTTTAAATGCTCTATATTAATAGCATTTTACAAGACGATAAACAAATAGGAATGCGACAATAGTAAAGGAACAAATGACAATCCATGAAACAGCATACACAGAGTAACTTTAATAATAATATTTTCTGTTTTTATTCCTCTCACCTTCCTCTGATGCTCTTTTTGAAGAACTCACCAAAGCTGAACAGTGAGCCATGTTTTGCCATGAGTAAAGAGAGTTCGTTTCTGATTGTCCTGATCGTATAATTTACAAACCAGTCGCTTGCTATGAGACTTAGGTCAGTTGGTTTGATGACGGCAAGGAAACGGATGTTAGTTGTGGACCAGCAAAACAAAAACTGCCACAGTGACTTGAAATCTAGTGCTTGAATTGAAATCTGATACAGTCGATGGAAGTTTTTTTTTTACAATTACTTGCCCAGTTGGGCAGCTAAGTTACTTGCCCTTGGTAGTTGGGCAGTCCTGATTGTCAGTGTCATACCCTGTATCGTGGTTTCTTAAAATTACATGTAAGATAATGGCTGCGCTGAGCTGATTTGAGTGATCTGAAGATGGAGTCCATCAGCTCACACCTTTCACAACAGGCTTTGAGAGAGTCAGGTTGTAGGGAGGTTGTTCGTAAATTCTCTGTTGTTTGAATGAAGCCTGTCAAAAAAGGCACAGAGCACATGAGCACCAGCGATATCGTTTTACAGTATAACTTGATTAGTTAGTGGAGAGGCCGTTCTGTTGGACAGAAAGTAAATTTACGCAGTGGAAATGATTTTGAGTATTGGTATTGCATGTTTTTATTGCGGGGATGGCTTTGATTTTTAAAATGTCACCTCAGCATAAAATTTCTTGGCCTCTAGTGCTCTACACTCAGTCTCTTGAAATGATTTTCTGTGCTGATGGTTTTCAGGTCGCAATGCCAAGCAGACGCCAGCGGCTGGGAAGGTGGACAGCAAGTCAGAGGTCATGGCTGCAGCCATGTCATCCATCCCCAGCAAGGCCATGGCGGAGTTTCCTATGCCAGGAGCTGAAGATCAAGCCGTGCCAGGAGCCCCTCTTCACCACAAAGGCAAGGGCAAGCACGAGATGATGCCAAAGCTTCCCATGCCTGGAGACATGTCTGGCTTTCCCCCTGGCTTTCCTCACGGCTTTTCCATGCCCATCGACATGGCTGCAATGGGCCAGATTGGAGGGCAGCTTGGCAAGACGGCTCCTGTCCTGAAGCAGGAGCCTCCCCCGGCAACAACAGTGGCGTGGCAGTCTGTAGTGTCGACATCCGCCTCCAGCGCCCACAGCAAGCTTCAAGCGACCCACCCTGACTTGCCCCCCCAAGGTATTCCTGCTTCCTCTCAGCCTCCTGGCTTGGCTGATGCTACGCAGGCCTACGCCGTCGCAGCCTCGTCCAGCCAGTCGCAAGGTTTGCCCCCACCGCCTCCATCTGGTCTGGATGTGATCAGCCGGGGCAAGAAGGGAGAGGTTCCCACCTCGGAAGCGCACCAAGGTCCTCTGGGTCCACCCCCACCCCACCCCCATGGCATGATGGGCGTGCGTGGAGGTCTGGGCAGAGAAGAAACGTCTCCCCTTGCCCAGATGTCATCCATGTTCCCGCCGGGCCACCCTGCCTCCATGCCGGATCAGGGGCGGCGCACCGGCGTCTTTGCCATTCCGTCCTCGCGGGATCAGGGCATCCCGCCACAGGGCCTGGTTTCTGGCTTGCCCGTTTCGAGAGGGGGTTCTCACGAGCCGCGCTACACTTCCCCCAAAATGTCGGCCACCCCGGTGAACGTGATCACGACTGGCCCGAGCCAGCTGTCGGCCACCAACGCCAGCATGAGCAACCCACCGGGGCTGAGCAAGCACCCCCACCATGGCATGACCTCCCCCACCTCCATGCCCCCGGTCCCCGCGCTGGTGCAGGCCCCGCCGCACCCCCAGGTCAGCCCCAAGCTTTCACACAGCGTGCCCAAAGGCTGGTCCGGTGCTCCGGGCTCCCTGCCCAGCCAGCAGACCCCCATCCACACTCCGCCACCTCCCTCCCCCTCCCAGGTCTCCCCCACCTCGGCCATGCAGCCCCAGCGGCCCCAGAGCGTGCAGCTCCCGGTGGTGACTCCCATGGACCCCAACCCGGCCCCGCTGGCGTTGAAACGACCGCCCAGTGCACACAGCAACCAGCCTACCACGCAGGCCAGCGGCCGGGACAGGCCCGGGCGGCCGCCCTCGCACCACAGCGACCTGCGCCCCCCGTCCCTGCCTGGCGACCTGTTGCCACCCCAGGAGCTGGGAGGCAAAGGCGCAGGTGGGCAGGAGCGCCGCGAGAGGGAGCTGGAGCGGGAACGGGAGCAGCGGGAGCGGGAGCAGCAGTTTCTGCAGAGCCACCTGGCCAGCCTCCAGCGCCAGAGCCTGGCCCCACCTGGGTTCTACATGGTGCAGGGTGAGCACGGCCCCATGGCCATCCCCCACAGCATGGTGCCCCAGCACGACCCTGCCAAGCTGGTCAGCGCTGGGCCCGCCCTGCCCGGCGTCAGCAGCGCTCCGGTCAGCGTCACCATCGCCGCACCCACCTCCAGTCACCACAGTGGCCGGCGCGGGTCCCTGCAGGATTCGGTGCCCTCCAAAGTGCCGCCGGCCACCTCGGCCAGTGCATTGTACTCCGGTGTCGTTGCTGGTCAGCCGCGCTCGCTGTCGCCCAAAACCGCCAGCCCTGTTGGTCAGGTGAGCGGCTTTTGTGTGTGTGTGTGTGTGCGTGCGTGCGTGCGTAGTTTAAAAGTTCATCGCACATGCTTGTTAGCTGAAGATAGGTTTTAACCTTTGTGAGTGGTTTGTTGTTGACTTGTGTTGTTGCTGTTGTTTTGTAGGGGTGTTAATAGAGGTCTGCGTTGCAAAACAGGGACTTGGTCTTGAAAATTTGATCTGAACAGATATATGTACTTAAGATACAGAAGATGATCAGATATATGTACTTAAGATACAGTAGATGAAGTGATGCAGTGGCATGAGAGTTATTGTTATAGCATGTGCAGGTGATTGAGCGTCTGCCAAACCCCATGAGGCCAATGGAGGGGATCCATGGTGCCAGAGGTGCTGGCCACGCCCATCGTCCCACTGCCCCGCCTGGTCACCAGGATGCGGCGCTCCTGGCACGGTACAAAGGTGAGTTGAGCGTCTCAGGTAGACACAAGAGTGACAGGGCAGCACTGCTCTTACTGCTGCTGTTGTTTTTTCAGTGGAAAAATTGTGTGCCAAAATAAAATTGTCAGGTGCAGCTGCTCAGACCCCCCAAAAAGTACATACAAAAAAATGAGACCAATATGGCAGTATGCATTTTATTACAAGTTCTCTCTCTCACTGGTGTGTAAAATCTCTAAGTTGTATGACCTTTGGTCCCTACCAGACTGGATGACAACCTACATCGCAATATTAGTGGTTTGTATGTGTAAGTGTGCTTGATGTGAGAAAATACCCTCACTTAGTTGACACACATGTACAATTTTGTGCCCTCAGTTACATCATATGAGGCTGTCAACCCAAAAGAAAGGCATTAACAAAAATGACCAGAAAGACCCTCGTATAGCATGTCTTTTTCTCTTTAGTTTGACAGAAAAAGAAAAAAAATCAAGTGCATTCCTGTCAAAGAAGTGTTAGACTGACCAATAATTGGCATTTTCCTAAACCCTGGGAACATACAGCTAGCGCATTTGTGAAACCTGGCTAGTTAGTAACTTTACTCTTGTATGTCTCTAGCTTGGCTCTTACACTGTTACAGATGAGCCCATGCGAGCCCTGCACCCACCAGCAGCCCACGGGGAGCACCAGCACCACCTGGGCTACCTGATGCCGCAGACCGTTTTGCAGGAGCACCACCAGCGCATGCAGACTCTCATGCTGGCCCATCAGGAGCAGGCTGTTCGCAACGCATTTGCAAGAAACCATCGCCAGGAGCTGGCTCACAGCTCCGCGATTGCCCAGGAAATGGCTGCTCGCAGCACAGTGGCGGCTCAAGAAGCCTCTCGCAAATCAGCCCAAGAGGCGGCCAGGAATGCTGAGAAGGAAGCCAGTGCTGCCCAGGTGCGAGCAGCTCAGGAGGCTGCCAACAAAGTGAAAGAGGCGGCTAGGCAGGAAGCAGCCTTCCAGGAGGTGATGGCTGCCCGCAATGCCGTTGTGGAGCGTTCCATTCAAGAAGGACTGGCAGCCAGCCGCAGCAGTCAGGAGAGCGGGCTCAAAGCGGGGCCGCCGCCACCCACCCTGGGCAAGATCATGGGCATTCCCTCGTCGACTGCGTCAGTGCAGCAGGTGCCGCTCAACCTGGCCGACTCGGACTCCCGGAGCGGTTCCTCGGACCGAGGCAGCGCCGGCAAGCCCCCGTTCACCTTGCCGCCAGGCCCCATGGAGCGGGAGAGGGGCAGCAAGGGGGCTGACCGACCGCCGCCGGACACGCCCCACCTGCCCAGCAGCGCCTTCGTACCCCCACCCGGCAGCGCTCCGCCAGGCACTCACCGCGAGGGTCTGCCCGTCTACAGCGGCGACTTGGGTTTCGCACCGTTTGTGGTGCCTCGTATGCTGGATCCCCGCCTTTACACCGGCCAGCAGCATCACCCCCAGTTCCTGCCTGGCCGCGAGGGCGTCCTCCCGGCCCCCTTCCAGCAGTTTGTGCCTGGGGCTGGGGGCCAGCGCTTCCCTCTGGACCAGCACACCGAAGCTGAGCGGCTGTTGAAGAAGGCAGAGATTCCCCCCGGGGGCTTGATGCCCATGGGAAGGTCCCCCTCGCCCATTCCGTCGCCGTCGCCGCGACTGCCACCCGAAATGGTCAGCCACCCGATGATGAGGATAAGCGAGGTCCCAGTCCGCGAGAACCTGAACTCCGTGCTTGGGGTAAGGTTTTGTGCCTTTTGCGTAACTAGATCTTTGCTCGCTGCAGCATCAGCTGCCAGTGCGATGGAGCTGTCAGCGTTAAGGAGACGGTTTGGGTGTCCTCAGTTAGGGGATGGTGTGACCCAAGGAAAGAAGTTGAGCTAGCTGAAAGTAATGGCACATGTCAGTATTGTCACTTCCATTGTTGAGAAAATCCCATCAGGGCTGTGAAAATTGCCAATGTTTCGACACTCAGAAGTAAAAGGCATGCGGTTCCCTTTTACTTCTTCTTTCTGACTTGCACGCATCATTTAGAATGTTCTCTTCTTTTGCAGCGTTACCCTATGGTGTGGCAGGGCATGCTGGCACTGAAGAACGACCAGAGCTACGTTCAGATGCACTTTGTGTCTGGATCGAAGGATTTGCCGGACCAGGCGCTGCCACAGGTGGTCTTCTCTGGGCAAGCGCTGCCACTGCGCATTTCCCAGCGAATGCGCCTCGAACCCCCCAATCTGGAGGGGGTCACCAAGCGCATGATCGTAAGTGTTGGGGAGAGTTCAGGCGCTGTTGACCATCACTGATCTGTCTCTTTCTTCCTACCCCCTCCTATTCTGCGTCTTCCTCCTGTCACCTCCTCCTTCCTCTTTGCTCTGCTGGGTTTGGCTACTTCAGTCACAATGGAAGAGTAAGGATAGCAGTTTGCCAGTAAATATGAAATGGGGAGAAAGAAGGATTGAAATAGTTTGTAATGCTCTCATCAGTGGAAGAATATGGGAAAGGTGGGGGGGGGGGGGGGGTAAATTAACAAATAATTGGTTTGTAACACCCAGTCAACCATGGCAGTTAGATCAGGGCGGAAGCAAAGGAGGGGTATAATTGAGTAACTTTTGAAAGGAGCGTTAAGGTAGCGAGTGCTTGGCTGAGAGAATACCTTTTTATCTCTTCATTTTCTCTCCTCCCCTTGGCTTGCTAGTCTGTCTATACTCATTTGGTGACTTGCTTTTTTCCCCTCTTCTCCAAAATGCAGAATGAGAAGGACTATACGCTGCTGCTGGCAGTGCCGTGCGGCCTGAGCCACATGGACATCACCGACCAGACCAAGAACCTTACCGTGGGCTTCATTGAGTATCTGCGCAGCAAGCTGGCGGCTGGTATCGTCAACGTCTCGCAGCCGGGCACAAATCAGGTGAGTGAACAACTGCTGGTGAGGTTGACAAAATAGAACAGATCTAGGGAAATGTAGTTACCTATGCAACGAAATACAAGGAACATTGAAACACACGCGCTTTTGACAGAGTCTTCATCAGGTGTTCAGGTAGATCTATCCGTCTTCTTACACCTGACAAAGACTTTCTGTCGAAAGCACTTGTGTTTCACTGTTCCTTGCGTTTTATCGTATAGGTGAGAGTGTTTCCCTAGATCTGTTCGAATAAATCAGGTGAGTTTGCGCAGAACCTTGCTTCTTATTTTGGGGACCACAGTCAGCAGATTGATTCTCGGATTACAGCCAGGGTCTGCTGAAACATTGATTGCTTGATATCAAAACTGGGGGACATGTGGGCCCCATACGTGCACATTTGTTAAACTCTGTTTTTGCTTTCAACCTGTTTTTGCTTTCAGAGACTTGAATGGTTTTCCTTCTCTGCATGACTCGTTTTGTTTGAATGTATTATACGAACATTGTGTTACAAGTTGTGCTCTACACGTGTTTTGTTGGTTGCTTGGTTTCAGCCGGCGTTTGTGGTGCACGTCTTTCCGCCTTGCGAGTTCTCCATGCAGGTGGTCAATGACCACAGCCAGGGTCTTGTGGAACAGATCCACGACCTCGCCCACGTTATCATCATCATCACCACCGTCTGAACAACCAGCTTCACACCAACATTACCATGGCATACGCCTCCATTTTGTCACAACCTGTTGAGCACCTGATACCAAAAGACATCATCGTCAACATCAATGTCTTTGTGGACACGACCGTCCTCTCAGAGTTGCTGGTAATCGTCATGAGGGACTGAATCAGCGCAGCCTCAGCATTGTGCATTCGCAGCCTCTGGCATGTTTCATCACCCCTGATGGCATTGAGCCTCGCCCAGAGCCTCATCATTGTTCAGTCATGACTGCCGTCGTCTTGCCTCCACGCTCCTCTGTGTATGGGGCAGTGCGAGTGTGCGGTCAGTGAAAGGGTGCCATTTCCAGCCGCTTTGTTGTGAAAGAAGTGTACAGCCATGTGCTTCTGGGCTCTTCTGTGTGCGGGAGGCAAGGGCTGAGTTGAACAATCATCTGTGCAAGGAAACCATCGCGAATTTGACGGCAGCGTCTCCTCCGTCATGGTTAGGATAAAGGGCCTCTATTCCTGATGGATGGAGTTGGAGGTGTTGGGAGTGGAGTGAGGCCTTCCCCCATGACCTGTGCGGGCAGTCCCTCACTGTAAGGTTACGATCGGGGCATCACAGTAACTCTTAACTCAGACCACAAGGATCTTTTGACCACCAGGCACAAAGGTACTATATTGTAAATCCCTGAACGTGACACTGAGACCCGTCAGCATCCTGCGTGACCGTCGTTCCAGGACTGACCCGATTTTACCGACCCCTCCTTGATCATGTGGGTGTGTATGTCCCAGTGACTACTCTCCACACCTGCCGGTACACCAACTTTGACCCGGCACTGAATTGGACAGCGTGTGTGTCGCACTTAGCATAATTGCTTCAACTGCAGAAACTGAGACTAAACACCATTATTGCTTCCAAGCGGGCAACAACACACTTTCATTCTGCTTGTACCTCCACCTGATTTCCGGTTCCAGTAGTTTGAGTAGCGATGAGAACTAGCTTAGATTAGCTTCCCCCTAGCGCTACAAGCAGAAGTAGTCGACATGCTTGCATTTGCGTCGTTGAGTAGAAAACCTGCAAGCTGCTTTTTTTTCTTTCTTTCTTTTTTCCCCCTCACCCTTCCATTTTTCCATTAATAATAAATTAATTTCTACCTTTAGTTTGATTTACCTCACAAAGATGGCCAGGCGACATTACAACTTTTTCTGTTAAGTTGTGGACTTGGCAGTGAATTGATGGATACCTGAAACATTACCGATCTTTGTGACATGCAGGTACAGACATTTTGGCTGGATAGTTAAAGTATATACTGTGGGTCCACAAGGACACTAGTTGCAATGAAGCATTTTGATTGGTCAGAATCTGGGGCACTTGCAGTTGCAGAGAAAATACTGTGTATTATTATTAACATGCTTCAGTGTGCAATTCTGAACCAGCTGTGGACTTTGTTGTGGCGTGTTGAGTTATAACCAATTAATCTGTGTACTTCTGCGTGTCTAGTGCTGGTACCTACGTGGATGGTGTTGTGAGTTCGAGGGATACATATTTTGTGGTGTAAGATTATTCAGTTCTGCTCATGGATATGATATATATATATATATATATAATGTTCACCGTAATTATTTCTCTAGCACAAAGCTCTGTGCACAGTTTCTTCAACAAACAAAAGGCTTTTTCCTCGTGCAGGGACGGAAGCGTGTTTAGGCGTTACGCCTTGAACTTGAATGAGCACGCTGTCCGGGTGGTTCCCTCGGGAGGAGACTTTTCTGATCAGTTTAAAGGCTGTCACTCTGTTTGACTGCTGGGTGCACTCAGTGAGGTGTTAACTGTCAAAATGCGTTGGGAGTTGTCCAGTAGATGGAGTGACAGCCTGGACTATCGACAAAACTTTCTTAGCTTTTGTTTTTCTTTTCACAGTCCATTTCTTGTTGCTTTTGCTCGTTTGTTATTATACAGTGCATGTCAGTGACATGTTTTAGGGCCCAGATTCAGGCTGGGGAAGAAATGACAACAACAACAGTGATACATTATGTGTGAGTGTTGTGTGTGTGCATTAGTTTCAAGCACATGCTAACGACTTTCTACAAACATGTCTGGAGACATAGCATTCTGTCTCTGTCTCTGTCTCTCTCTCTCTCGCTTTTTGTTTTTTTGGCTGTTTTTCTTCTTTTTTGCTTCCCATCTCCTTTTATTGGCCACTCAGCAGCTGAGGCGTTCTGCTGATGTGGAGACAGAAATGTGAGTGTATCAAACGCCAACGTGAACCCAAAAGGCAGCAGTGTTTCAGTCACTTTTTAAGCTCTGGTTTCTTGTCTGCGTGTGCCGGAGTGTGTATGTGTCGTGACTGGCACACTTAGGAATGCTTGAGAGAGAGAGAATTATCACAGCTTTTTCAGTTGAAAGCTTTTTTTTTTTGGTGTTTGTTATTGTACTGTAAATATAGTTCTGTAAACAAAAAAACAGGGTGTGTGATTGCAATTTTTGTTGTTGTTTATTTATTGAATATTTTTTATTGATTTTTTTCTTTTTTTTCTTTTTTTTTTTTGCTGGGTAGCTTGAAGTTAAGTGAGATATAGTGTTAAACTGAAAAGGGAGTTTTCAGATGTACAGACAGTTTTGTGTATGTGTGGGTATGTGTGGCTTGGTGTTTGAGTTTGATTTTTGCACAGACAGAATTTGTTTTTCTTTCTGCTTTTTATTTGAATTTTGTTTGTACTTATTGTTTATACTTTTTTTGTTGTTATATCATGTGTGTTTGTGTAAATACAGGATGTTGACAGAAAGAAATATGACTAAAAGGAAAAAGAAAAACATGAAAAAAACAACCTTAGTGCAATGACTTGTTTATTTTGATCTCACGATGAGTGAGTGATTACTAACTGTGCTTGCTTGTGTGTGAAAGACCGTGTGCCTGCATGTGTGTGTGTGTGTGTGTGTGTGTGAATTAACTGACACTTTGACCAGAAATCAACATTATATACAATGATGCATTGAACTTTCCCCCTTCTTGCTTTGAGAAAGAAATCACACATATACAAATACACCCATGAGCTCTACATGTGCAGATATTGGTATCTAAACCTGTGCTACTTGTAAAGTTTAATTCCAAAAAGTTCATGTTTGTAACTACAGGTAAATTATCTGACATATTAAACCATGTTTTAGACTCTAGAAAAGCCACCACTCGGAAACACTCTTGCGGCTAAGAGCTTACTTTATGTTAGGGTTGTTGCTTTCACCAGAGTGGGTAATTAATTATATTGTACTTTGAAAGACATGGATGAGTTGAATTTTTGTCCACACCTGGTTGTGTGTGTGTTGGGGTTGGGGATCACCTTGCTAAAACCTAGTGCTGTTAGAAAATCGAGACATTGGGAATTGCGAGCACATAACCTAGTGCTTTTGTAAGCAGAGCAAGTCATGGCGTATTAGAATTTCTGTCACACGTAAGTTTGTTGTCACTGCGGGGGTGCGGGAAAGTACGAATCACCTTGCTAAACGTAAATAGTGCCACTGAGAGTAAAACATGAATTATCTGAGCTGGACAAAGGTCTTTCTCAACAAAGACTGGTACTGGTAGCTATGTAATTGGTGTAATCATGTAATGATGTAGTGAGTAGGTGTCTAAATGGTCAAGACCGTTCATAATTAATATTTAATTACACAATTCAGCATGCAAGAAACACATGCTGAAGATTGGTTTCTGGAAGTTGAATGGGTGTAACTGATCGCGATTGGAATGGGAATTAATGGTAGTTTCGTTTGTCTGTTTTGACTGTGGGTAGAGCCTGTAGTATTGAGTATTGCGAGAATGTGGTAAAGGAAGAGAAACAGACTCTCCAATGCTCAATTCAGTTTTCTTACTGACTGTACATAGATACCAAACCAAGAGAAAGCAGGGTTGATGTTTGTTGTTTAGTATTGTGTATTTGTGTCATGTGTGTTGTAGCACCTGTAGTTCCAGTAAAAGTAATATATTGGCTTCATGCAGAGAAAAGAAAGAAAGAAAAAAAAGAAAAAGAAGAAAAAACCCCCACAAAAGATCAGAATCCATCCAAAATGTGCGACTACTCACATGTACAATGTAACATTCACGCTTGGTGTGTTTGATAGTTTGATTAAAGCTCTTGTTGATTCATTTGATGCACGCAAGTACTTGTGCTGACATAATCACCCTTGAGCTTTAAAAAAAAAAGTCACTGCTGAACCAGCATAAAGTATAAAGTTGTAGTAATAAGCATTGATGTGCTTTGTGTTCATTGACTGTAAACATTATCTCAGACGTTTTCAATGTCCTCGTGACTGCGTCACTTATTTCCCCATCACCATTTTGTCATAACATTGCTACAGCACTTTTGATCATCTTCAATCATTGTCCAGTTCCTGTGATCAGCCTTCCTTCCGTATATATATATAAACTTGTACCAGTTCTTGAAAAGTTTATGGGTCATCCCAACTTCTTTAGCAGTCAAAAAACTACTTGCCATGTATGTGAAAATATTGATGTGTAACTGTAAGGGAAATAACCTTCACTGACCAAGCTCCAACTTCCTCTCTTGTTTGTAACTTTAAATGTGTCGAAATGCCAGTTGATTTTTTTTTTTAATGAATTACCAATGTAAATGAAAATAAATTGGTAATAGTTCTCCCAGGTATTACTTGCGTGAGACTTTTTGTCAGGAAAAGTTTAGATTTCTGTAGAGGACCTATAATTTGAGTAAATGTTATTGCAGTTTAGTTTTGTAAGTGTCGGTCAGTTTAGTTTTAATGAAAATCTGTTAATTGTTTGAGTGAATGTTAACCCAGTTCAGTTTTGTAAGTGACAGCCCAGTTTAATGTAACAAAATCCCAGATATTTTTGTTTCATGCATCTAGGCATGTAATGAAAACCTTTTGTTTGAGTTTACATCCAACTTTTTAGAGGTATATATATATATGATAATGAATAATTCATCATTTAAAAATTAATAGAAAGTATTTGAACTTAATACAATTTGTAATGTGTATGTAAAATTATATGATTACTATGCGAGACTATATTTTGACTATTTTGGTCTATAAATATCGCCCTGATATAACCGCACTGGTTGACTGGGCGTAAAACACCAATTTACTTACTTGCTGGTCTATAAATTTGGTGAAAGAAGAGGGTTAGGTGTATCAGTCGTACAAATGGTTGTACAAACATACCACTAAACAGAAGTTGATTTTGTTGACATAGAATACAAAAGTTAGTTTTTAACAGCTTTGACCCCAGAGTCGTTGTTTCCAGGCAGATTTTTTCTTTTCTTCTTGTGTAGCAGAATTTGTCTTGAGCTTAAAACTCATTGACTTAGTTTTCTTTTGTTGTTTTGTTTAGACCAAGCGCACAATCCAGTCAAATGCAATTTGTTCAACTTCCATGTTTAATGTTTTTATTGCAAAGTTTAAGTTAATTTTGTACTGATGTATCCTGAACATCTTGAGTGCATTACTGCAGTGTTTGTGACATAAATGATTCGTTTCATTTGATTCAGTCAGTGTTGTAGCTGTCATTCACATTAGGTTGCATTTCTTTCAGTTCACATATATTGTCTGTCATTTGAATCATATGATATATATTTGAAGTGGTTCGGAGAAAGAGCAGCTACATTTAAGTAGCTGTTAATATTAATAATGAAATATGACATATCTTTACTATCACTAGTTGTGAACTAACTCGTGAATCTGTGTGCTTCATCATTATGCTATGTATGACTGACTCCCAGTCCCAGAGAAACTACAATTATTGCCAGGAACAATAATGCATAGTGTTCTGACATGAATGAGTTAACATGGAAGGCTACATAACAGAGAGAAAAAAGAAGAAGAAGAGAGAGGAAAAAAACGGGTAAAGACAAATGCTAGACAGTTAGTTACATACATGTACAATAATGATACAAAATGTTGACTTTACCAAATACTTTGAACATCTTTTAAATGGAATACAGAATGCAGAAGTTCTTGTTTTTGCAGTATTTAGTAATAGTATCTTTTCTCATAGGTGAAGCCCATTTTGGAAGGGGCTGAATGCTAGATAAACAGAAATTGTCACAAGATAAATTAAGACTATGATGAGATTCATGACTGAGATGCAGTTATGGTTGATAACCTGACAACGGAAGAACTTGAAGAAATCTGAGCTTTCTCCAGTTTCACAGCCAGTGTAGGTTGGACATTGAACCACAGGTATTCATTCTCTCACGAACACATATTTATACATTCATCCGTTCATTTAATCATTAATTCCTTTACTTGTCGTCTTCACTTCATGGGGATGTGCTTTAGTGCAAAGATGCATGGGGGCAAGCAAGCCAGAAGCTGGAAATCCAGCAAGCTGAGTTAGGTTCCAGTAGCTACAATTCCACAGAAGAAAACAAAAATTGAAAACAAAAACAACCCAGACGAGACCCTTTAAAATCCCAGGATCAGTTCAAAAGATAGCAGCAAGATAAAAGCATGTGTGACCAAAGAGCTTTTGTTCCTTGTGGGCACAGTACCGGTCATCTCTTTCCTGTCGTGCCCCACCTCTTTCAGAGACGGTGAGATGTGGGCGGGCTTGGCAAAGTGGTAAGGTGTTAGGCTGGTATTGGTAAGCAGAGACTACATCAGTTTGATTCCCTCGCATCCAACCTGTAGCGTGCTCGGTCCTCAGCTGTAGGCTGGCTACCACTCTTGATGTTGCAAACATCAGTGTATTATTAACACCAGCATTATTATCATCAACATCATTATCATCTGAGCTGGTGAGGGATGAGCCAGTTTGGCCTAGCGGTAAGGTGTTAGGCAGGTAAGCAGAAGGGGTTGGGCTCCATTCTGCTTTGACTCTCCCTTCCCTTCAAAAAGGTTGTGGTTTGTGGACACTGTCTCGTGCCCAGAAATGGATTGGGGGGAAGTGGGAGGAGGGGGGAAGAGCAAATCTTCTGGTGCAGGTCCACATTCCCAGTCGTCAGCTGCTGGCATGCACTTCTCTCCTCACGGACACGGTTGTTCCACCATGGCTGGGCTGGGCTTCCCTTCCGCTTGCACACGCCCTGGAGGAAATGGGACAGTTGCCTGCGAGTTTCTGTTGCTAGGAGTAGGATGTGCACGTGCATGTCACAGCCAGTTAGCGCTGTAAGTGCACCACTTTGGTAGATACTCAAAACGTGCTGTGTAAAGTAACAGTCGCGCTCACTGAGCGCCACATGCAACTAGAGTGCAGCGAGTTTGCTCAGCGGCAGAGAATAGTGCTTTGTAAAAGTGAACAGTTAATCAGCTTTGGTGGATATTCAAAATGTGCTGTGTAAAGTAACAGTCACGCTCACTGAGCACTGCATGCAACTAGAGTGTAGCGAGTCTGCTCAGCAGCTGAGAATAGTGCTTTGTAAAAGTGATCAGTTAATCAGATGGAGGTGGTGGTGGGGAAGGGGGAGTTGGGGGCTTAAAAGCAGTGGGCTTAAAAAGTTTAAGGTTGTAGGTAATAAATGACTTCTTAAACCAGTATTGTTCAGCAGCTTTTAGCACTGGTTTTTACTTTGGACATTTTGAGATTCAGAGAGATTCTTCTGCTTCTTTCTTTATTAATTTCTTTTAGACTTCTTCCATTGAGAATCCCATGAGACTATGTAATGAGGAGTGCGTGTCCATCACTGGCCCTGATGTTGTCTGCATTGGCCTTTTCTCCCAGGCTGTGAGTGGCATTGTATCAAACTGTGCACCACTGGGAATTGTGCACCACCGCTGACCTTCACACTTTTGTACTAGGTGACCTAGACCTCAGATCAAGATCACAGAGGCATTGGATTGGTGGAACTAGAAGCGAGAATTGTGTTATTATTCTGTAACTACATATCAAGTTCAAACCGTGCATGGTCAGGACCAGTACAAGTATGATTGTGCGAAGGATGTTTCTCTCTGTGTGTAGCTCATTGACAAAAACTTCAGGGTTGGCTTTTCTCTAAGACGCATACCGTCCAGAAGTCAAATGAAAAGTTGTGTTTTCTTCATAGGTTTGTCTCAGACTTTGTATGATTTTTTGTTTGTTTTTGTTTTATAAATACAGCATTGACAGGAATGCCTTATGTATTTATAATGCTTTTAGTGACATTGCCTTGTGTTGAAAACAAACAGGTGTGCTCCCTGCAAACATAGTTGGAGTTTCTCAAACATTGACTTTGGCATAAATCCAAGGTCACAGTGGCTTTGGAAAGGTCAAACGTTGATAGGTTTTGTTACATAATATGAGCAAGACGCAGGGCACAGTGTTCCTGATGACTTTGGGGTGTATTTTGGGGATACATTTGACCTGAAAGTCAAGGTGGGAAAGGTAATGCCAGGAATAACTCATTCTTCACCCTAGTTTCCGTTTCCATACTGCATCTCACTTTCACCCTAATGCACCTGACCTGGTTGACTGGGTCTTATTATGAAGCAGCTGAAGCAGTCGTTGTTTATGTCCCTTGATTACTTTCTTAGTCAGTGGTGTATATAATTTATATGTATTATATACACACTGCAGATTGTGAGTCACTTGAGCTTTGCTCCTCTTCTGCTGTTTAATGCTAGCCAGCTCTCTTGTTTACACTTGCAACTGAACATAGATTTCTGTTTTTGCTTGGATTTTATTAAGACAAATAGTCAAGTAATTAAAAAATAAAAACTACTCTTGTCAGTGACTATAGCACTGAATACTTTGTAAAGGGTGGTTTTTATTCCAAATTTATTATTTATTAATTGATTTTTAACTTTTTTGTTTTTTTATTCTTCTTTTTTAAGCAGATCTTAGTAGGCTGGGAAGTTTTCTCTGTGGTTTGGATAACACTGGCTCCTTATCAGATTCATAATTGTCGTGGTGTTTGTCTCTCTGTCCACATGTAGTGTACCACATGAAAAAAAAATGGCTTAGTCGATGGATTGGATTCGTGCGTCAATTTTCTATTGCTGTACTGTGCGTTGTTCAGTCTCAAAAGTTGTTTGGCAGCATTTTTCTGTCAGAAAATTGTTCCATTTATTTTTTGAAGAAAAAAGAAATATGTTGTATATTTTCCCTGACTGTGTATAGTGTTGAGTTTATTCTGTGTACATAGACTGTTGACAAGTTTGCATGATTGTGATAACAGACTGAATAAATGTACAAATAATGACGCTGGGTTTGTCAGTGGCTGAGTTGACTGTCAGCACTTTGTGTGTGTGTGTGTGTGTGTGTGTGTGTGTGTGTGTGTGTGTGTGTGTGTGTGTGTGTGTGCATGCATGCGTGTATGTGTGTGTGTGTGTGTGTGTGTGTGTGTGTGTGTGTGTGTGTGTGTGTGTGTGCGTGCGTGTGTGTGTGTTTGTGTGTGTGCAAGCATACACAATAATGTACATCTTACTTAAGTTTATGATGATATCTATGCGCTCGGCAAAGCACAGCGCTCCACCCTGTCTCTCAGAAGTTTCCCCAATGTCGTCGGGTGCTTCCCTTTTTCTGTGCCTCTCTCCTCCAGGCGATCAATAGTTTGACGTCCTTTGCTTTGCGCCCGCAGGTAGTGTCTCAAGCTCCTCAACACTTCTCATCTTCCGAAACATGATGTATGCACTTCTAGACACAGAATCAAACACCTGAATTTGAGAACAGAAACAGAGACAAAGGCAACGGGTTTAAGATTCTTCGTATTAAGACTACTGATACCTATAACTGTTCACTCCAACGGCCATTTAGACACAATCAACAAGCAGTCAGAAACACAATACACGATGGCTGGAGATGGGGGTTGTTGGTGAGGTGGGGGGGGGGGGGGGGGGGATATAAGTCGTTGGTGCAATGTCCTATGTATCTAGGCCTAATACTGTTTTTTTTTTATGGCAGTTCTAGCAATTTCTGCAATGGATTAATAAAGTTGTATCTTGCACAAATTTGTATCTTACAATACTGACTCCACTCCACTGAACATGTGCCAGTCAAACGGGTTTGTTCGTCCTTCCAAGTCCAAGACGCTCAGCATCAACCGTCAAGGTTGATCAGGGCGGTTGAGGCTGGTCTACAACAGATGCCTGAAGATGCCACTCTGCGCCTGAAGCGGTCGGTTACAGAACAAATGGGGTGGAGCACTGCCACAGACTGACCCGGCTGCCTGTGATATGATATCAGAGTTGTGATCAGAGTCACTTAGGCTGAAAAGCCTTTATCTGGTCTTTGCCGGCCTAAGCTATTCTGTCCTAACTTTCAACACTAAGGCCACCGCGGAGAGTCCCTGTGGAGATTCCTGATGTAGAATCAGGATCAGCAGAACCAGAGACGCCTGCGAAAACACCAAGGCTTGGGCTGTGTCGCAACACACTGACACCAGCAAGAACGCCAAGGCTTGGGCTTTTTGTCACAACACATTCACACCAGCAAGAATACCAAGGCTTGGGCGGCGTCACAACACATTCACACCTCCAAGAACACCAAGGCTTGAGCGGCGTCACAACACACTGACACCTGCCAGAACACCAAAGCTTGGGCTGTCACAACACACTGACACCTGCAAGAACACCAAGGCTTGGGCTTAGTCACAACACACTGACACCTGCAAGAACACCAAGGCTTGGGCTGCGTCACAACACACTGACACCTGCAGGAACACCAAAGCTTGGGCTGTGTCACAACACACTGACGCCAACAAGAACACCAATACTTGGGCTGTGTCACAACACATTGACGCCAACAAGAACATCAAGGCGTGGGCTGTGTCACAACACGTTGACACCAGCACGAACACCAAGGCTTGGGCTGTGTCACAACACACTGACGCCAACAAGAACACCAAGGCTTGGGCTGTGTCACAACACACTGACGCCAACAAGAACACCAAGGTTTGGGCTGTGTCAGAACACTTTAACACCAACAAAAGCACTAAGGTGACAATAAAATGTTGCTATACGGTGCATAGTAATACGGGGACTACTTTCAACCATGATAAGCTCCTTGCATAACAACATCCACCTCCGAAAGACGGCATATAGCTGTCTAGATGGCGGGATTATATATATAAATTGACAAATTTAGGCATTTCCACAGGGTGAGAGGAGTGCGTGTGACTTTATAATATATGGCATTTCTACAGGGTGAGAGGAGTGCGTGTGACTTTATAATATATGGCATTTCCACAGGGTGAGAGGAGTGCGTGTGACTTTATAATATATGGCATTTCCACAGGGTGAGAGGACTGCGTGTGACTTTATAATATATGGCATTTCCACAGGGTGAGAGGATTGCGTGTGACTTTATAATATATGGCATTTCCACAGGGTGAGAGGAGTGCGTGTGACTTTATAATATATGGCATTTCCACAGGGTGAGAGGATTGCGTGTGACTTTATAATATATGGCATTTCCACAGGGTGAGAGGACTGCGTGTGACTTTATAATATATGGCATTTCCACAGGGTGAGAGGACTGCGTGTGACTTTATAATATATGGCATTTCCACAGGGTGAGAGGACTGCGTGTGACTTTATAATATATATTATAAAGTCACACACAGTCTTCTCACCCTGTGGAAATGCCTAAATTTGTCAATACGCATACCAGGTGACAAACAGAGTGTATCAGCTCGGAAACACTACAACTGAAAAGACCACTGACAACAAGGTGACCATAATTGAACCATGCTTCGGCATTGGACTCAGCTCGTCCCTAATATGTCAACTGACATCTGAGGACATTAAGCAACACTTTAAGATTATAATTATACCTGTCGCTACACTGTCACCACCAGAATGACTCCTGCATTAAGATGGGCAGCGATGAGAGCCAATTTATTTTTCATTACCTGTGAGGAACGAAGTCACAAGACCAGTCAGTGTCCACAAACCACAACCTTAGTCTGAAGAGAAAGGAGAGCCGAAGCGGAATCGAGCCGCGGCCCTTCTGCTTACCAGCCTAACTCCTCACTGCTAGGACTGACAATCCGGCTCATTCCTCACCAGCTCAGATAATAATAATAATAATAATAATAATAATAATAATAATAATGCACGCTTAACTTGATAATACAGACTGTTTACAACGTCAAGAGTGGTAGCCGGCCTACCGCCGAGGACCGACCACGCTACAGGTTGGACGCGAGGGAATCGAACTGATGTAGTCTGCTTACCGATACCAGCCTGACGCAATACCGCTAGGCCAGACCCGCCCACTTTCACCGTCTCTGATTAAAGTCCGTTTTATTGCCTGTGGCGGCTCGGCGCGGCACTCTCGGTGGTGGGTCCAGTTCCACAAGCTAAATCAGCGCGACTGTTCCTGATCCAAGGGAAACAACCAGGCTATAATAGCGGTAGATAATTTAGATCAAATGTGAAATGGCTTCTCTCCCTTGACTAGCACGCCCGTGTGTCCTTTTCCCGTTTGATACTGCAAGCAGTAAGTAACTCTTTTTTTTTTTTTTTTTTTTTTTTAAACAATAAAATATTACGCCCATGCAGGGGACAAATTCGGGTATGATATACAGGTATGCTTGGTACGTGGTCAGGTCAGACTAAGTCAAGTCGAGCGGCTCGCTAATGAACTGAAAGGGAAATTTGGGTCCCAGCACATAACGACGAAAGACATAGGACCAGCGAGGTGAGCCGGTTTGGCCTAGCGGTAAGGCGTTACGGCTGGTTAGCAGAGGGACCTCGGTTCGATTCCGCTTCGGCTCTCATTTCTCTTCAAAAGTTGTAATTAGTGGACACTGTCTCGTGACTTTGTCCCTCACAATTAATGAAACATTAAAATGTCTCTCATCGCTGCCCATCTTAATGCAGGAGTCATTTTGGTGGTGACGGTGTGGCGATAGGTATATCAGTAATCTCCCTCCTCCTCCCCCCCCCCCAACCCCACTTCCTCCGGTCCCTAATAAGCCTTATGGTTTCTGTGGACGTTAAGCACCATGTTTACTTACTTACCAGCGAGGAGCACAAAGACTACACCAGGAACAGACACAACACCATACGCCTTCGCCCTGATATAATCGTACTGGTTGACTGGGCGTAAAGCACCAAGTTGCTTACTCTGCCAGGAATATAGCCTACATGTCCATGACGAGACTGGTAATTTTTCTTTCGGAAAAATTGATGATAGGCTACTATATTCGTACGAGGTCAGTGAGTTTTAGGACTCAGGAGCTGCTCGTGTGAAAGTCGAGGTGGTCATCCTGGGCTCCCCGTTCCTATTAGTCCGCACGGTTTTTGGGCATAAGTAAACATGGTGCTTAACGTCCACATTTATTTAGGGACGGGGAGAAGGGGGGGGGGGGGGGGGGGGGGGATATGGAGGAGAAGGAGATTATATACCTATCGCTAAACTGTCACCACTGACCAGAATGACTCCTGCATTAAGATGGGCTGCGATGAGAGCCATTTTAATCTTTCATTAATTGTGAGGGATAAAGTCAGTCACAAGACAGTGTCCACAGACCACAACTTTTGAAGAGAAAGGAGAGCCGAAGCGGAATCGAACCGCGGTCTCTCTGCTCAGTACCAGCCTAACGCCTTACCGCTGGGCCAAACCGGCTCACTGGTCTCTGTTCCAGGTAAAGCAACAAGCTGGACTTGTCAGCGAGTATATTCCCTTCTTTCAACTTTATCGGGTCTTTGGTACTAGCAGTGCCGCAATGTTTCTCTCTTATTTTCTTCTGAGGTGGCTCGTATGCAAGTCGGCAGCTGTTCTTTTCTCACCAGAACAGCATTGTTCCTGGGAGAACAACTGACATACCAGAGCCTGGACAGAGAACGCCGTCGTCACTGATGACAGCCAAGGTAAGCATAGGCCAACCCCATTATCTGCTTTCGTCCGGCAGAACTGTCGCCAGCAGTGGCCATGGCAGGGCGTTGTTTATCACGGTAAAACCGTAGGTACAACGTTGAACACCAGGCTGTCTGGTCCGACAGAAACGAGGTATGATTTTCCACACAGGCACCCGAAATCATGCCGTAAATTATTTTTCGCGGCTGTGACTGGCATTCTTCTCTGTGATTTTCCGTCTGGAACAATCACCATTTCTCTGTCATTTTCTCTGTCTCTTATTTAGTCCTAACACTTCAAGCTGTTTTCAGCCTGCCTCAAGGTTCTCTCTCTCTCTCTCTCTCTCTCTCTCTCTCTCCCCTTCTCTCTCTCTCTCTCTCCTCTCTGCATTCCTCTCTCTCTCTCTCTCTCTCTCGCTCTGTGTGTGTGTGTGTGTGTGTGTGTGTGTGTGTGTGTGTGTGTGTGTGTGTGTGTGTGTGTGTGTGTGTGTGTGTGTGTGTGTGTGTGTGTGTGTGTGTGTGTGTGTGTGTGTGTGTGTGTGTGTGTGTGTGTGTGTGTGTGTGTGTGTGTGTGTGTGTGTTGTGTTGTGTGTGTGTGTTGTGTGTGTGTGTGTGTGTGTGTGTGTGTGTGTGTGTGTGTGTGTGTGTGTTGTGTGTGTGCATTGGGAGGAGAGGGGGACAATGTTTAATGACGACTTTGCGTAAATTAGTATCATGTTTTGACGCCTGTTGTTTTTAACTTGAGTGTGAAATGTACGCGCCCCGGGCTCATTTGAGAAAGGGCGCTCTAAGACTCCGTACCCCACTATTGTTTTATAGAGAGTGCACAGCCTCCAGGCAGTCCTGGACTGCACACAATTTCCAAGTCAGACAGCGGACCCCGCCCACAAACTGAAACACACACACACACACACACACACACACACACACACACACACACACACACACACACACACACACACACACACACACACACACACACACACACACACACACACACACACACACACACACACACACACACACACACACACACACACACACACACACAATAACAATAAAGAGAACTTTTCAGTGAACTAGCCTTGTCAAAACAGGTTTTGTCTTCAAAAGGGCCGACTTTTCTGCAACAGGCAGGCTCTTCCGAGTCGTCGAAGAGATCCAGTCAGTCAAACCTGAAATCACAAGTTTTGTTTTAAACCGAGTGCCACGTTATTTTATTTTCGGCTGTAATCCTACTTTTGTCAGTAACAATTGACGGGACTCGATGTTGAGCACATCTTCAGGTCTCACAGCTGGTCTATACAGATGTATATCAAAGATGCAAGCCGATATCCAAGCTTTCAAGAGGTAACACTTGTTGTGTGCGTTTTTCATTGCAACGCTTGGATTAATGTGGGGAGGGTGGGGATTGGGGGAAGGGGAGGGGGAGTGGGAGTGCATTTTTGTGTCTCGACTGAAGCGAGTTTGTACAGTTTCGCTGCATTACACGGTTGACTGCGCGGGCGCTAAATGAAACACCCAGTAACTGTAGCTAAGCGCTTCGATCATTGTGTGCCTGTGAGCCGGTTTGGCCTAGCGGTAAGGCGTTAGGTTGGTAAGCGGAAGGACTTCGGTTCGATACCGCTTCGGCTCTCCTTTCTCTTCAAAAAGGTTGTGGTTTGTGGACACTGTCCTGTGACTTTGTCCATCCTTCCTACTGAAACTTTAAAAATGGCTCTCATCGCTGCCCATCTTAATGCAGGAATCATTCTGGCGGTGACAGTGTAGGGGATAGATATATAATCCCTCTCCCCCCCCCCCCCACCTCCATACCCCCTTCCCCCCATCTCCCCGTCCCTAATAAGCCTTATGGTTTCTGTGGACGTTAAACACCATGTTTACTTAATTGTGTGCCGCAGTGGTTCCTCTTCCTGTTGGCATGCCGGAACTTCCGGTGTCGCACGTCCGCCGCCAGCGACGTCAGCAGCTGTGCGGCGCTGGATGACCCTGCCGTGCAGCACTTCGACGTGCGGATTCCTGTCCTGCGTGTGCCGGACGACGCTTTGACGACGTACGTGTGCCAGGTGGTAAAGGTGAGCACCGCTCCCGGACTCCGAGCGTCTGTTTGCCACATGTATCTAGTCCGTCCTCCAGGACTTTGGAGTAAAGGTGCCGGAAAGCGATCGGGGCTTGAAGTGTTCCGGCACTGTCCCGCGTGTCAGTCTAGCCAGTGATCTGGGGAGACTAGGAAGGGGGGTAGGGAGGGTGGAGAGAGAGAGAGAGAGAGAGAGAGAGAGAGAGAGAGAGAAAAGGGGAGAGAGGGGAGAGAGAGAGAAAAGGGAGAAGGAGAGGGGAGAGGAGGAGAGGAGAGAGAGAGAGGGGAGAGAGAGAGAGAGAGAGAGAGAAAAGAGAGAGAGAGAGGGGGGCGGGGGGGAAAAGGAGAGAGAGAGAGAGAGAGAGAGAGAGAGAAGAGAGTGGTGGTGTGGTGTGTGTGTGTGTGTGTGTGTGTGTGTGTGTGTGTGTGTGTGTGTGTGTGTGTGTGTGTGTGTGTGTGTGTGTGTGTGCAACCCCGACTCCCAGAGGTTTTCAGTTAATACGTTGCCTTTCAAACAGCCTGTACATCAACTCCAACAGAGGAGGATGTGTCTCTGGTGGAGCTTATGTACCTTGTATTCACTCGCATGCCAGGTGGGAGTTACCTCGGTTTAGAGTCTCATCCGAGTCTTGTGTTGTCTTGTGAGTTTCGAATCCTGAAAGAACTCTGCTGAGTCGGTCTGACGGGGGAATGCGGGACGGAAAGTTTGGCTTTGGGTATGTAGTGTATCGTCAGAATGCTTGTGTGTGCGGGTGGCTCTGTCTCTGTGTGTGTCTGTTTGGCGGCTTTGGGTATGTTGTACAGGGCAGAAAAGTTTTTGTGTGCCCGGGTTTTTTCTGTCTCTGTTCTCGGGGTGTGTCTGTGGGTCCCGGGCCGTCTGGGGCTGTTTTCCCTTCCCCCTCTGTCTCTTCTGTCTCTCTGTTCGCCCTTTGCCCCTTTTGGGCTTTTTCTGTCTGTCCTGTCTGTCTGTCTGTCTGTTTTGTCTGTTTTTCCTTTTTTTCTGTCTGTCTGTCCTTTTCTCTTGTCCTTTTGTTTTCTTCCCCTCTCTTCTTCCTTTCTCTTCTCTGGGCTCTGTCCTTTTGTCTTTCCCCTTTTCTCCTCTTCCCTTCTCCCTTCTTCTTTTCCTCTTTTCCTTAATAGTCTCTAGGGGCAAGATTTTTTCGCTTAAAAAAATACTTTAATTAATTATCGTTAGTGTCTGTTCACAGAGGAAGGGCCTAGCATGTATAGGCGTCAAGCGTAGAATTTTAATTTAATATACCATTCTCCGCTGCTGACCTGTGCCTTTGTGACTGGGCAAAAAATGACGGACTAGCAATGACGTCAGATTCCAGTTCCAATAGACCAGGACTTTCACGCTGTGGCTTTCCAGCCGTTGATAGACAACCATGACGTCATGCATCACATGATCCTCTTCACCTGCGACGGGCGTGACGAGCCGGGAAAGGTAATTTGGCTGTGGTTTTTTTCTCTGCCCCCCTCCTCTCTCGGCCTCCCCCTCTCTCTCCCCCCCTTTCCCCGCTTTTGGCCCCCCCCCTCCCTCTGCCCCCCCCCTCTCTCTGCCCCCCCATTCCCCTCTTTCCCCCCCCCCCCCCCCTGCCCCCCCCCTCCCCTCTGCCCCCCCCCCCCCTCCCCCCCTCCCTCCTCTCTCATACTCTGCCTTTCCCCCCCTTTTTTTTCTCTAACCCCCCCCACTCTCTCTCTGCCTCCCCCCCCCTTTTCTCCCCCCCCCCATCTCTCTCTGGGGCCCCCCCTCTTCCCCCCCTTCCCCTGCCCCCCCCCCCCTCTCCCCCTCTCTCCCCCTGCCTCCCCCCACCCCCCCCCCCCCCCCTCTGTCCCCCCCCCCCTCTCTGCCCCCTCTCTCTCTTTCCCCCCCCTCTCTCATACTCTGCCTTCCCCCCCCTCCTTTTCCCCCCCCCCCCTCTCTCTGTGCCTCCCCCCCCTCTCTCTGCCTCCCCCCCTCCTCTCTGGGCCCCCCCCCCCTCTCTGCCTCCCCATCTCTCTCTACCTCCCCCCCCTCTCTGCCTCCCCCCCCTCCAAAACCTTTCCCCCCTTTTCTCTGCCCCCCCCCCCTCCTTTTCCCCCTCTCTCTCTTAAAAACCCCCCCCCCCTCTCTCTGTCCCCATCTCTCTCTGCCTCCCCCCTCTCTCTCTGCCTCCCCATCTCTCTCTCCTCCCCATTTTTCTCCCGGCCCCCCCCCCCCTACCTCCCCATCTCTCTCCCCCCCAAAAAACCCCCCCCCCCCTCTCTCTCTCTGTCCCCATTTTTCTGCCTCCCCATCTTTTCTCTGCCCCCCCTCTCCCCTCCTTCCTCCCCCTCCCCTCCTTTCCTCCCCCCCCCCTCTCTAAACCCCCCCCTCTCTCTCTAACCCCCCCCCCCCCTCTCTCTAAACCCCCCCCTCTCTCCCCTGCCCACCCCTCTCTCACCCCCCCTCTCTCTGCCCCCCCTCTCTGGGGCCCCCTCTCTCTCTGCCCCCCCCTCCCCCCTGGGCCCCCCCCTCCCCCCTGCCCCCATCTCTCTCTGCCCCCCCCCCCCCTTTTCGGCCCCCCCCTCTCTCTCCCATAAACCCCCCCCTTTTTTTCCTTCCCCCTCTGTGTGCCCCCCCCCCCTCTCTTTCCCTTTCCCCCCCCCTCTCTCCCCCCCTCTCTCTCTGCCCCCCCCTCTCCCGCCCCCCCTCTCTGCCCCCCCCCTCCCCCCTCCCCCCCCCCCCTCTGCCCCCCCCCTCTCTCTCCCCCCCCCCTTTTCTCTCTGCCCCCCCCCCCCCCTTTTTCTGCCCCCCCCTCTCTCTGCCCCCCCCCTCTCCCGCCCCCCCCCCCTCTCCCGCCTGCCCCCCCTCTCTCCCCTACCCCCCCCCCTCTGTTTTTTCCTGCCTCCCCCCCCCTCTCTCCCGCCTCCCCCCCCCCCTCTACCTCCCCCCCCCGTCTCTGCCTCCCCATTTTCTCTGCCTCCCCATCTCTCTCTACCTCACCCCCTCTCTCTCCCCCCTCTCTCTGTTTCCCCTCTCTCTGCCCCCCCCTCTCTACCTCCCCTCTCTCTCTCCCCCCCCCCCCCTTTTTTTCCCCCCCCCATTCTCTTTCCCCCCCCATTTTCTCTGCCTCCCCATTTTTCTCTGCCTCCCCATCTCTCCCCCTTTCCCCACCCTCCCCTCTGCCTCCCCTCTCTCTACCTCCCCCCCTCTCTCTAACCCCCCCCCCCCCCTCTCTTCCCCCCTCTCTCCCCCCCCCACCCTCTCTCTGCCCCCCCCATCTCTCTCTACCTCCCCCCCCCCTCCCCCTCTCCCCCCCCCAATTTTCTCTACCTCACCCTCTCTCTCTGCCTCCCCATCTCTCTCCTGCCCCCCCCATTTTCTCTTCCTCCCCTCTCTCTGCTCCCCTCCCCCCCTCCCCCCTCCCCCCACCCCCTCTCCCCTCTGCCTCCCTCTTTTTCTGCCCCCCCCCCTCTTTTCTCTCCCTCCCCCCCCCCTCTCTCTCTGCCCCCCCCCCTCCCCTCCCGCCTCCCTTTTTTCTCTGCCTCCCCTCTCTCTCTCCCCCACCCTCTCTCTGTCCCCCCCCCTCTCTGCCTCCCCCTCTCTCTCCCCTCCCCCCCTCTCTCTGCCTCCCCCTTTCCCCCCCACCCTCTCCCCTGTGGGCCCCCCCTCTCTGTGTGCCTCCCCCCTCCCTCTAAACCCCCCCCTTTTCTCTCTGCCTCCCATCTCTCTTTCCCCCCACCCCCCCCTCTTTTCTGCCTCCCCATCTCCCCTCCTCCCCCTCTCTCTCTTACCCCCCCTTCTCTCTTGGCCCCCCCCCTCTCTTCCCCCCTCTTCTCTGCCCCCCCCCCCCCCCTCTCTCTCTTTCCTCTTTTATTCTCTCTGCCTCCCCCTCTCTCTCGCCCCCCCTCTCTCTCTCTGCCTCCCCCCCCCCCTCTGCCCCCCCCCTCCCATCCCCTCCTCCCCCCCCACCCCTCTTCCTCCCCCCCTTTTTCTCTCCTCCCCCTCTCTATTTTTCTGCCTCCCCCTCTCGCTCTTTCCCCCCCCCCTTTTTCTCTACCTCCCCCCCCTCTCTCCTCCCCCTCTCTCTCTCTGCCTCCCCCCTCTGTCTAACCCCCCCCTCTCCCCCTGCCCCCCTCTCTCTCTGCCCCCCCTTTTCCCTCCTTTTCCCCCCCCCCATTTTCTCCCCACCTCCCCCCCCTCTCCCTCCCCCTCTCTATCTCTTTCCTCCCCCTCTCTTTCTCTGCCTTTTCCCCCCCTCCCCCCCCCCCCCCCCCCTCTCCCCCCCCCCTCTCTCTACCTCCCCCCCTCTCTTCCCCCCCCCCTTTTTCTTTTCCCCCCCCCCCCTCCCCTCTGCCTCCCCCTCTCCCCTCTACCTCCCCCTCTCTATCCCCCTGCCTCCCCATCTCTCTCTACCCCCCCCCTCTCTCTCTTCCCCATCCCCTCTCTACCCCCCCCTTTTCCCCTCCCCCCCTCCCCATCTCCCCCCCTCCTCCCCTTCCTTTCCCCCCCCGCCCCTCTCTCTCTCCCCTCTTTTCTCCCTCCCCCCCTCTCTTTTCTGCCCCCCCCCCCACCCCACCCTCTCTTTGTCTCTCCTTCCTCCACTCTCTATTTTACACCTACTCAATGGCGGACGGTGTAGTGGCAGGGGCCGCGGACAGTGTGAATTAAACATAGGACTTGGATGTAACCACTCGCACACCACAAGTCGAATCACGGCCCACTTGAACATGCATTACCGCCGGGTTAGATGTTTAGTGTAGCTGGCACCTGCACGTGTGTAGTTAACATTTACACCCGCGTTACCTGGGTAGGTGTTTAATGTAGCTAGCACCTGCCCGTGTGTAGCTAACAGTTACACCCGCATTACCTGGGTAGGTGTTTAATGTAGCTAGCACCTGCACGTGTGTAGTTAACATTTACACCCGCATTGCCTGGGTAGGTGTTTAATGTAGCTAGCACCTGCACGTGTGTAGTTAGCATTTACACCCGCATTGCCTGGGTAGGTGTTTAATGTAGCTAGCACCTGTACGTGTGTAGTTAACATTTACACTTGCGTTACCTGGAGAACACAGACACAGAGACACACAGAGACACACACACACACACACACAGACACACACACAGACACACAGACACACACAGACACAGACATAGACACAGACACACAGACACAGACACACAGACACAGACACACAGACACACAGACACACACACACACACACACACACACACACACACACACACACACACACACACACACACACAACGACACACGCACGCACACACGCACGCACACACGCACGCACGCACGCACGCACGCACGCACGCACGCACGCACACACACACACCACACACACACACACACACACACCCCTTTGCTAGTTCATGTGATCGCTGCTCTCCCTTTTCCCAGCTGACTGAACCTCACCCGTGTGGAGGGGCAGACAACCTGTGCCGGTCGTGGATGGCGCAGTG
Source organism: Alviniconcha marisindica (assembly GCA_018857735.1). Taxonomy (NCBI): domain Eukaryota; kingdom Metazoa; phylum Mollusca; class Gastropoda; family Provannidae; genus Alviniconcha; species Alviniconcha marisindica. The sequence continues at coordinate 1,825,407 of JABMCL010000979.1, forward strand.
GTCCATGGGCGTTGAAGGAGTTATCTGCCCCCACAATGGGACAGGGGTGCGGTTCGGGAAGTCTGTGGGCCCCTACCTCATGCTTCAGGTCCACTGGAACAACGCGAACTTCAAGGTCAACCTCACTGGAGCCAAAACACACACACACACACAACTATATATATATATATATATATATATATATATATATATATATATATATATATATATATATATATATATATATATATTAAATGTAAATAAATAAAATAAATATTTTTTTTTACATTTAACTACGATGTATAGTTGCACTTTCGGGAAGGGGTGGGTGAGTGGGTAGGGGCTGTTTATTTTTTGGTATGAATGTCTTTTGGTAGTTTTAGCTTGCGAGAGCTTACATGTATGCTTACGGAGACTGGTGTGCGCATGTCATTGTGTGTGTGTGTGTGTGTGTACTGTTCGATAGGCGATAATGGTAATTAAAGCTACAATAATTAAGGTTTTGTTTGCTGAAATGTATGTCACTTTTAATGTGTTTTTTGTGATAAGATGTTTGTACTGGTTAAAAGAATAGGGCTTTATAAAATTATTATTATTATTATTACTGTGTGTATCTGGCGCTGTGAACACGCAAGGTTTTGTGTGGATTTTTTTATGTGCCACATATAATTTTTTATTTGTTCATTCATTTATAAAAGGTTCGGAAGAACGCTGTTTATTAGGTTTGTCCTAATAAACAGCGTTCTTTTGAACCTTTTATAAATGAATGAATAAATGAAATTTTTTATGTGGCACATAAAAAAAAATGCGCTCAACATGGAATTTTAGGAGTAATAACGGTTAAACAGTGAAAAACACAGCATTTGAAGGCACCAGGGGAGTCCGAGGCAGTGGAAGGAATTACCTCCCCTATTACCAATTTCCGCTTTTTGAATCATAGCAGTTTCCATTGGGTCGTGGGGATTTTTGTTTGTTTGTTTGTTTTTGTTTTTGTTTAGTCCCCCCTCCATCTTTTTGTTTGTTTTGATTTTCCTTTCTTTTCCCCGGTTTTTGCGATCGTCGTTCGTCATTTTCCTCCTCTTCCTCATAATTCTTCCCGTTATCGTCATGACAATGAAGGACCATTATATCAGCACGCGTCCATAGTGTAAACCCAAATGAGAATTCTTGCTCTGGTTCTCTCAAGCCACGGATATGACTGATGAGGGGTGTGATGTGGAAGGTTTGACTTGTTAATTCTGCCGGGGCAGACTAAAAAAACGTCCCCCGTTCTTCTATCAATCTCCGGTGGGTCTTTAGTACACGCGCGGGCCAGGATAGTCACGCGAGTCCCAAATGCCTTCCATCTTTACCAAGAAACTTGTGTATTTGTGAGCCCATTCTTCCCCCCCTTTTTTTTAATCCATTCATCCCACAGACCAGTCAGGCATGCGAGTGTACTACACCCCCGACCTTCAGCCCTTTGACCTTGGCCACGTGCAAGTGGGTCAACAGGATGTGGTCATTCCTGCCGGGGTCACCAGGCATGCGCTGAGTGGGGGTTGTAGTGGCACGTGCACGCGCATGCTGCTCCCTTACCCCATCCACCTCACGACGGCCCACCTGCACATGCATTACCTGGGTAGGTGTTTCATTGCAGCTAGCACCTGCGTTACCAGCTAGCACCTGCACGTGTGTAGTTAACGTTATACTTGCATTACCGGCTAGCACCTGCACTTGTGTAGTTAACGTTTACACCTGCATTGTCAGCTAGTACCTGCACGTATCTAGTTAACATTTACACCTGCATTACACGGGTGGGTGGGTGCGTGTGCGTGCGTATTTGGGTCAGTACGTGCATGTGCGTGCGTGCGTGCTTGCGTGGTGTGTGTGTGTGTGTGTGTGTGTGTGTGTGTGTGTGTGTGTGTGTTGTGTGTGTGTGTGTGTGTGTCTGTGTGTCGTGCGTGCGTGTATGTGTGTGTGTGTGTGTGTGTGTGTGTGTGTGTGTGTGTGTGTGGTGTGTGTGTGTGTGTGCGTCGTTTGGGGTGTGCGTTCGTATGTGTGTGTGTACGTGCGTGCGTGCGTGCGTCAGTGCGTGTGTGTGTGTGTGTGTGTGTGTGTGTGTGTGTGTGTGTG
>JABMCL010002522.1:2500-7500 GCA_018857735.1 Alviniconcha marisindica
ATTTATACATGCATGCAAGGTCACGGCGCCCGACATTCTCGGCTGACCTCAGAAGATGGCGAAAGCGTCTGACGTTTAGAACCGCCGGCGTCAAGCGACTGGGTTTCTTCAAATCGTCACTGCATCGCTCTCGGCCTCAAGATTCCCTCAGTGGGGATGGATGGCACTAATAAAAAATTAATGGGCTAGGTTAGTCCCCTTCCCCGCCCCCCCCCCATCCCGCCCCCCGCCCCCCCCCCCCCCCCCCCCCCCCCACTCCCAACCCTCCCTCCTCCCCCTCCTCCCCTTTTCCTCTCTGTCTTTTAAGCTTCTGCTCTCTGTCAGTTTCCGCCTGAGTGAACCCGGCGTCATTAGCTGTCACGCTTCACTGCACTTGGAGGCCATTTGTCACCGCGATTAATGTCTCTCTCTCTTGCCGTTTCCTTTCCTGAGCGGGGATTTTTTTTTTTTTGGTGATGTTCATCAAATTAGCGTGTTCCTTCGAGTGAAAACGTGCTAAGAGCTATGACAGACCGGCCGCAGTGCGTCGGGGAGAGGGGTTTGGGGGGGGGGGGGGGAGGGGGGGGTCGTGGGTCGGGGGATGGGGGGGGGAGGGGGGGGGGGGTTGTGTGTGTGTGTGTGTGTGTGTGTGTGTTGTGTGTGTGTGTGTGTGTGTGTGTGTGATGGCCTGGACTTATTAAGATACTTTTAAACGGTGTTAAAAAGAACGCTAATTTAATACCACAGCACAAAAAACATGTGCTAAAATCTCCTACCACTGCAATCTCTTGTTGTTTTCTGTGTGTTTTTCCCGTCTCCTCAAGCACACACACACACACACAGACACACAGACACACACACACACACAGACACACACACACACACACACACCGTAGCACCACCACCACTTTCAGACCCCACAGCGCACAATCACGCACCGCATCCCAACGTTACTTTGGCACGTGCAACAACAACACACACACACACATCGGCGACAGCACATCACTCTGGGTCATCTAAGTACGAACCAGAGAGGCTTTAACTCTCCAAACTGAGGAACCAGACAGACTAAATATCGGAACTGAGCAAACCAGACAGACTAAATATCGGAGCTGAGGAACCAGACAGACTAAATATCGGAGCTGAGGAACCAGACAGACTAAATATCGGAGATGAGGAACCAGACAGACTAAATATCGGAACTGAGCAAACCAGCCGACAGACTAAATATCGGAACTGAGCAAACCAGCCGACAGACTAAATATCGGAACTGAGGAACCAGATAGGCTGTAACTCTCGAAACTTACGAACCGGACAGACTAACTATCGGAACTGAAGAACCAGAAACTATCGGAACTGAGGAACCAGATAGGCTGTAACTATCGGAACTGTGGAACCAGATAGGCTGTAACTATCGGAACCACTGAGGAACCAGACAGGCTGTAACTATGGGAACTGAAACCAGATAGGCTGTAACTATGGGAACTGAAACCAGATAGGCTGTAACTATGGGAACTGAAACCAGGTAGGCTGTAACTATCGGAACTGAAGAACCAAATAGGCTGTAACTATGGGAACTGAAACCAGATAGGCTGTAACTATCGGAACTGAGGAACCAGATGGGCTGTAACTATCGGAAATGACGAACCAGACAGACTGCAACTGTCAGAAATGACGAACCAGATAGGCTGTAACTATTGGAACCACTGAGGAACGAAATAGGCTGTAACTCACATTTTTTAAACTCACATTTTGTTGCAAACTTTGTGTTTTTTTCGCTTGATATAACATGTCTCTGTTTAGATGATTCTGATGATATTCGGGACCCCAGATAGCTTTTAAAATGTCCCAGGACTTTCCGACCGCCTTCTTGGATATCGTTCCAATCATTAATTAAAAAATAAATAAAATAAAATAAAATAAAAATCTTGCGGCAAATAAGTAAGCCTGATCCTAAGACCGTTGACGTGGAACTTGTTCAATCTTCCCAAAGTCTGGCGGCCACGGTTCCATAAAACTATAACACTGTAGAAAAACCAACCAACCAACAAACCAACTGGCCAACTCGTCCCATTTTGGGAACAAAACTTCAGGAAGTGATCTTCCAAGTCGGACTTCCCTCCCCCCTCCCCCCCCCCTCCCAACTCCCTTTTTTTCTTTCTTCTTCCCCCCCCCCCCCCCCCCCCCACCCTTTAGTCCGTATTCCAAAGCTCAGCTCTCTGTCTCTGTCTGTCTTTTTGTCTCAGTCTGTCTCTGTCTCTGTCTCTCTGTGTGTCTCTCTGTCTCTGCCTGCCTGTCTGCCTGTCTGTCTGTCTGTCTGTCTGTCTCTCTCTCTCCCGCCCCATTAGTCCATATTCCAAAGCTCAGCTCTCTGTCTCTGTCTGTCGGTCGGTCTTTTTGTCTCAGTCTGTCTCTGTCTCTGTCTGTCTCTGTGTCTCTCTGTCTTTGTCTCTCTGTCTCTGCCCGTCTGTCTGTCTGTCTCCCTTTCTCTCTCCCGCCCCATTAGTCAATATTCCAAAGCTCAGTTCTCTGTCTCTGTCTGTCTGTCTGTCTGTCTTTTTGTCTCAGTCTGTCTCTGTCTCTGTCTCTCTGTTGGTCTCTCTTCCTCTGCCTGTCTGTCTTGGTCTGTCTGTCTTCTGTCTGTCTGTCTGTCTCCTTCTCTCCCCCGCCCATTAGTCTGTATTCCAAAGCTCAGCTCTCTGTCTCCTGTCTGTTCTGTCTGTCCTCTGTCTCATCTGTCCTCTGTCTCTATCTGTCTCTGTCTCTCTGTCTTTCTCTGTGTCTCTCTGTCTTTGTCTCTCTGTCTCTGCCTGCCTGCCTGTCTGTCTGTCTCCCTTTCTCTCTCCCGCCCCATTAGTCCGTATTCCAAAGCTCAGCTCTCTGTCTCTGTCTGTCTGTCTGTCTTTTTGTCTCAGTCTGTCTCTGTCTCTGTGTGTGTCTCTCTGTCTCTGCCTGTCTGTCTGTCTGTCTGTCTCCCTTTCTCTCTCCCGCCCCATTAGTCCGTATTCCAAAGCTCAGCTCTCTGTCTCTGTCTGTCTGTCTGTCTGTCTGTCTGTCTGTCTTTTTGTCTCTGTCTCTGTCTGTCTCTGTCTCTCCGTCTCTGTCTCTCTCTGTCTCTCTCTATCTCTGTCTCTCTGTGTCTGTCTGCCTGTCTCTGTCCCTTTCTCTCTCCCGCCCCATTAGTCCGTATTCCAAAGCTCACCTCTGTCTCGAGGTCTGTCTGTCCTGTTTTTTTTCTCTGTCTTTTCTTTTTGTTCTTCTGTCTCTGTCTCTCTTCTCTGCCTGTCTGTCCGCCTGTCTTCTCCCTTTCTCTCTCTCCCCCCCCTCTCTTTTTTCCTGTCACTCTTTTGTCCTTTCGGTGGTTTTACGTCATACATTTTAAGCATCACCCCTATTACCGTCATTCTCATCCCAATTTTTTCCCAAAGCACTGGACGGGAAAAACCCTCCCAAACCCAAACGATAAGTGGCTTATTAGTCTACGTCCTTTTTCCGCATCGCAGTTTTTTTCGGGGGGGTTTAACCGTTGTTTGTGTCTTTTTGTAGTTGAAAAAGGGATTCCCCAAAAATTCCCCATTTTGTGTTTTGTCCAAAAAATAGCCGGCGTTCTTTTGAACCTGTTTTTGGATCTTAGGCTGTAGAAGTTTCGCGGCGCAGAGACAAAAACAGAATGGTTTCCATCGCTAGACTCGCTAGAGGACTCGGTCACCCCGGGTTTCCGTCCCAAAGAGACTGTCCGAAGGTTGCCGAATTTGGTCTGGGGTCACGAGTCGATACCGCTTCCGTACTGCTCGACCCCGGGGCAGTGTCGGGAAAAGCGTCCGAGTTAGTACTCGGGCCAAGTGACTTTGGGGGGAAAAAAAAAATTAAAGGGGCGGGTTGGCGGGGAGGAGCAAAATATACCGGTTTTTACTTACGTTTTGTGCCTCTCTGTCTGCCGTCTGTCTGTCTCTTCTCTTCCCGTGTCTCTGTCTTTTCTCTGTCCTCTGTTCACTCTCTGTCTCTGTCGTCTCTGTATCTGTCTGTCTGTCTGTTCTCTGTCTTTGTCTTCTTTTGTCTCTCTGTCTCTGTCTCTCTCTCTCTCTTCCTTCTCTTTTTTTCGGGGCTGATGTAAAAAAATAAATTTTTTATTCCTTACCCTCGTTAATAAAAAAAAAAAAAGAAAAAAGAAAAAAAAAAAAAAAAAAAAATCGTTCGTTCGTTTGTCTTTTTCCCCCAAAAATTTTAGAATCAAATCAAATTTTAGTCCCCTGTACGTTACAAGGGGTTTTTTTTTTACGGTTACGTAGGGGTGGAAAAAACAGTAGAACTATTTTTAACACGGCAACAAAGGCTAGAAAACACAACAACTCACATTTATCAAGCATTGGGGGGAGAATGTTTACACAAACACGTATTAAAAAATTTTAGTCAGTTTTCTGTCTTTTCTGTGTCTCTGTTCCTCTGTGCCTCTCTTCTCTGTCTGTCTGTCTGTCTGTCTTCTTCTTTTTCTTCTTTTCTTCTTCTTCTTCTTCTTCTTCTTCTTCCTTTTCCCTTTTCTTCTTCTTCCTGTCTTCTTCTCTCTCTCTCTCTTCCTCCTCTCTTCTCTCTCTCTTCCTCTCTCTCCTCATTTTCATGCCTGTATTTTATATCCATAGTACGCCCTAATAACCCCCAAAAGGTTTACTGGGGGGTAAAAACCAATTTTTATTTCTTTTTATCAGTACTTAGCAAAGGGCTAGTTGTTAACAGGTTGTTGACTGAACCTAAATACAATCCTTAAAATAAAGTTTTTGATTTCGGTTCCCTTTTTTCCCCTCCCCCCCCCCCCTGTGTCCTGTCTCTCACCTTCTTGTTTTCTCTCCCCCCTTCTGTCTCTACCCCCCTCCCCCGCCCCCCCCCCCCCCCCCCCACTGACACATACCCCCCCCCCCCCCAACTCTCTCCCCTCTCACTCTCTCCACAACGCACACAAATAAATTTGTGACTGTGTGTCTTTGTTCTGTTCGTCCTCAATCAACCCTGTGCTGTCTGTCTGCCCT
>JABMCL010002522.1:27500-32500 GCA_018857735.1 Alviniconcha marisindica
TAATCGATTATGTGTCTAGGATGGTAAAGATATCCGTAGAGAAGAATCGATAATGCGACTATCCTAGGTTGGTGAAGATGTTCTTAATCAAAATCAATGATGAGACTAGGGGTAGTGAAAATTTTAAAAATTTTTCCCAATCAAATTCTTAATCAAAAAGAAATGAGACTAGGATTGTGAATCTTAATCAATAATCAATTATTAATGCGACTAGGATAGTGAAGGTATTCTTAATCAATAATCAATAATGAGACCTGGATGGTTATGATGTCCGTAGTCAATAATCTATAATGCGACTAGGATAGTGAAGGTGTTCTTAATAATCGATAATGCGACCAGGATGGTAAGGATGTCCGTAGTCAATAATCGATAATGCGATAGTTGCAGCTGTTGTTTCGATAGAGGAGTGAGGCAAAGTCGCCGGAAACTTGCTGCCAGAAAAGAAGAAAAAAAAAGAAGAGAAGATATTGTGAGATTAAAAGACTGCAACGTGATCCGGCTGGGGACCCCTTTTTGTTCTCCCCCTCCAGCCTGCCACCCTGCAAAAAAGAACACACGGAATAGAATCACACACAAAACCACCACACACACCACCAAACACACAACACACACACCACACCACACCCAAAGACACACACACACAACACACACACACAAACACACCAACACACAAACACACACACACACAAAGACACACAGACAGACAAGACCACACAACAGACACAGACACACAACAGACGACACAGACAACACAGACAGACACACACACACACACACACAAAAAACACACACGCCCCCACGACACACACACCACACAACCCCACACACACCACCACACACGCACACCCCGCCCCCGCACGCCCCAACGCACGCACGCACCGCACGGGGGTGTGTGTGGGCAAACCCAAAGCACACAACCCCCAACCCCCCTTTCCCCCCCTCGACACACACACGTCGAAATAATCGTGTTCGAACCGCGCTTTGAACTCCCACCGCACACACCCAAGGGCCCCAACCAGAATTCTGACATGCTTAATTGTCAAGGGGGGTGCCTGCATGCGCCTGACACTGTGTTCACGCCTCGTACAGGGGAGGGCGCCGTATTGACTGACACAGGGGTTCACGCCTCTGACACGCTGTGTTCACGTCCTGACACAGTGTCTCACGCCTGACAAGTGTTCAGTCTCCAGGGTAGTGGTCAGCCGTGTTGACTGACACAGTGTGTTTCACGTCCTGACACGCTGTGTTCACGCCCCCACACAGTGTCTCACGCCCTGACACAGGTTCACGTCTCGTACGGGGTGGCGCCGAGTTTACGACACATTGTGTTTCACGTCTCTGACACGCTGTGTCTAACGTCTCTGACACAATGTCTCACGTCTCGTACGGGTAGAGGTCAGCCGTGTTGACTGACACATTGTGTTTCACGTCTCTGACACACTGTGTCTAACGTCTCGTGCAGGTAGGGTCCAGCTGTGTTGACTGACACACGGTATCTCACGTCTCTAACCCACTGTGTCTCATGTCTCTGACACACTGTCTAACGTCTCTGAAACACTTCGTCTCACGTCTCGTACAGGTAGAGGTCAGATTTGTTGACTGTCACACTGTGTCTTACGTCTCTAACACACTGTGTCCCACGTCTCTGACACACTGTATCTCAGGTCTCTGACACACTTTGTCACACGTCTCGTACAGGTAGAGGTCAGGTGTTGACTGTCAAACTGTGTCTCATGTCTCTAACACACTGTGTCCCACGCCTCTGACACACTGTGTCTCAGGTCTCTGACACAATTTGTCTCACGTCTCGTACAGGTAGAGGTCAGATGTGTTGACTGTCAAACTGTGTCTCACGTCTCTAACACACTGTGCCCCACGCCTCTGACACGCTGTGTCTCATGCCTCTGACACGCTGTGGCTCACGCCTCTGACAAGCTGTGCCTCACGCCTCTGACACGCTGTGTCTCACGCCTCTGATACGCTGTGTCTCACGCCTCTGACACGCTGCGTCTCACACCTCTGACACGCTGTGTCTCACGTTTTGTGCAGGTAGAGGTCAGCTGTGTTGACTGACGCACTGTGTCTCACGCCTCTAACACACTGTGTCTCACGCCTCTGACGCGCTATGTCTCACGCCTCTGACACGCTGTGTCTCACGTTTTGTGCAGGTAGAAGCAGAGGACTCGAGCGGAGGAGACATGGGCGGTGAGCGATGGAAGAAAGTCCTTGCTGTTTTCGTCGGCGCTGTCATCGCTTACTGGTTCATCGACGACTTTGACCCAGGTATTTGTCTGTCTCCGGTCTTTCTGGTTCCGGTTTTCACCTGTCTTCTCTTCCTGGTCCTTTTCTACACTTCCTTTTTCGGTGTATATATGTATGCATATGTGGATGTATGGCTGAATGTATGCATGCATAGATGTGTGGCGTTGTTGTTGTTGTTGTTGTTGTTGTTGTTGTTGTTGTTGTTGTTGTTGTGTGTTGTTGTTGTTGTTGTTGTTGTTGTTGTTGTTGTTGTTGTTGTTGGTGTGTGTGTGGTGTGTGGTGGTGTGTGTGTGTGTGTGTATGTGGGCGGGGGTGTGTGTGTGTGTGTGGGGGGGATGGATGGACAGATGCGTGCGTGTGTGTGCTTATGTATATAATTATGTCTGTATTGATCTGTCTGTCAGTGTGGGAAGAGGGGGGGTGGTGGGGTGGGGGGAGGAATAAAATCACCCATGACGAAGATAATGACAATGGTTGCGGTGATGAGGATTATTTTATTTAAAAAAAAAGAAAAAAAGTAGAAATTATCGTGGGCCTATCGTAGCAGCAGATACCGAAGGGTAACTAGACATAATATATTATGTGATGCTGAGCTGAGCACAGCGCTGCTACACTCGTATCATTGGCGGGAGCTGCCACAAGTACCATTTTTGTCGCGACAAAACACGTCTTTTGTCGCGACAAAAGTATGCTTGCCGCGACAAATATTTGGTCGCGACAAAATAATTATGTTTGTCGCAACAAACTATTTTTGTCGCGACAAACACGTGCTTGTCGCGACGAAAGTTTTGTCGCGGCAAGCATAATTTTGTCGCGACAAAAGACGTGTTTTGTGGCAGCTCCCGCCAATGATACGCTGGCGCGTGTGTTTACACAAAGAGACACGATGCATATACCAATCTACCAACGTCCTTACACACCCACCACCACAGCCATCATCATCATCATCATCATCATCATCATCATCATCATCATCAAATGTTTTTCCAGTGCACGCTCGTTGTTGTTGCCGTCCTCCTCCTTCTTAGAGTGTTTTGTCAGTGCATCATCATCATCATCATCATCATCATCATCATCATCATCATCATCATCATCAAATGTTTTTCCAGTGCACGCTCGTTGTTGTTGCCGTCCTCCTCCTTCTTAGAGTGTTTTGTCAGTGCATCATCATCATCATCATCATCACCATCGTCGTCGTCGTCGTCGTCGTCGTCGTCGTCGCCCTCGTTGCCGTCACCACCACCAGCACCGCCATCGTCACAGTGATCATCATCGTCATCATCATCAAAGTGTTTTGTCAGTGCACACACCTCGTCGTCATTGCCCCCCTCATCATGGAAGTGTTTCGTTTTCATTACACTCACCGTCACTGCATTATCATCATCGTCGTCATCGTCCTCCTCCTCCTTCTCCTCCTCCTGCTCCTCTTCCTTCTCCTCCTCCTTCTCCTCCTCCTCTTTCTCCTCCTCCTTCTTCTCCTCCTCCTCCTCCCTTTCCTCCTCCTTCTCCTCCTCCTCCTTCTCCTCCTCCTTCTTCTCCTCCTCCTCCTCCCTTGCCTCCTCCTCCTTCTCCTCCTCCTTCTTCTCCTCCTCCTCCTCTTCCTCCTCCTCCTTCTCCTCCTCCCCTTCTTCTCCTCCTCCTTCTCCTCCTCCTCCTTCTTCCTCCTTCTCCTCTCCTCCTTCTCCTCCTCCTCCTTCTCCTCCTCCTTCTCCCTCCTCCTCTTCTCCTCCTCCTTCTCCTCCTCCTCTCTCCTCCTCCCCTTTCTCTCCTCCTCCTCTTCTCCTCCTCCTCCTTCTCCTCCTTTCTCTTCCTCCTCCTCCTTCTTCTCCTCCTCCTTCTCCCCTCCCCTCTCCTCCTTCTCTTCCTCCTCTCCTTCTTCTCCTCCTCCTTCTCTCCTCCTCCTTCTCCTCCTTCCTTCCTCCTCTCCTCCTTCTCCTTCCTCCTCCTCCTCCTCCTTCTCCTCCTCCTCCTTCTCCTCCTTCTCTTCCTCCTCCTCCTTCTCCTCCTCCTCCTTCTCCTCCTCCTCCTTCTCCTCCTTCTTCCTCCTCCTCCTCCTTCTCCTCCTCCTCCTCCTTCTTCTCCTCCTCCTTCTCCTCCTCCTCTTCTCCTCCTTTCTTCCTCCTCCTCTCTCTCCTCCTCCTTCTCCTCCTCCTCCTTCTCCTCCTTCTCTTCCTCCTCCTCCTCCTTCTCCCTCCCCTCCTTCTCTCCTCCTCCTTCTTCTCCTCCTCCTTCTCCTCCTCCTCCTTCTCCTCCTTCTTCTCCTCCTCCTCCTCCTTCTTCTCCTCCTCCTTCTCCTCCCCTCCTTCTCTCCGTCCTCCTCTCCCTTTCCTCCTCCTTCTCCTCCTCCTCCTCCTCCTCCTCCTCCCTTTCCTCCTCCTCCTTCTTCTCCTCCTCCTCCTCCTCCTCCTCCCTTTCCTCCTCCTCCTTCTTCTCCTCCTCCTCCTTCTCCTCCTCCTCAAAGTATCAGTGAGGTGTATTGTTGTTGCAGAGTCCCTGAAGGGGAAGCGGGTGTTGGTGACGGGGGCGTCCACTGGTATCGGTGAGCAGCTGGCCTACCACTACACCAGGTTTGGGGCCAACGTCATCGTCACCGCGCGACGTCAGCACGCGCTGGAAAAGGTAGGACTGACGTGGGGGTGGGGGTGGGGGGAGTGTGGGGGGTGTGTGTGTGTGTGTGTGTGTGTGTGTGTGTGTGTGTGTGTGTGTGTGTGTGTGTGTGTGTGTGTGTGTGTGGATGT
>JABMCL010002522.1:37500-42500 GCA_018857735.1 Alviniconcha marisindica
TATCGGTCTGTCTGTCTGCCTGTCCGCTTACCTCTGTCTTTCTGTCTGTCTACCTGTCCACTTATCTGTCATTTTGTATTCCTGCTTACCTGTCTGTATCTCTCTCTCTCTCTCTCCTTGCATGTCTGTCTGTTTGTCTGTCTGTCTCTGTGGTCCCATGGCTTGTATGTTTGTTTGCCTGTCTGTATTTATCTCGATCTGCTCGTCCCGCAGTTTGCTTGTCTGTCTCTAAGTCTCATCTGTCTGTCTGTCTCACTGTCTGTCTGTCTGTCTGCATATCTCACTGTCTGTCTGTCTGTCTGCCACATCCGCTTCACTTCATCCAAATCACCACCCACCTGCGCCCCTCATCCGCCCACCCCATCCACCCCGACCCAACCCCGCTTTTTTTGCATCCACCCACTCACTCACCCGCCACCAACCATTCACCACGTCCCCTCCACCCTTCACCTTCCGGGGCGCTTACAAAGACACAAGAATACGTTCATTTCATCACACACACGCGCACACACACACACACACACACACACACACACACACACACACACACACACACACACACACACACACACACACACAACACACACACACACACACACACACACACACACAACACAACACACAAACACACACACACACACACACACACACACACACACACACACCATCTCTCTCTCTCTCTCTCTCTCTCTCACACTGACAAGCACGCACGCACGCACGTACGCACGCACGCACGCACGCACGCACGCACGCACGCACGCACACACACACACACACACACACACACACAACACCTTGTGTCTGTCTGTCTGTCCACAAGCAGGCATTGCTGACTGTGTCTGTCTCTGTGTTTGTCCACCAGGAGGCCTTGTCGACTGTTGTATCTGTCTCTGTGTCTGTCCACCAGGAGGCTTTGTTGACTGTTGTGTTCGTCTCTGTGTCTGTCCACCAGGAGGCCTTGACTGTTGTGTCTGTGTCTGTCCACCAGGAGGCCTTGTTGACTCTGTCTGTCTCTGTCTGTCCACCAGGAGGCCTTGTTGACCATGTGTGTCAGTCTCTGTGTCTGTCCACCAGAAGGCCTTGTGGACTGTGTCTGTCTCTGTTCACCAGGAGGCCTTGTTGTCTATGTGTGTCCGTCTTTGTATCTCTCCACCAGGAGGCCTTGTTGCCAGGTGGCCTTGTTGCCTTGTTGTCTGTCTACCAGGAGGCCATGACGACGGTGTCCGTCTCTGTGTCTGTCCACCAGGAGGCCTTGTTGACTGTGTCTGCCTCTGTCTGTCCACCAGGAGGCCCTGTTGACTACGTGTGTCCGTCTCTGTGTCTCTCCACCAGGATGCCTTGTTGACTGTATCCGTCTCTGTGTCCGTCCACCGGGAGGCCTTGCTGACTGTGTGTGTCCGTCTCTGTGTCTGTCCGCCAGGAGGCCTTGAGGCAGCTGGGCGGGTTGGACGTGCTGGTTTTGAACCACATCGTGCCCCACCCGCTGGCTCCCTGGGGCGGGTCCCCGGGCGACCTGGCCCTGCTGCAGACCCTGCTGGACGTCAACCTCCGTTCCTACGTCCACTTGGCCTCCGCCGCCCTGCCATGGCTCCGGACCTCCTCTGGCAGCGTCGTCGTCATGTCCTCCGTCGCCGGTGAGTCTGTCTTTGTTGTCTGTGTTATCGTCGTGTGCTCCGTCGCTGTCTTTGTCGTCTGTGTCATCGTCTTGTGCTCCGTCGCCGGTGAGTCTGTCTTTGTCGTCTGTGTCTCTCTCTGATCCTCCGTCGCCGGTGAGTCAGTCTTTGTCGTCTGCGTCATCGTCGTGTGCTCCGTCGCTGTCTTTGTCGTCTGTGTCATCGTCTTGTGCTCCGTCGCCGGTTAGTCTGTCTTTGTCGTCTGTGTCATCGTCTTGTGCTCCGTCGCCGGTGAGTCTGTCTTTGTTGTCTTGTGCTCCGTCGCCGGGGAGTCAGTCTTTGTCGTCTGCTTCATCGTCGTGTGCTCCGTCGCTGTCTTTGTCGTCTGTGTCATCGTCTTGTGCTCCGTCGCCGGTTAGTCTGTCTTTGTCGTCTGTGTCATCCTCCGTCGCCAGCTAGTCTGTCTTTATCGTCTGTGTTATCGTCGTGTGCTCCGTCGCTGTCTTTGTCGTCTGTGTCATCGTCTTGTGCTCCGTCGCCGGTGAGTCTGTCTTTGTCGTCTGTGTCATCCTCCGTCGCCGGTGAGTCAGTCTTTGTCGTCTGCGTCATCGTCGTGTGCTCCGTCGCTGTCTTTGTCGTCTGTGTCATCGTCTTGTGCTCCGTCGCCGGTTAGTCTGTCTTTGTCGTCTGTGTCATCGTCTTGTGCTCCGTCGCCGGTGAGTCTGTCTTTGTTGTCTTGTGCTCCGTCGCCGGGGAGTCAGTCTTTGTCGTCTGCTTCATCGTCGTGTGCTCCGTCGCTGTCTTTGTCGTCTGTGTCATCGTCTTGTGCTCCGTCGCCGGTGAGTCTGTCTTTGTTGTCTTGTGCTCCGTCGCCGGGGAGTCAGTCTTTGTCGTCTGCTTCATCGTCGTGTGCTCCGTCGCTGTCTTTGTCGTCTGTGTCATCGTCTTGTGCTCCGTCGCCGGTGAGTCTGTCTTTGTCGTCTGTGTCATCGTCCTGTCCTCCGTCGCCGGTTAGTCTGTCTTTGTCGTCTGTGTTATCGTCATGTGCTCCGTCGCTGTCTTTGTCGTCTGTGTCATCGTCTTGTGTTCCGTCGTCGGTTAGTCCGTCTTCAGAGGATGGTGGTGGTGGGTGGGTGGGGGTGGGGGGGGGTAGTCTGTCTTCAGGGGGTGAGGGGGGGGGGGGGGGGGGGGGTAGTCTGTCTTCAGGTTGTAGTCTGTTATTAGAGGTGAGGGCTAGTCTGTCTTCAGAATATGGTCTTTGTCGTGATTGTCTTGAGAGTGGCTAGGAGGGGTTAGTCTGTTTTCATGAGGTGGGGGTGAGGGCTAGTCTGTCTTCAGTGGGTGTGGGGGAGGGGTTTGTCTGTCTTCGTGGGACGGGTGAGGGGTTAGACTGTCTTCGTGGGGTGGGTGAGGGTTTATTCTGCCGTTAGTATCTATGTCACCGTCTTGTCTTCCGTCGCTGGTTAGTCTGTCATCAGGGAGTAGGGTAGGGGTTCATACTTGTCGTTAAGGGAGGTGCCAGGCGTTTCTTAGTGACAGAAAGCTGACATGTTTGTGGGCGTTTCTTAGTGACAGAAAGCTGACATGTTTGTGGGCGTTTTTTAGTGACAGAGAGAGCTGACATGTTTGTGGGCGTTTCTTAGTGACAGAAAGCTGACATGTTTGAGGGCGTTTTTTTAGTGACAGAGAGCTGACATGTTTGTGGGCGTTTCTTAGTGACAGAAAGTTGACTTGTTTGTGGGCGTTTCTTAGTGACAGAAAGTTGACTTGTTTGTGGGCGTTTCTTAGTGACAGAAAGCTGACATGTTTGAGGACGTTTTGTTTAGTGACAGAAAGCTGACATGTTTGTGGGCGTTTCTTAGTGACAGAAAGCTGACATGTTTGTGGGCGTTTCTTAGTGACAGAAAGCTGACATGTTTGTGGGCGTTTTTTAGTGACAGAGAGAGCTGACATGTTTGTGGGCGTTTCTTAGTGACAGAAAGCTGACATGTTTGTGGGCGTTTTTTAGTGACAGAGAGAGCTGACATGTTTGTGGGCGTTTCTTAGTGACAGAAAGCTGACATGTTTGTGGGCGTTTCTTAGTGACAGAAAGCTGACATGTTTGTGGGCGTTTCTTAGTGACAGAAAGCTGCATGTTTGAGGGCGTTTTGTTTAGTGACAGAAAGCTGACATGTTTGAGGGCGTTTTGTTTAGTGACAGAAAGCTGACATGTTTCTGGGCGTTTCTTAGTGACAGAGACACTAACAACATCGTGACTTGACTTGATTTAACTTGAGTAAGATAGTAATGATAATAATACTAATAATAATTCTTATCAAGCGCTATTCTTTAACCAGAGTTAAACTCACTGCGCTGTACAAACACCTTATCACAAAAACTACATTAACATACATTTCAGCAAGCATAACCTTAATTATTGTAGCTCTAATTACCATTATCCTCTATCGAACAACACACACACACACACACACACACACACACACACACACACACACACACACACACACACACACACACACACACACACACACACACACACACACACACAGAATGACATGCGCACACCGGTCTCCGCTCGTCCACTCATATACAACAATTAACAAAATATTAATGATCTCAAACAACGACACCAATTTGAATCTGTCCTTCCACCCACCCAACCCGTGCCTCCTTCTCCTAGTGATACTGATAGAAACGTGACGTGTTTTTTTCTTCTTCTTCTTCTTCTTCAGGGAAAGTGGGCATTCCTTACGTGGCAGCCTACTCAGCCACCAAGTTCGCCCTCAACGGGTTCTTCTCGTCTCTCCGGAACGAGTTTCTGTTGGAGGGGCAGTCTCACGTCTCCATTACGCTGTGCACCATTGGCCTCGTGGGTATGTGGTGTTTTCCGCATGGCCGAGGCAGTGGGGCAGTCGAGGGTTCGAATCGCACTACTCAACTCAGCACATGCGTACTCAGACACGTACAATCACGTATATAAACAAACACATATAAACACATACACACGCACGCACGCGCGCGCGCGCGCACACACACACACACACGCACAGCACGCACGCACGCACACACACACACACACACACACACGACCACGCACGCACGCACGCACGCACAGAGGCACGTACGCACGCACACACACACACACACACACACACACACACACACACACACACACACACACACACACACACACACACACACACACACACACACACACACACACACACACACACACACAACTTTCTTACTTTCTTCCTTGCTTTCTTTCTGTCTGTCTGTCTTAATTTCTGTCTTCCCCAGTCTCTCTCTCTCTCTCTCTCTCTCTCTCTTAGATAGCATCCATACTGTTAATCCTCATGCTGATATTCTTGTACTGGGAGATTTTAA
>JABMCL010002522.1:65000-67500 GCA_018857735.1 Alviniconcha marisindica
GAGAGAGAGAGAGAGAGAGAGAGAGAGAGAGAGAGAGAGAGAGAGAGAGAGAGAGAGAGAGAGGTGGGGCGGGAGTGTCAGATTTCAAAGCAGTACAGCACGTGTTGAAAATAATCAATCATCGACCGGCGGCATGCAAGTAAAAGGAATTAAAGACAGTTCCAGGCACCCATTGAAGGGTTTTAACACTGAAAGAAGCTTTGACACCAACCAGTACCGGTAATCCGCCGGAAAGTGGTCCCCCCTGCTAAGCTCCCTTGTCGCGCCATTGAGGTCAGAGTTCAGTCTCGCTCGAGACGTGAAGATGACGATTATAAAATTATAGACGATGTTCGGATTGACAGTGAGACTTGGCTGGAGGTAGGAGGATCTGTTGTGTGGTGTGGTGTGGTGTGGTGTGGTGTGGTTTTGGTGTGGGTCTGCATTCCTTTTGAATTGTTTCTTTGTATTCATCCTCCCTCCCCCAGCCCCTCCCTCCCCGCCTGTCCACTTCTCAGTCTCTATGTCTGTGTCTCTCTGTATCTTTGCCTGTCTGTCTCTGTTTGTCTCTGTCTCTCTGTGTCTGTCCCTGTGTCTGTCTGCCTGTCTGTCTCTGTGTCTGTCTGTCTCTCTCTGCCTCTCTCTGTCTCTGTCAAAGCCATCATTGTCCCAATCCACAAGAAAGGGAATGCAGTTTTGCCAGATAGTTATAGAGGTGTGTCCCTGTTAAGCATAATTAGCAAATGCTACACATCCATTCTGAACAAACGACTGTATTCCGGTTGGAGGACAACAACAAAATCGCCGAGGAGCAAGCAGGGTTTCGTAAAAAAATATTCTACAGTAGACCATATTTTTGTTTTGAATGCCCTTGTTCAAAAGCACCTTGAAAAGCGTGCAGCAAAACTGTACGTTGCTTTTGTGGACTTCCGCAAAGCATTCGAACCGGTAAGACTCTGTAAACTGCTAGAGATATTACAAAAGGAAGGCGTATCTGGCAAGTTTGCCAAATGTCACTTATTCTTTGTTATCCTGTGTTAGAGTGATAAATGAGTATACAGACTTTTTCGAATGTCCAAATCGGGTAAGGCAAGGGTGTGTGCTAAGTCCTACATTGTTTTGTCTGTTTATTAATCGGCTGGCAGAACATATTCAAAGCACTGGCAAACATGGAGTTCAGATGTTATCAGGTCTCATAGAATTATTCATTTTGTTGTTTGCGGATGATGTAACCCTCCTGGCAACAACACCAAGTGGACTGCAAAATCAGCTAAATTGTCTGCGAGACTGCCGTGTTAAGATGGGCATGGAAGTAAATGAAGGCAAAACAAAGGTTATGGTTTTCAGAAAGGGTGGACGTCTTGGCAAACACGAGAAGTGGTATTATGCTGGTAAATCTGTGAATGTGGTCAACAGTTACACATATCTGGGTTTTATTTTTACAACAAAGTTAAGTTACTGAGAAGGAACTTCCGCTTTTGTAACAAAAGGCAAGAAGGCAGTTTCCCACTTATGTAAAGCCTTGACGAGGCTAAAGGATATGACAAACCATTTTTTTATTATATTAAGATTCAACCTATATTGACGTATGCATCTGAGATCTGGGGAACTGTGAGACTGGATGACACAGAAAAGTTGCACATGATGGCTTGTAAACGTTTCTTAGGAGTTCCTCTGAGAACACCGAACAAGATAGTGTACGGTGAACTTGGTCGATACCCACCTTTTGTGAATAGTACACTACGGTGTTTGAAATATTGGTTGCGTGTTTTAAAGATGGACGACATTAGGATCTCTAAGCAAGCAAATAAAATGATGATTTTAATGGATGAAAGCGAGAAGAAATGTTGGGTCACTGAGGTGAAGAATGTATTAAGCAAAAACGGCTTTTACTGTGTTTAGTTACAACAAGGGGTTGGAGACGAAAATAATTTTTTTAAGTGAATTGAAACAGAGACTTACAGACAATTTTATTCAAGAATGGAATGCAACTATTCGAGATAAAGACAGATACTTTCCATACAGCAATGTTAAGTCAATATTTGAACCAGAGCAATACATTTCAGCCCTTGAAATATATTGCTTCAGAGTTGGATAGTGCCAACTGCGACTTGGTGTGCTACCAATTAACAACAATCTTCATCGCTACAGTGCTTTTGCGATCCAGAGAAGTTGTGTAATTTGTGTAAATGCGATAGAGAACGAAGAGCACTTGTTGTTCGCTTGTCCCCTCTATAATGACATTCGGGAGAAACTTTTGAACGATACGTCTCAAAACGCAGTCACGGCTTCACTGGAAAATGTTCTTTCCTGGAAAAGCAAAACAAATATGTTTCGACTGGCGAAGTTTGTTTTCAGTGCGATTAGGAGAAGAAAAGAGTTTACGGGGTCAAACTAGTTTTACGATATAGCATTGTACACAACAGACTGGTTTTACGGTGTCTTTTACTTGTTCATGTTTTCGTATTTTATTTTAAGATTAATGTGTATATGTACTGATTTTAAACTTTATTTTAACTTG
>JABMCL010002522.1:80000-82500 GCA_018857735.1 Alviniconcha marisindica
CGCACTTTCCCCCCCCCCCACACACACTCACACCCTCCCCCCCGCACTCCACCCTACCCCCACGCACATCTCCCCCACACACACACACACACTCACACCCTACCCCCCCACATCCTCCCCCCCAAACCCCCACACACCTCACACCCCCTCGCACTCCATCCTACCCCCCACGATCTCCCCCCACACCACACTCACACCCACCCCCCGCACCCATCCTACCCCCACGCACATCTCCCCACACACACACACACACCACCCCTTCCCCCCCAATCCATCTACAACACACGCCCTCCCCACACACACACTCACACCCTACCCCCCGCACTCCATCCTACCCACACGCACCTCTCCCCATACACACACAATCGGCCCTACTCACAGGCCCAAGAGATCTGCCCACCACCCACTCTTTTTCTTTCTCGCTCTTTCACCGGCAGCTAGACGGCGCCAAGCAACCCAGCCAAAGTACCCTTCACAACACGAGATCGAAACACTCCTGTTCTTATGAATAATTAATCAGTTGCGCACGCGCCCATATAAGACTCGCCTCCAGTTCACCCTTTCTCTTATAACTTGTCCAACAATTGCCGTTTGGGTTTAGAGCAGAAAGTGTCCGAGAATAAGTTGAAGATATATGTATCTGTAGATATATAATATAGGTTTTTCTTCGTCGACGGAGGGAGAGAAAGAAAAAAAACAGCCAAGAGGCAGGAAGGAAAGAGAGAAGGAGGAGAAAACGAAAAAGTGAGAAGGAAAAAAAAAGAAGAAGACAGAAAACAGGAAAGAAAAGAAAAGAAAAAGAAAAAGAAGAACACAGCGCTGTCGCAACTTTGAACGAACTTTGAAACAGCAAGAACAAAAATGCGGTTGAACAATTGCCTGCTTCTCTGCATCGTCCTGATTTCTGTGGTGACAGGTAAGACTTTGATTGTTTTAGTTTTTTGTTTGTTTGTTTTTCCAGTTGTTTTAGTTTTTCTTCTTCTTCTTGAGGTTCTTGTTTGGGGATATTTACTTGTTGGTAGTTATATATCTTTAGAAAAGACGATTGCCATTGTTCAATTTTTTTCCAATCCACAAACCCACCAGCAACAACACAACTCGTTTTCAGGGAACTAATAAATATTCTTGATTAATGAAGAAATAGCTACATCTATAATTATGTAAATTCCCTACTCTGATGACGTTGTGTGAAGTCAATAATAGTGTTCTCCCCCCCCCCCCCACAGCCCTTTACATAATTGATGTGGCATTGTGTGAATCCTTGCCTAAATTCCATATTTTGTGAATGTGGAACAATGTAATGTCTCAAATATTACCAGTCTTAATTACTGATGCCAATGATTGGGAGGTCCTTGAACTGCCTGTGTATATTTGTCCCGTGGATAAGGTTAAGAATACTCAATTTTATATATAATTAGGTACAAGACGACACTTTTTCGGGCAAAACCAACAAACTAACACACCTGAAATGAAACCTAGTCTACACAAAAAAAAAAAAAAAAAAAAAAGAGAGAGAGAGAGAGAGAGAGAGAGGGGGGGGGGAAAGGGGGGAGGGGGGTGGTGCGGCGGGGGTTGGTGGTGGTGGTGCGTGCGTGGTGTGTGTGTGTGTGTGTGTCCGCACGGGCGTCTTTATAGACTTGTAAACCTTGTCCATCTGTCAGTATCTTTCTCTTTCTTTCTGTCTCTCACTGTGTGTCTCTATCTGTCTGTCTCCGTCTCTGTCTCTCCTTCCAATCCCTGTAAAAGAACGTTTTTGATCTATGTCTGTCTGTCTGTCTGTCTGTCCGTCTCCGACTCTCCCTCCAATCCTTGTAAAAGAACATTTTTGATCTCTGTCTGTCTGTCTATTTCTGTCGCTGCTCTGTCTGTCTTTTCTTCGTTCGTTCTTCGTTTCTTCTTCTTCTTCTTCGTCTGCGTTCGTTCGTTCGTTCGTCTGTTTTGCTGTCTTTCCTCTTTCCGCCTCTTTCTTCTTCTTCTTCTTCTCTCTCTTCTCTCTCAGAAACAAATGAAATGAACAGTGAGTGTGTTCGAATCTTCTACACGATTTACGAAAGCAAAAATCTATCGGGCAGGACCCATCAGGCATCGGATAATATGTCTCCGTTTTGGAACTGTCGGCAAATACATATCAAAGCTGGAAAATGAAACATTGTCTGGTCTGGGTGGCATAATCAACCCATAATTAAAATTTAATTGTCATTACCATATATGATAGATTGATTTATCCATAGGATAGTTTATATATCTATATTTATGTCTATATATCTATATATATATATCGAAGACGAAGAAGAAGACGAAGAGAGAGAGAGAGAGAAGAGAGAGAGAAGACAGAGAGAGAGAGAGAGAAGAGAGAGAGAGAGAGAGGAAGAGAGAGAGAGAGAGAGAGAGAGAAGAGAGAGAGAGAGAGAGAGAGAGAGAGAGAGAGAGAGAGAAGAGAGAGAAAGAGAGAAGAAGAAGAAGAAGACAGACAGAGAAGAGAGAAGAAGAAGACAGACAG
>JABMCL010002522.1:87500-89382 GCA_018857735.1 Alviniconcha marisindica
AAAAATCTGAAACACAACGACCCCCAGAGCGCTCGTGCAGAATCAACACACAAGGGATTTAATTAGCGTCGGAATACGTAACACAAGTAAAACCAAAAAGACCCGAGTCGCCTGGCAAACTTCCCCGGCATGAGTGTTATCACCAGAGGAGTACTTCCGGTGGAGTTTATGTACCTTGTTTTTACACGCAGGCAGGTGAGAGTTATCGTAAGGGACTCAGGTTTTTGCTGTTGATTTGTATACGTAATTCGAGCGGTAATTCCCTTGTGTGTTGATGTCAAGGTGTCAAAAAAGAGATGTATCCACGTCACAATTTCGGAACGACGTGTCATCTGAAACAGAACGAGGCCCGGAGCGCCATTTGTGGACGTCTTTTAATAATTAACCGTTTGGTGTTAATTTTTTCACACTTTTTCTGTGTTTTCAGTACAATAGTTTTTGGTTTGGGTTTCGTTTTTTGATCCTTCACTGTCGTGTGTTTGCAAAGCGGACGGGAATAGCTCATTAGTTTTGGTAGAACGTCCGTTCGAGTCCCCGGTGCGGCAATCTTTTCTCCCAAGTAGCTTCCGGTGTAGATTCTTTCAGGTGTCCCTGCGACCCCGTGCGCATTGCTTATTCAAAACATTTTGTGCCCCCGTTGAAAATCCAAACAGGCGCCAGTTTTTACACGGGAAAAACGCACGCACCGATAGGAATGGGTTGCGCTGCTCTGCTGCTACAGGCCGCGGTGAGGTACCTGAATTTTTCGCAGGGGGCAATAAATATACCCCCCCCCCCCCAAAAAAAAAAAAAAAAAAAGAAACCCCACACACACACACACACACAACACACACACACACACACACACACCCCCACACACCACTCAACAACAACCAACCCAAAAAAAAAACAAAAAAACCCCGCAACAAACCCCCCCCCCCCTCACCCCTTTTAAAAAAAAAAAAGAAAAAAAAACCACACACACCACACCCCCACACACACACACACACACCCCACAACCAACCCAAACCCAAAAAACAAACAAAAAAAAACAAAAAAACAACAAACCCCGCCCACCCCCCCCCCCCCCCCCTCCCCCCCCCCCCCCCCCCGGGAAAAAGAAGAAAAAAAGGAAAAAAAAGCCCTAAAATATGAAATTGAAATTTCCCTTTTGCGTTTAGCAGGAGAAGGATTTTCATCAAAATGCGTAGCAGTGAAAGTTACAGGTTTTTGAACGACAGTTTACAGGCCTTTTTGTGTATTGTTTGGCTCAGTTTCAGAAACGTCTTATGCATAAAAAAGCATTTTTTTTAATTTTTTAGTCAGCTTACCCAAAGAAACACATACAACTATATAAAACAAACAAAAATAAAAACACACACACCACACACACACACCCCCCACACACACACACACACAGACACACACACACACACACACACACACACACACAAAACAACAACAACAACAAAACAACAACAAAACACACACAAAAAACACACTAAAAAAAAAAACAAAACTAAACTAAACTAAGAACAATAAAAATGCTGCTCGGGTCTTTCATGGCGGCTTTCAAAAGCTAACTAACCCCGCTCGACCGAGCGCGCATTTTATACTTAGACATGCCCTCCTGTTGAAAAGATGGAGGTATTTTTTACGTCAGGGGCACAACTCTGGACTGGTTCAGGATTATTGTGCCCGGAAGCGTGAGTTATTTTGACGGGTTGGAACCCACTGACCGCTTTATGGTGTTCTCTTAGGTGGACCCGATTTTTTTCTTTTAACTTTTTTCTTTTTATGTCCCGTGCCAAAGACACGCCCATGGTTGTGGTTCCATAAAGCGCTATGACCGGAATTGTACAAAAGGCCCCCCCATCCCCCATCGGGCATTTCTTCAATTCCC
>JABMCL010001170.1:0-15000 GCA_018857735.1 Alviniconcha marisindica
TTCCTCAATCGAGTGGCTGGCCATTTTGTTCAGTATTTCTTGATGCACCTGACAAGTCAGGCGCTGAGCAAAGCCCTCATTTCTTTGGAAGAGTAGCGTGACATCACCTGCACTGTTCTGCGGAAAGTTGCTGCCAGTAAGAACTTTCAACCGATTTTATTCAATACTGAAGTAGTGTACGTGCATGATACAGCTCAATGGCTGTGGTACATGTAAAAATAAAGGCAAGAGGGAACAAATGTCAAAAGGAGGCTACAAAATGATATATCCTGTTGTGGAAGAGCCCCTGAGGACACACAGAGAAACACCCAAAGAAGCCTGCCAGGCTGAATTGGATGGATATTCCCAACAGGGTGTTAAGGGACTTACTTAGCTGTTCAAATGCCCCCAGTTTGACGTCATTCGTGGTGTGACAATAGATAATATGCACACCATCTGTCTTAGGGTGGTGAAAACTCTGCTAGAGAAATGGCTACTTCAAGCGTAACAAGGAAATGTTTTCTCTAGTTGGTTTGATTGACCAGCTGGAGGCCCGACTCTTAGCCATGATGCCGCCTAACAAAGTGGAAAGATTACCCAGTTCTTATATTATTTGTGTAATAGAGTGCATTGTGTGTTCCGGGCCATGATTTTTTGACGTTTCTGTCGTTCTTTCTCTTTTTTTCATTGGCCATGAAACCAGCAACCCATACTGCCCACACCTTTACACACGGAGCTGTGGCAGACCCACATGGACCACCTGTCTTTGAAGGACTCATCACCAGACATGCATTTTTGGGGGGAGGGGGGGAGGGGGAGAGCGGGGGTGGGGGGTGGGGGGGGGGGGGGGGGCAATTTGCATGATGCAGCTCAATGCCTATCATGGCTGTGTTACATGCAAAAACAAAGGCAAGACGGAACAAATGTCAAAAGGAGGCTACAAAATGATATATCCTGTTGTGGAAGAGCCTGAGGACACACAGAGAAACACTCAAAGAAGCCTGCCAGGCTAAATCGGATAGTTGTTCCCAACAGGGTGTTAAGGGACTTAGCTGTTCAAATGCCCCCAGTTTGACGTCATTCGTGGTGTGACAATAGATAATATGCACACCATCTGTCTTAGGGTGGTGAAAACTCTGCTAGAGAAATGGCTACTTCAAGCGTAACAAGGAAATGTTTTCTCTAGTTGGTTTGATTGACCAGCTGGAGGCCCGACTCTTAGCCATGATGCCGCCTAACAAAGTGGAAAGTTTACCCAGTTCTTATATTATTTGTGTAATAGAGTGCATTCTGTGTTCTGGGCCATGACCTTTCTGTTGTTTTCTCTTTTTTTTCATTGGCCATGAAACCAGCAACCCATATTGCCCACACCTCTACACACAGAGCTGCGGCAGACGCACATGGACCACCTGTCTTTGAAGGACTCATCACCAGACGCATCAGTTTTGTTGTTGTTGGAAGAGCAATGTGCATGATGCAGCTCAATGGGTGTGGTACATGCAAAAACAAAGGCAAGACGGAAAAAATGTCAAAAGGAGGCTACACAATGACGTATCCTGTTGTGGAAGAGCCCCTGAGGACACAACGAAAAAACACTAAAAGAAGCCTGCCAGGCTAAATCGGATGGATGTTCCCAACATGAAACCAGCAACCCATATTGCCCACATCCCTACACTTGGAGCGGTGGCAGACCCACATGGACCGCCTGTCTTTGAAGGACTCGTCACCAGTCATGTATTTTTTTGGAAGAGCAATGTGATGTCACCTGCACTGTTCTGGGGAAAGTTGCTGTTTAGTGGGATGTGTGTTGTGGTATGATAGCATGTGCCTGTGGTATGAGCGAACGGTTAGTCGAATGTGAATGTGACTGCTTTCGACTTCAGTTTGACTGGCTTGAATGCTGAAATATTTTGTGCAAGGAGTGGCCGCACCGATAATGCCCATTCCATGGAATGTCCCAGCACCATCCAGTGTTTTCAGTGCCCATCCCATGGAATGTTCCAGCACCATCCAGTGTTCTGAACGCACATCCAATGGAATGTTCCAGCCCCATCCAGTGTCCTGAATGCCCATCCAATGGAATGTTCCAGCATCATCTTGTGTTCTGACCCGGTGATCCATGTTGTTGCCGATGAACTGAGTCCAGCTGCGTGGACGGGTGCCGGCCAGCTCTGTTCCTTGACCGAGTGCAGAAAATAGTAAAAGAAAGGTTTGACCTCACTGTAAGATGAAAAAAACTCCGGTCTATGCAGGTGTTCAACGCGGAACCTGGAACCAGTCAACACCAAGTCCAGTCTGAAGGGGTGAGATGAGGACCTTTGGCCTTGCTGCTTGCAATAGAGCCTTAAATTATCCAGAGAAGCTATTTTGACTTCAAGTTCTTTCTTCCCCTGCAACAGCAACAACAACAAAACTCAAAAAACTCAAAGTGAAGGTGGTGTGTAGTCTAAATTTGCTGCTAGGTCTGCGACCTTCGCACCTGAAACGTACTCTTTTGATGTTTCAATGTTGTTGATATTAACACGTAGTAGCTTTGCTGCTATTTGTATGTTTCATTTGTATGTTTGATCTGGCACCATGTCACCACCACTCTACACGTGTACCTCTCCTGGAATTCGAAAATGTATTAAGTATAAACTCGCTTGTATGTGTTTCAATGCTATAAACGGTTCTGGTCCTGCTTACCTCTCTGAACTGCTACATGTCTACACTCCGTCTCGTACACTACGCTCTTTTTCTGACACACGCATTCTGAAAATCCAACAATACAAACGCAAAACTCATGGCTTTCGCACTCTCTCTTGCTTTGGACCCCACATTTGGAAAACACGACTTGTCTCACGGTAAATTTTGTTATTTCCCCCCCGCTCGTTTTCAGAACCCACCATTTCTCAGATCTCTAGCGGTAATACTGAACTTTCCAGCGGGTTGGATGATTGCATTGTCAAGCTAAGCATTCAGAATTGTTTGCAGACAAGACACTGACCTGCGAACCCCAAAACCAACTATTACTGTCATTTGCATCATGCATCTTCTTTGAAAGCAAGGCAACAACAATGATAAACTGAAGTCCGCTGGGGGGGGGTGGGGGGGGGGGGGGCGAACTACACATGCCCAGGTGATTTTAATAACTATTTTGAGGCGGTGGAGCTACTAGGTAGGTAGAGCGAAGAATGGCTCTACAACAATCCCTAACTTGAACAAAGACCAAAGGAAACAAACAACAGCAACAACAAAACGGAATGATGACTCCAAGAAGGAGGGCCGGATACGAGAATCAAAGTTATTCTCGTCAAGTTGGATGCTGTGTGATTATGGAAGAGAAAAATAACACACCCTGTGCTTTTAAACAACTTTTATGTTCACACACGTAAAGAAAAAAGGAATCTTTGATTTGTCACGATTTTATGCGAGTGATAGTTCTTACAGTACACAAAAGCAAACAAGAATAATGTCGCCTTTTGCTAGCCATACTGTAGAGTAAACAAGCGTACACGCACATTATCTTCAGGTCATGACGCACTGACTCAGTCAAGGCCGCGCGTGCAGTGCGTGCAGCGCGGAATGGTGCTATGACTGGCGAAAGTTGCCAACCTTGCAATCTTACCAGAGTAAATAAACTTTGATTTTATTTTAAGGTACCTCGCGACGCTTACTTTTTTCAACTTTTTATGTATGTTTTATTATTATGTTTTCTCTGCTCGATGCACTAAGTTTAATTACTTTTGCTTTTATTTCTTACGTGATTCTGTCCCCGTTTAGGCAATTCAGGCATGGACCTATTATAAGTTATACTAGACTACCAGCTGGGGGAACCTACTATCCGATCTGCACGTTCCCCGCGAGCAGTGAATGTTTGATCGGCATTTCTGATGCCTTTTCTGCCTTTGTTTACGGGTTTCCGTCATCTTCCCCACGTGCTCACTGTACCCACAACAAATGCGTACCTACTCTGCGCTACACCCGCAGGCATGGACCTATATATACAGGTTCATGCCCGAAGGCTCTTACCGAGTGCAGTCCCCTGGATTTCCGAAGATCGTCTATTGGTACTGAGCCTATGCCGGTAGCTAAGTTAGCTATGGTTTAGTGCGTAGGTTAGGCATAGTCGTGTGTCAGTTTGGTTTGTTCTTGTGTTTACCGTATGTGTAATATGCGGTAGTGTAAATAAAATTGTATGCATTTCTTTATTTGGTTCGTCACTATAATGGGAGTGAGAGTATGAACTGAGACGGATTGTGGTCAGTGTGCGCGTCTGTGAGCGTGCCTCTGTGTTTTCGTCATATCAGTACATTTGTATAACTTTTGCCTCCCCTTATCTTTTGTCTAGCGGCGTAAGTGCATAGTGAAACGGCACACCTCCCTCTGAGGAGCGGACAAGCAACCACACTAACACAGTTTTTTTTTTCTGGATACCAAGGTCGGTCCATTGTAGTGATTTTGAACACAACGCGAGGAACATTGAAATGCACACTATATGAAGAAAACTAGAGACAATTGTGTATTCCATTGTGAGTGTCTTTCCTTGGCAATCTCCAGCCTCCCCCTGAATCTAAAATGAGGAACGGGCCGCAGGTCCGGTTACAAAAAGTGGTGCCGTGACCAGGTTTCGCACGTGTTTGGTACCGCTGAGCTGTGGCGCTTGGACCGCCAGCCTGCAGCGTTTTCACTACGTACAGCTGCCATTTGTGTGTTTTTGTGTCTGTGTGTGCATAATGGGTACGATGTTAGGCTTCCTTAGGCTGTTAGTGCCAAGTTGGTTGGCACAGAACCGGACTGCTACGAGACAGTCAAGAAGAAGAGGAAGTAGGCGTAGGACTGTGACTTCTATTTCCCATAGCGGCAGCAGCGGTAGTGATGACTGCTCGTTCAGTAGCTGTTACAGTCGTTGTCACGGGCATTGGTGCTCGCAGGGATAGGTAACCCTAACCTAGACAGCCACGTACGGCTTATGAAACAGTCGCACTGGGGTCGGTTTTTTGGTATGTCAACGCCAGGTCGTCAGTGGCTGCTATCTTGATCTCCCGCTTCAATCAAATCAGTCAGTCTAAATAGGTATTGCATGACGCAGATCCATAATAGTTCAAACAATACTATTGTAAAACGAACACAAAACGCACTCATACCTGCTATTAGTATGCAAATATATAATAACAGTACTAATGCAACACACACACACACACACACACACACACACACACACACACGCGCGCACACACACACATAGACAGACACATACACATACACACACATACACACACATACACACACATACACACACACACACAGACACACACACACGCACGTATGCACATACACACGCACACACGCACGAACAAGCAC
Source organism: Alviniconcha marisindica (assembly GCA_018857735.1). Taxonomy (NCBI): domain Eukaryota; kingdom Metazoa; phylum Mollusca; class Gastropoda; family Provannidae; genus Alviniconcha; species Alviniconcha marisindica. The sequence goes on from JABMCL010001170.1 coordinate 5,323, forward strand.
GCACACATGCGCGCGCGCACACACGCACGCACGCACGCACGCACGCACGCACGCACGCACGCCACACACACACACACACACACACACACACACACACACACACACGCATGCAGGAAGACGCTTTTCAGTCGAAAAATGGTCGGAATTTCAGTGAAATGGACGAGGAAGAGGCTGGACTTAATTGAAATTGAAGATATGTTGTCTGAAGGGAGTGAGTTCCAGGATTTAGCAGCAAAGCAGGAAAATGAGTGGTCGCCTTTGGTTTTGTAGCTGCATTTTGCTCATCATGCACCAACACCCAGAGAGGTAGGATGGAGTGGCGAAGCTGATAGCAGGGAAAGCAAAACAGTTGTGCACGTGTGTAAAGAATGCGAGCGGGTACTGGAAGCCAGTGAAACTGCTGGAGTATTGTGCCTGTGTGTCCAGATGTGGGTGCTCTCAGGAGTAATCGCGCTGCGCGGTTTTGACACGCGAAACGATACCGTCTCGTGTGCGTCGTATGTGTGTGTGTGTGTGTGTGTGTGTGTGTGTGTGTGTGTGTGTGTGTGTGTGTGTGTGTGTGTGTGTGTGGTGTGTGGTGGTGTGTGTGTGTTGTGTGTGTGTGTGTAGGTGTGCGTGTGAGTGTGTGTGTTGCACGCGCGCGTGCGCTGGTGTGCGTGCGTGCTGTGTGTGTGTGTGCGTAGTGTGTTGTGGTGGTGTGTGTGTGTGTGTGTGTGTGTGTGTGTGTGTGTGTGTGTGTGTGTGTGTGTGTGTGTGTGCGTGTCTTTTTGGGCGTGTAAGGCCGGCTAAGGGAATACTGCAGTTGTCTAGGAAAGAAAGGGCAAGAGAAGTGTCATGTTTCCTTGATGCATCAGTGTCAAGAATATTGCGAACAGAGTTGGGGCTCTAGGAACTTAAAACCAAAAAATCAAATACATGAATAAAAAATAAAATAAAGAGAAATCTGTTGACGAATAAATCATCAAAATGACTCGATTAAAACCATTAGCTTAACATATAAACTACCTTGCAATATGCTATGTCGTCTTATAACTATGCTTTTTTCTTCTTCTATTTTTCTATGTGTTTTTGATGGACTAGATAGTGCTCTTTAACTGACAGAGTCCGTAGCAGAAACATGCACGCATGCACATCAGGGAACGCACAAACACATCCACTGACGAGCGCGCGCACACATTAACATGCGCACGGCAATCGCGGGTTCATATACGGAGATGAGGCGCGCACATCCGCGCGCGACGGACACACACACACAAAAACAAAACAACACAACAACAAACACACACACACACACACACACACCACCACCACCACCACCACCACCACCACGGCACACATACACACACAAACACACTCGACGCACAAGAGACGGTAATGTTTCGCGTGTCAAAAAGCGATCAGTCACCAGGCGCACAAAGGATCGAACCGTCAGTCCGACTGTAATTACAGAAGGGCGAATTAGTCACAGCAGAGAGACGATCAGGCGATAACTTCACTGAAAGATCAGGCAATAACTTCACTGAGAGATCAGCCAGTAACTTCACTGAGAGATCAGGCCATAACTTCACTGAGAGATCAGGCCAGTAACTTCACTGAGAGATCAAGCCAGCAGCTTCACTGAGAGACAGACAGAGACAGACAGACACACAGTGAAGGAAATTTATATATGGCGCATACAACTTGCACACAAAACCATGCGTGTTCACAGCATACACACTGCATACATTTTTGGCTCTCAGAAGTTCAAATTACTGAAAGACATTCATACCAATAAAGTACAAGCAGCCCCTACCCACCCACAGCCTCCGGAAAGCGCTACTGTATATAGTAGTTAAATGTAGAAAAGAAGTTTAAAAGAATGATGAAAAATCAAAACCAAAAAAACAAACCAAAAACACGACAACACGGTATTTATGGCACTGCACTTAACCCCCACCCCCCCCCCCCCCCCCCCCCCCCCCCCCCCCCCTCCCTCCCACACACACACATACGCCAGCGCGATTACAAGCGACTGAAGCAGGTTGTCATGTTGACCTCTCGGACAATAAACAAGAAATATGTTATTGTGTGCCGTAGCAATGAATGGGACATACACTCGAGATTTGATCAATAGTGTTTTGACTTTGTCCAGTCAGTTTAACTTGTTAACTTGTAAACCCAAAAGACTCTTTTTCGAATGGAGTAAGACTTTCTTCTCTGTTTAAGGTCTCCCAGACCTAAATAATCCCTCAACAAGCAACTGCGTGCTTGCTTTTTTTCTTTTGTACACTTCGATCTTCTTTTGACTGTGGTTTTGTTCTATGTGCTCCAATTTGGAGAAATAGCACACGAAAGAGTACATTATTAGTATTAACGAGGAGTTGTCTCCAAAGATGTACTGGCGGGGACCGAGATCCCAGGAGGTTTTGGAAGAGGGAGACTATACTTAACGCCACAACTGTCACCACCAGAATGTTGTTTGTATTAAGATGGGCATCGATAAAAGCCATTTTGATGTTTCATTCATAGTGAGGGACAAAGTCACAAGACAGTGCCCACAGACCACAACTTTCGAAGAGAGGAGAGAGCCGAAGCGGAATCGAACCGAGGTCCTTCTACTTACCAGCCTAACGCCTTACCACTAGGCCAAACCGGCTCACGACTTTGTCCTGAATGCGTTGCGAAGACGTTATATAAAGATATTTGTCGGTTGTAAATAAGTGGCATGTACGTAATACTCAAATATACTGATTATTAACTGTTTTGGTCTGGGATTTTTAGTTGTTGAGAGCCATCTTTTTACTTTTGATTTTGGTGACTCGTGTTTTGAACTGGCGTTAAAGATCTTTGAATGTGTGATTCGTTCTGAGCTAACCCTATGCAAAACAACAACAAGAAGAACAACAACAACAGCAACACTGAAACAAGAATGACTGCTAGAGTTCTGAAACAAGATCCAAACACATAAAACGCACATGGTTAAATAAAACATGCGAATATTCCAGGTAAGCCCTTTTTCCAAGCTACAAAACAACATTTAAGCAACAGTTTAAATGTTGTTTCGTACTTTAAAAAAGAGGGCTAACGCCGAATATTCGCATGTTGTGTTTTGTCTTGATAGTTGGCGTCTTTTTTTTTTCTTGTCTTTTTTCCAACACTGTATATGTTTGGATCTAACCCTACGCGGCTGACCAGACATTAATATCCAAGAACTATCTAAAACGCTAAAACGCTTTACACACACACACACACACACACACACACACACACACACACACACACACACACACACACACACACACTAAAAGACACCCCGACAGGTTCGTTCACCTTGGCACTGGGCCCGTGAGCGAATATAAAAGGCTGCCCTTGTTCCATGGTGCCATGCAGTGTTCAGTTCAAATACTGGCTTCGGTCCAGTAGCGTGTCGCCTTTCCGTCTCCAAGCGATATCAAAATAATCATTCTTCTTCAGGTCTGACAGTGCCAACAGCATGTCTCAAACACCTTAAATAGTTGCACGCGATTCAAAGAAACTCAAAGAAATCGCCAGCGAAGCGATTCGGTCAGCGATCGGTTGCAGCCTGGAGGTCAAAGCGGGAGTAGGCTTTACGTCAAAACAGGCCACGCGATCAGGATCTATAATGGGACTGTGGCTGTCAAGTCAGTTCCAGCTTCAATGAAATGAAAAGAACTCTTCGACTGACAGTAAACATTGCACGAACGCCTATAGGTGCTTGTTCGTTTTTTTCTGTAAGCTCAACGGACTGGAAAAAAGTCTTTGATGTTGTACTTGTGTCACGTATTTCGAACGCGAATTAACTCCCTTGGGGTTGATTCCGCGGAGGGAGAATACGCTATTTGTAAAGAGTCGCTGTCAGAAGTCCTAATGGATTTCCAGGTAGGGGGTAACTGCGGATGCATACATTAAGGTCCCCTTTACTGAGAACACGGGGGGGGGGGGGGGAGGGGGGGATCAAATATTCCCTATTTTAAGCCTGGCGTAATCCAGATCGAATGGCACAATAAACAGAAAAGCCCAAAGCGGATTGGAACCCGTGTCAGCTTGTTTTCGTACCAACAGGGCGGGAAATTAATTACCACTGGGCCAAACGTAGTCACATAATTGTATTGTGGCTTAACAAGAAGAACTGCACCAAGACCATAAGAGCTGGATATGAAAACACCCAAACAGAAGGAATGCTTTTTGACTCGGCAAGAGAGAGATCGTAGGACTAACAACTATCTTTCCCTTGTTCTTGTGTGTCAGTGTAATGCCGCAAGCTGGCACATGGTTCTGTTTTGTTCCATTAGAAAGCTATTACTTTCTTCAACTTTTGTAGAATTTGATCTGCGTTGTGCAACTTGAACATTCTTATAGAGCCTGCGTTTTTCACTACGTACAGATATACAGAGAGAGAGAGAGAGAGAGAGAGAGAGAGAGAGAGAGAGAGAGAGAGAGAGAGAGAGAGAGAGGGGGGGGGGGGGGGGGGGGGGGGAGAGCGGACAAACAGACAGACGGACACACAGAGAGCAGACAGAAGGACGGACGGACAGAGACAGACAGACACGGACGGACGGACAGACAGAGAAGCAGATGAACAGAGAGGGAGAGAGAGAGGGAGGGAGGGAGAGAGAGGGGAGAGAGAGACAGACACAGAGACAGACAGACAGACAGACAGAGAGCAGACAGATGGACATACGGACGGACGGACAGACAGACACAGAGAAGGAGAGCAGGCAGGCAAACGAATACCTACCGCACACTCACTCACTCCTCAAGCCTGAAGAATTTGGGAAAATTACATCTTTGGCCACTGCCTTGAAAAGTTTGGGAATCTCAAGACGATCATCAACAGAAAATCTGCTGATGGGGAGGGGTGAGGGGACGGAATCAAGACGATGGGTGTGAAAAAAAATAATAAAAAAATGAATAGTGTTCAAATTGTGCTAGTTATTAAATGAATGAATGAATAAATGAATAATTTATAATGCACATAAAAAGGAACTTCCGCGCAAAAACCTGTAGGTTCACAGCGTTCGGGGTAAGAGGGATATGTTTTTCTTTTCTTATAATAGACGATCTTCGGAAATCCAGGGGACTGCACTCGGTAAGAGCCTTCGGGCATGGACCTGTATATATAGGTCCATGACTGCGGGTGTAGCGCAGAGTAGGCACGCTTTTGTTGGGGGTACAGTGAGCACGTGGGGAAGATGACGGATACCCGTAAACAAAAGGCAGAAAAGCATCAGAAGTGCCGATCAAACACTCACTGCTCGCGGGGAACGTGCAGATCGGATAGTAGGTTCCCCCAGCTGGTAGTCTAATATAAATTATAACAGGTCTATGCCTGAAGATCTCAAAGTGTCGCAGATTGGCTCTTCTCCGCTGCCAGCTCCATTCAGGGGACTTCACTCTCCCGGAGTAAGAAAACACTGTCAAATTATCTTCGCCTGTTATTTCCGGAAGTCGTCTAGTGTGCAGTAACTTAGTCTGGGGAAATGTTTGGTAAAAATTTGGGATTTTTTTTAATAGAAACCCAGGATCCCGGCGACTTGACGTTACCAGACAGCAGTCAATACACCACAATGTGGACGCTCCATTATCTTGCAGGCGTACCTGCAAGTCCCTAATAAGTCTCATGGCAAGCATTTGTCCTTCGTGAGCCGGCTTGGCCTAGAGGTAAGGCGTTAGGCTGGTAAGCGGAAGGACCGCGGTTCGATACCGCTTCGGCTCTCCTTTCTCTTCAAAAAGGTTGTGGTTTGTGGACACTGTCCTGTGATTTGTCCATCACTTCCTAAAACATTAAAATGGCTCTCATCGCTGTCCATCTTAATGCAGGAATCATTCTGGTGGTGACAGTGTAGCGATATGTATATAATCTCCCTCTCCCCCCCACCTCCATACCCCCTTCTCCCCTTCTCCCCGTCCCTAATAAGCCTTATAGTTTTTGTGGACGTTAAGCACCATGTTTACTAATTTGTCCTTAATATAGGCTGTATCAGCCCGATATCTGACGACATTAAGCTTCGCATCTCAAGTATAAACACAAAAGTCGATCTCAGTAGGCTCGAATGAACGGTCCATACATATTGAAGGAGTGGTCCGTGGCGCCGGATTTTCACCTCTGAAATGAACCCATAGCTCGTAAGTTAAAAAAATCATTCATCATCATTAATATTAATAATAATAATAATACCGTTTTCTCTCTCCTTTTTTTGTTGTTGTTGTGCAATATCACACCAACAAGGGTGAGTACAAAAAGAAAAAAAGAAAAAAAGGTTTACAAGATCAACAAAAATGTGTACATTTAAACATTAAAAATAATACACAAGGGAGTTAATTAGCGCTCGAAATACGTAACACAAGTACAACAGCAAAGTGAGTCGGCTACGGTAACCCTCACCCGGCATGCGTGTAAAGACAAGGTGCATAAACTCCATCATAGTTTTTGATAATGTACCTCTGGTGGAGTGTATGTACCTGGCAGTGACCAAACATAGGTAAGCTTTGCACCTAGCCTACAACTTCACATATTGCCGTCAAAAGTCTTACGTCTGCCGTCCCGGTCAGCTTCAGCTCTCTGGTTCACTACTTTTAAAAACAAATGTTATCTTGTTTCTGTCCTTACCTTTCTTCTTTCATTTCCCCCCTTTAATCTGCATCAATACGGAATGACGGAATGGTCGACAATACCAGCATGTCCTGGCCTTAAAGTGATTTTGTCTAACAAGCAAAATATTATAGGGACTGACTCGACGAACTCTTCGAAAATTTGCATTTAATGTTTGTGTATGTATTTTTTGTTTGATGTTTGTGTATGGAATGATGCTGGTCTGACTTGAGAAAAGGTTACGTACATACATACATACATACATACATACATACATACATACATACATACATACATACACACCCCGCTCTGAGACGCTGCAGTACAAGCCCAAGCAGAGCACCAACAGGACGCCCTTCATTGTCACACACACCACCCGTCCAGTCAGAACACCAACAGGACGCCCTTCATTGTACACACACACCCGTCATCAGAACACCACGAGCCCTCATGTCACACACCACCCGTCAGCAGAACACCAACAGGACGCCCTTCATTGTCACACACACCACCCGTCCAGTCAGAACACCAACAGGACGCCCTTCATTGTCACACACCACCCGTCCAGTCAGAACACCAACAGGACGCCTTCTGTCACACACACCCCAACCCACGACGCCCTTCATTGTCACACACACCACCCGTCCAGTCAGAACACCAACAGGACGCCCTTCATTGTCACACACACCACCCGTCCAAGCAGAACACCAACAGAACGACCTTCATTGTCACACACCACCCGTCCAAGCAGAACACCAACAGAACGACCTTCATTGTCACACACCACCCGTCCAAGCAGAACACCAACAGAACGACCTTCATTGTCACACACCACCCGTCCAATCCTCCGCTCCGCAGCTGGTTCACGGAACTCCAAACCTCCGTCCCACACACCAGCAGGAGAATGCAGCAGGCGCTCCCCCACCCCTACCTTCCTTGGGGAGCGCAACTGTAAGTCGCTGCGATCACTACTCATTCCGTCCATCTTGCCCACCCCACCGGACACAGACCCTGGCTGCTTCAGGTGCGACAAGCGTCCATGTATCATATGCACCACCCACTTGTTGGAAACATCAACCTTCAGCAGCTCCACCACCAAGGAATCATTTCAAATCCGCCACAGACTTACTTGTCAAAGTTCTAACATTGTGTACCTTCTCTACTGCGACACCTGCCAACTATCACAATACGTAGGAGAAACAAAGAATACACTCAAGACTAGATTCTACCAGCACCGTTCAAACATCAACAAAAACACAGGCACCCTAGTCACCAAACACTTCCAACAAACTGACCACAGCATCCACAACATGAAGTGTGTCGCAGTGGAGAAGGTACGCTCTGAGAAACGTGAAGATAGACTGCGGAGAGAGGCCTTTTGGATCCAGAAACTCAAGATTCTGGCTCCGTGTGGCTTGAACACACTAGATTAACTTGACTCGGAACATCTGCAAGTGTGTGTGTGTGTGTGTGTGTGTGTGTGTGTGTGTGTGTGTGTGTGGCACTTCTGATACAGGACTGTACGTGCTTGTGTGCATGTGTGTGTGTGTGCATGGGTGTGAGGGTGGGTGGGTGAAGCAGTGTGGGTGGGTTGTTTGCATTGGTGAGGGTTGTTTCGGGGTACGCTAGTGTCTGTTAGTGTTTGTAGAGTGGTAAAAATAGTAATAACCTAGGAAGAAACAATAAAGGAAGGGGGTGGGGGTGGCACGGGCAGAGACGGATAGCACAATAGTAAGTAAGTAATTTGGTGTTTTACGCCCAGTCAACCATTACGGTTATCTCAGGGCGTTACACATTTTGTCGATACACAATATCTGTTAAAAATATGTCCATGTTAAAAACGTATATGTATTTAGATTTTTTTTTAAACAGTCGTAAGAAGTGGGTAAAACACAAACTGAGAACCTTTTCTCAAATATATATATGCTTTCTCAAGTCCATCCAGAAAACCAATCATTTCACAAACGTAAAACAGAAATCCATGTATAAAAATCAGACATCAATTTTCAAGCCGTTAGTAACTTCAGTAATGTTTAGAGAGTGCGTAAGGCTAGGACATGCTGATATCGTCGACCATTCCGTCTAATTTATCAATGCCAGGTTAAAGAAAAGTATAAAAAAGGAATGGATGAATATAATACAAAATTAAAAAACGTCATATAAATGTTTAATAGCAAATACCAGTGCCATATGCCAGAGAGCTGCACATACCACCTACCAACTATCATCTCCTAGCTGCTCAACAGGAGTCGTATCAAGAGGCCTGACTCCCTACAAAGAAAAGTCAGAAGAATGGACTATCAGCATAAATATGACCAGATAAAAAGAGCAAGAGGGTTATGCAGAAAAACAGGTTTCCTGCATTCCAATAATAACCCCTTTGTACCATCTTGCGAGTGGATTTATCTCCCCAAAGTTAACTGAAAAATCTCTTAAGAATCACTGAATAATGAAATAAACAATTATTTCATCTTTATCGAATTGATGACGATTCCATTTCGTCATCTGATAGGGCAGAGTATTGGTTGGAGAGAACCAGGTTCCTCTCCGCCTTGCTCTGCCTGTCTGGAACTTTTGGCTTGGGTGGCACCTGGGGCCTGCTGAAAGGAGCGGAGCGCCTGGGGTGCGAAAACCCCTCGACGTCCACCAGGACCCCATCCACCCTCACCTTAGTAGGTCCCACGGTTTTTAAGGGACCTGCTGAACCCTTAGGTGCGCTTTTGGAGGGAGCCGCTGAACCCTTAGATGCCATTTTGTGGGGATTGGCGGACCCCCTAGAGGCCGTTTTGGGGGATCGGCTGAACCCCTATCGTCTCCGAAGAACACTTAGCGGACTCGCACGGAACCCGGGCGTCGGCCGATACCGTCCCCGACTTCCCGGAGGAAGCCTGAGTGCCGGTCGATACCGATCCGGGTCCGCCAGAAGAACGCGTTAGACTCAGTCGTCCTAAGTGGACGTTCTGAAAGAAAAGAAAAACAGGTTAAAGATGTCTGGCATTCAACAGACCTGGACTCTCTTCTGATGGAAGCGGCAGCGGCGTAGGTCTTTCCTCCAGAGATCACAGTCGGCATCTTGGACTCTACAA
>JABMCL010001170.1:20000-62500 GCA_018857735.1 Alviniconcha marisindica
AGAGATGGAGAGGGAGAGACAGAACGAATGTGTGAGACAGAACGAGAGAGAGAGAGAGGAGGAGGAGAGAGAACACAGAGGGGAAAGAGACGAAAGCAGAAGGAGAAGAGAGAGAGAAAGAGACAGAGAGAGACAGAGACAGAGAGAGACGAAGAGAAAGAGAGAGAGAGGGACAGAGAATGAGAAAAAGGTCAGAGAGTGAGACAGAGACAGAGACACAGACACACAGAGAGACAGACAGAGAGACAGAGACAGAGAGGGAGCGATAGCGAGAGAGAAAGAGAGAGAGTGAGGGAGGTAGAGTGAGCGAGAAAAAAACATGTTAGGCACACATGTTATGCTACAAAATGTACAAGACGCTGCATGGAATGAAACATCACACCCAAAGTCACTCCCCGTTTACCTTTTATCTCATCACGCCATACTAGCCATTCAATCATACAAGGACATCCACAACACAAAATCAAACCACATTTCCACTCAGTCTCTATATCTATAGTCATATTTCACACAGCTCACAGAGCTACGGGCAGCAGTAGCCTCGTAGTCTACTCAAAGCAATACAGAATTTCAGTTTAGCGCTGATTGAGGCGGAGATAACAAACACAAGACAACACACACGCGGGCGCGCGCGCGCAGCCACAGAAAGATGCACATCAAAACACACACACACACACACACACACACACACAACACACACACACACACACACACACACACGCACCTGCGAGCGGGCACACACAAACACACACACTTGAGCGCGCACACACACACACACACACACACACAAACAAGGAAAGGAAAAGACAGGTTATAGTGTTGCTGGCGAAGGAGTGACAAAACGTGCAGCGAGTGGATCTTTCGGCACGTTTTGTCACCACGTAGTGACAAAACGTGCCGGAGTGACGAAACGTGCAGGCAGTGCATCAAATTTGACCTTAGTGACAAAACGTGCCGTAGTGACAAAACATGCCGCAACAAGGCAGTTGCCGAAAATTTGGGAACTTTTATGCCAACCTTTCTTTGATTTTTATCAGTTTATATATATATGACAGGAGTATATGACTGGACGGAGATGACCTTCCCAGACCTCCTGTCGACGGCCGCCAACAGAACAGCTTGGAGGAGTACGTTTGCTTCTTCTGCCCTCAGGTCCCCCCGATGACTGCAAAAGTCACTCACTGCAAGAGTGAGTGAGTAACAGGAGTTTTAAAATATGCGTTTGCTTATGACAGAATTGGATTGTCCTAGGGTGACCCCGTGCGGTCGACAAGACGATAAATTCCAGTTACTAGACAAAGCTCAGGATCTGTGTGAAGGTCGAGGTGGCCATCCTGTGCTCCCCGTCCCTAATAGTCCGTACGCTCTGTGTGGACGTAAAGCAACATTGAACTCGAACTCGAGAAATCGAGGAGCTGCTGTATATAATTCTATTATCTATTCCTGTCAATAGAGCCCGCAAGGTTTTAACGCTGGGTTCCCCTTTAATTAACTCTAGGGTTCGGACATGGGCATTTACCTGTGATTTGCAAAAAAAGAATGTGTGTGTGTGTGTGTGTGTGTGTGTGTGTGTGTGTGTGTGTGTGTGTGTGTGTGTGTGTGTGTGTGTGTGTGTGTGTGTGTGTGTGCGTGTCGGGGCTACGTGCGGCGTTACTGCACTGTGATCCTGTGTCTTGGAACCCGCGGCAGCACGACAGCACCAAGGGCAAACAGAACGTTCTCGAAAACAATGGTGCCCTAAGTTGTAGTTCCCAACACATGCTGTACTCACTCGGACCGAAACCAGGAAGTAAAACCAACGACCTACTGCGACATTCTTCGTGGTCTATATGCGCAGTAAACCGCGCAGCGTTTTTTTTTAAAAAAATTTTGGCACTGTTACGGGCATCATTGTGCGTTGCATTGTCTCCGAAATAGTAGCCTAATCGACCTTCACACCCCGCCCCCCAACCCCCTTCCACTACGTTTGGATAGGATGACGACGGCTGTCAATCACGTCTCTTCTCGTCCTGATCCCAGATCCTGAGGACTTCACGTTACCAGACACGCGTGAATACTCCACAGTGTGGCGTTCTAAAACAAGAGCCAACGACATAAAAGATTGAAAAGAACGCTATTTATTAGGACAGTATCTGAGTGGACGAGCGGAGACTGGTGCGTGCACGTCATTGTGTGTGCGTGTGTGCGCGTGCGTGTGTGTGCACTGTGTGTGCGCGCGCGCGTGTGTGTGTTGTGTGTGTGTGTGTGTGTGTGTGTGTGTGTGTGTGTGTGTGTGTGGTGGCGCGCGCACGCGCGCGCGCGTGCGCGTGAGCGTGTTTGAGTATAACATGGTTATTCTTTGATAGGCGATAATGGAAGACTACCATATTTATGGTTCTGTTTGTTTGAAATGTTAATGTGGTTTTCGTCATAAGATGTTTTTACAGCGCAGTGAGTTTAAATCTGGTTAGAGAACAGCGCTTTAGAAGAATTATTAAGTATTATTGTTATTTATGCATTAAAACCTCAAAAATATATTAGTATAATCCGCGCGCGCGCACACACACGGACACAGACACACTCACACACATACATACACACGCACACACGTACACACACACACGCACGTACGCACGCACCACGCACGCACGCACGCACACACACACACACACACACACGGCTCTCACCGCTGCCCATCTTTATGCAGGAATCATTCTGGTGGTGACAGTATAGCGTTAGTTTTAGTCTCCCTCTTCCCGCACCTCAGGGGATCTCGGTTCCCTCCAGTACCTCTTTGGAGACAATTCGGCGTTAAGCAAGTTAAACCAGAGCAAAGGCAAAACACAACTGATGAAATCACGGGTCTATGTCGCATTCACTGATGTGGCACACAGTAACATATTTCTTGTTTATCGCCTGGACGAGACAGGCGTGGAAAGAGGAAGCGCTAGATGATCTTCCCTGAAAGGACGAGAGAGGGCCATCGTCAACCAGTCGAGCATTGGAACAGTTTCAAAGGCAACTTTGGGGAAACGTCTGAGACACGATTATGAACGCATTTGTGCGTATCCGAGCGCAGACATACTACCTGGAACTGAACTAAACTTGTTTACTGCGCAAGAGGTCAACACGAGAACCTGCATGAATCGCTAGCAACGAGGAGTAGAATGTAAAAATTAAACAGGAAGACGTATTTGGCAGGAGGCGAAGCATGCAAGATTTATATTCTGACCAGCCTCCAGCCTCCATAATTTTGATTGTGTATTAAGTTATGACGGTGTTTGCTCTTCATAAGACGACTGTATATATACGGTTGACAGTTTGTTGAAATCCAATTACTATCTTTATTACAGCTGAGTTTTGCGTGACTTCCTGCCGATACTATACAGATCAGCTTAGCACTGTAGAAGAGTATTCCAGATTACTCAGTCCTTTAAAGCTGGGCTGTATTAACTAGGTTCAAGGGGAGGCAGTTTTAAAAAAATGAGCCAGGCAGACTGGGAACCACTCAGTGCGAGTTGGTCCCAACCTGCCTGGTCAAGTGGGTGCCCCACTGAAACACTGTACACCACCAAAACCTCACAAACTGGCCAAGAAACATCCAGTCTGCAGCGTCCACATGACCCGTCTACTTCCGGGTGGCTCTTACTTCTATTTCTATACATCCCTGATGGAGCCTCGCCATCCAACTGCTGCACGTTGGAACAAACAATTCCAAGGCCAATGAAACAAAGCTCGCCAGCCTTACGTTTCTTGCTATCCTTGAAAATGTATCGGTTATTCACTTCACTGGAAAAATAAAAAATAAAATAAAAAAAACTTGCACGCCAACGATTCCAAAAACAGGCGCACGTGGCTTTTCAAAGTGACTACGCATCGATATTTTACCACCGAAAATACCGTTCTCCGCGAAATGCAATACCTGAACATAATATTTTAATATATTTGGGTCATGTAACAAAAGTCTGGGCGCCTATAAAGATTTCTTTCAACGTGTCGAGACCTCCAAACAATTTCTACTCATCTTCGGAAATCAACCTAGCCGCCATAAAGACGTACTGCACGTCAAGTGATTACAGAGATCTCTTTGCCAGAAACATGCTGAAGAAGCTCGATAACGCCTCACAATAGGTATAATCATGTGAACAGTTGAAACAGATTATTTACGTACGAAAGTAAAAAGACAAATTATGGATTAATAACATAACTTTGGTTGTGTTTATGCTACATTTAAAAATTAAAAACAACAACAATAAACTCAGTGACAAAAACTGACTGAATCAGTAATATTGCATCATCAAAAACATTAAAATAAACCTTAAAATTGATTACATTTATCTGCTGAAATCTCTGTAAAAGTACAGATTAATTATCTGCGTATATGGTGTGGGTGTGGTGGCAAAGTGTGGCGGGGAGAGGTGGGGGGAAGGGGAGGGAGCGATTGCGTGAGTTTAGGGTAACAAGACAATGCGTGGTTTCGTTTTTGTTCACTTTGGTTCAAGTACATTCACTATCAATAGATATTGTCAGTGTTATTGAATGAATATAGGCTATTGTGCATTCAATCCCATTATCCCCCCTCCCCCCCCCCCCCCCCTTTAAAAAAAGAAGATAATTATACTGTTTTTGTATGGTGTTTCTTGAAATAGTCACTGGGTACGGGCAATAACTCCAAAATACCACCTTTCTTTACATTGCAACAGCCGATCTGGATCTAACTTCAGACGTTGCCGAGACCAGTACAGAATCAACTACAGCGGCAATAATATGTTTTGGTACGGTCATACAGCACCTATTTTATTCACTGGGATCGTGCTTTCAAAACACTCAGCTGAATCATGCATGCTAAACAAAAACTATATATTATTTACGTGACCGTCCTGGAACACGAAAAAATCACCACTGTTCGAAAATATCGTTTTAGATTTATGTTAAATTATTATCACGGTATGTTCCTTACATGTGGCTTTGGTTGCTGTTACCCAAATGTACACATACCTTCACTGCGCCCTAACCGGCTATGCTCAATACCTGCCTTTAGCAAGAACGAACACCGGCTGCATTGATGGGGAGACCAAAATGAATCATTCTAATATGACAAGTTAAAAATTAAATTAATCATTCTTTCAATCCGTGCCTGCTATTAACAAAGAAGCAAGCCACTGACGCAAACTGGACCGTGGTTTCGGTGAGACTTCAGCTGGATGTATTCTTTTACCAAAACGGCAAAGGGGATGAAGTAAAAAGCAGACGAAATCGAGCCTTACTCTGAGATTGCAATCAAATCTAATCCCTCAAATCGCCTACATGCAATAAACATCGTTTATAAGCATCTCCTTACTCGGGAACTGGCACAAATAAATTCATACATTCACAGCAGTTGTTGAGCCATGGTGCGTTGATTGAAAATCCGACGAAGGAAATTTATTATTATTTTCTTCACTTCAACAATACATGGAGCAAATTCATTGCGCCCAATGAACATAATTATGGTGAGACGATCATTAGATGTTGCTTGTTTTGTATACAGTTTGAATGTTTGTGGCAAAAAGATAGTGTTATTATCCACATGGACATGCAGCAGTGTGATGGCGGCTAGCTTGACTTAGGGAGATGAGTAGAATTTTTTTTTCAGTAATGCGGCGATGTAAAGGTTGTAAAATCACTTGTTTTTATATGTACAAGCAATTTGAAAAGCTGAGACGTATGCCTAAAAAACGTATGGAGAGGAGTAATTTTTGCTACAGAAATGTGTGTGCTTGGTGACTCCAAGAACCATGCACGTCTATTATTAGATCATGTCCGAGAGCCAAGTTTTGCTTTCTTGTCCCTGTGAAAGTGAATAATTGTTGATATTTTCTAAGGTGGCTGGAAAGGACACAAATGAGCATGCTGGTAAAGCAAACGAGCTTTGTTTCGTTGTGGAGCGTTTTATTTTGCGTCAGAACAAATAAAATTTGCCTATTGGCTGCAGTTGCATGGTGTGAGGTGAGGCCCCATCAGGGATATGTACAGAAACAGAAGAAAGAGCCGCCCGGAAGTAGACAGGTCAAGCGGACGCTGCAGACTGGAAGTTGCTTGATCAGTTTGTGGGTTTTGGAGGTGGGCAGTGTGTTCCAGTGAGACACCCACTTGACCAGATAAAGCCAGGCAGGTTGGGAGCCACTCATACAGAGTGGTTCCCGGTCTGCTTGGCTTTACTTTTATTTTATTTTTATTTTTAACTCCCTCCACTTGAACCTAGTTAATACAGCCCAGCTTTAAGGACGCGTCTTGCGCAAGCGCTGTTGTGAATTACAGAGACGGCACACCGCAACCTTTGAACCGGTTTTGTGCATATATTTTATTACGTGTAAACCCCACAGGGAAGCTTAAAGGCTGTGTTGGACCTCGATCTGTTCATTTCGGGTGGTGGTCGATAAACGGTCGCTTTCTCCTTGAGAAACATCTCTTTGTGTCGTACTTCAGTGGATTAGCATTCCGACACATCGAACCACTTTTTTCTTTTGGTTTACAGCGGCATCTAAGAATGGCTGCGCCTGCCAGTAAGTTATATCATAATCTTTACTTTGTATTTAAGACTTTGTTTGAATTGTTTTTAAGGCGTGACGCAACGTTTACTGATTGCTGTTGCACTAGTTAATGTCGGAGACATAGATTTATGTAGACACTACAATCGTGTCTGTTCTACACGCTGTAGTTTTAAATGGGAAATATTCACAGAAAATGAGGTCTGGTTGCGGTTTAAGAAGAAAGCTGTCTGCGACAAAAGTTCTACTCGTCGTGTCTTAATTCTTTAAAACGTGCACTCCTGTTTGCAGGCAAGATTTGTTTTGTTTTGGGTTCTCTCGTTTCTTGTCGTTTTGGTCAGCCGAAGAACTGCACACTAAACCCATGACCCAGTGACTGGTATCGTGGACGCATAATTTAATATTTCGTCTGATGAGAATCCAGAGGTATTAAAGGTACTACGGCTAGAATGCTTCAGAATTAATAGGTAACAGCTTTGCATGCTTCGTTTCTGCTACTGTGACGAATTTCACTGCTCTAAAT
This sequence comes from Alviniconcha marisindica, assembly GCA_018857735.1. Lineage (NCBI taxonomy): Eukaryota > Metazoa > Mollusca > Gastropoda > Provannidae > Alviniconcha > Alviniconcha marisindica. The sequence continues at coordinate 27,033 of JABMCL010001170.1, forward strand.
TTTTGGGCTTCCAGGTTCATTCAGTTCCATTTCCCCCCACTCTTTATAACACATACGTGATGTTCGTATGGGTAGTTACTCGTGACTTGTATTACGGTCTTTGGAAAAGCCAAAGGCTGGGTCTTTGTTTCAGCTTTTAAAGACAGATCTTAAGAGTGTTGATGATGCTTTACTTGATGGGACCTTGATGCGTTTTTGTTTGTTTTGAAGTTGCGTTTGTATTTTGATACAGAGTTCCAACCTAATTTAACCTACACGATTGGCTAAGCAGTAAACATAAAGTAACCATATGCTAACTGACGTAGCCCTCGACCCTGCGACACAGAGTTTCAATCTAATTTAACCTACACGATTGGCTAAGCATTAAACATCAAGTAACTATGCTAAATGACGTAGCCCTCGACCCTGCGACATAGGAGAGGGTAGAGAAAGTTAGGCTACTGTTCCCACTGGGAGTTTTACCCGAAACTTCTACGCGGTGGGACAGTAAAGTCTACGGGACTTACTTTTTTGTTTAAATCCGTACACAGAAAACGGAAATCTCAAAAACTACACATTCTGAATTCATTTTTCCAGCTGAACAAAAGAGTTGTGTAGCGAAACCGTGCATACCTCGCGTAAAGTTTGACGTTTCTCTCACTTATGGTGTTCATAAAGCTGTTACAACGAAGGTTCGCCACAGACTCACATTTATCTTTATGTGAGCCACAACAGAGAGTAAGTAACTTGGTGTTTTACGCCCAGTCAACCAGTACGGTTATATCAGGGCGAAGCTAAAATGCTAAAAACGTGTACAGGCTAAAACTGGTATATAGTTAGATTTTTAAAAACAGACATAAAAAATGAGTAGAACACAAACAGAACCAAAAATGACCTGAAAGTTCATAGTCTGCCAGAAACAGAAAAGAATGAGAACATTATCGCACAGACGCAAAGAAAGGTCCAACGGAAGCAAAGAAAGGTTTGGGAACCAAAGAAAGGTCAACAGGAACCCCATATTTTTTCAAAGGCTATCTCTGGAAGAGGCCTTGCATGCTTCGTGTGCTGGATGATGCCGGTTACCGGGCTGGGAGCCCATGGAATATAACCAACCTTCACGTAATTTGTTTCTTACTGGTGGAAGATGTTAATATGTCAAACTGTAGACTATATGTATTGGATTTTGCTTGCAATTCAATGGACTGTGTTTTGACCTTGCACTAATTTTAATTCCTCACTGTTGATTTTTTTCTTTCTTTTTAATTATTCCTTAAAATCTGTGAATCAACCTTTTCTTGTCGTTTCGTACTTTATTAATATTCTTGACAGCTTATATATATATCGCCATTCTCTGCTCGGTGAAACTGTTTCCTGAGAAAACAAAATTCTGTATGATAATATATGCTGGGGATTTGAAACGGAAAAGGAAATTCATCTTTAACAACAGATAAATGACAATTCATACACATTCTGTATTCTCTTAGTAAATTCGGCTGTCGGTCGACTTCAACTGGAAGTCTGTAATTACTACAATGGAATTTTGTAAGGGCAAAGGGATAGATACGAGACAAAAGTGATATCGTCGGTGACAGTTTAAAACCTCGTAACTCAGTTTTTCCGGTTTTGAGAAGGAAGAAAAAGAAGAAAAAAAAAAAAAAAATCAGTTTTAATCGAAACATATCAAGTTTTTAAACACATGCACAATCGTAAGTACTTACGTTTGTTGTTATTGTTTTTCTTGGAGGAAATGAGTAAGTTATGAACGATTTTTGCTAGAACATGAAGATACATGATTTCTATCCTTAACACCTGATCCATAATGAAGACTTACGAGGATTTATCGCATAATCAAAACATACCACTTGAACGATCAGATGTAGTCAAAACAACCAGATTCTTTGACAAAAGCGCGGTTGCAAGCATGAACGTCTGTTGTATGATTTCACATCAAAACAATATTAACTAGGCATGATTTTTTGCTACACAGGGCAGGCATGTAGTTTTTGTACTAAACAGTTGGTCCAAATTGAGGATTTAACTTTTAGAAAATATTGTTATTAATGGAGATTAATAGTCAAAGGAAAGCAAAAACATCCCATAGAAAAAACATCATATCAGTTCAAAAATAAAAGTGACACTCTACAACTACTGGTTGCTTTCTAGCAATTAAACAAATAAAAACGCAAACAAAATAAAAAAGATTTGAAACAGTATGCCCTGTCCGGTTTATGACTGTAGTGTACAAACAAAATTAATTATGTTCGTTTCAAAGCAAAGAAGCTGATTATCTTTATGTAAACTTTCGTCTGGAACCGTCTATAATGTCGAGGCCTCTTTATGTCTGAATACTGCTAATAGTGGGAGTTCAGAACGATACCTTTGACCGAGGTATCAGACTGACTTGACCTGCTACAATAAACTCAGAGAGGCACTGTCCGATTACATTTAGTCATGTGATAACACCATGCAAGTTCTAATCCTTAGACTGGTGAGCATGTTTCCTTGATGTCCAGGGGTGCCTGCCTTGGAATAAGAACTGACGAGGTTCCTGTGTTCAGTATCCAGTCTCCATGAGGCAGTGCATCATAAACACACACACACACACGCACAGAGGCACACACACATACACACACTCTCAAACGCACACACGCGTGCTCACACACACACACACACACACACACACACACACACACACACACACACACACACACTATCTGTTAGCTATCTGTTGTACATTTAATATATACTTGAAGACAGACAGGTGAAAAAGAGGTGGTGATTTCAAATAAATCAAATTCTGAATCAACAGCTTCTTTTGAGTAATTAAGCTGCATTCATAATTTCAACAGACTAATCTAGTCATCATACAGCTGCGTGCCAACATATCAGCTCTTACCCGAACAGATTCCACACACGCCCTTCGCTTCTTGATGAAGAGGAAAAACCTCGTAAGGCGCGAAAAGTGACGTAGCTTCCGGATATTTTGTAGCACGGAAAAGCTAGAAAAGTCGTCATAAGAGGTTTTCATTCGCCAAAACGTTAGCGAAAATACCTCGTAGCTCGACTTACGTGTCATTTTGGTTCAGCCTCCCGCCACAAATGACTTACGAGGTTTGACTAGTTATTTCTAACCCCGATTTCACCCAAAAATATTTTCCCTAGTGTTCCGAGGTTTTCACAGGTGTATTAATAAATTAGGTATTCAAAAGTGTAAAAATCTGAAAACCGGGAAAAACTGAGTTACGAGGTTTTAATCGGTCACCGACGATATGTGTTTTTCTTAAGCTGTTATGAAGTTGTTATAAAGTAATAATTTATAATTCGCCAGATACATAATCTACCCTATCTCGGTTAAAATATGGTTTGCATGACTTTGAGTGTGTGCTAGGAATTGTAGGGATAAATCAGGAATATGGTTAGTCAACTGCACAGGGTCAACATAGAACGAGGGAACAGAGAGTGGGGGCAGAGAAGTCTGGGATAGCTCCAAGCTTTGCACGCTTCTTGTACTGCCGTGACATCGACCGTTAATAGTAATGATAATCAAATATTTACAAAACCGAACCTAGCTCTAACACAAAAACAGAGCTCGGAGCACTGTACAGAAATCAAGTTTAACACAGAAGTAGAAACACCACAGAGGGAAAATGACAGTAGCAATGTTTACCAGCAATTCAAATTACAAGCAATCCAAACCACAAAAAGCCAGACAGCAAGACCGACAATTTACACAAGTACACACACACGCGCACGCACGCACTCACGCACGCACGCACTCACGCACGCACGCAAGCACGCACACACACACACACACACACACACACACACACACACACCACCACACACACACACACACACACACACACACACACACACGACAGCAGTCAACTGAAATAATTTACAGAACAAGGTGGACGGGCTAGAGAGTTTGCTATTCTCACTTTTGTTTTCTCTGTCCATTCACTTTTGTATGTTATCCCCAGTCCTCTTGAACTCGGCGACTGGATGCCTTGCATGTTACGGTCCCCTCTTCCAGAGTACAATACAACTTTATTGTCTCTGGGTAGAGAAATTTGCCTTCTGGCTCGTCATATAATATTCAATACATTTAGGAACAAGACATCAACAATCCAATAAAAACAACTGGGGCTGAAAGCCGCTCAAATGCAGAAACAATATTATGTACTAATGTGCACCCCCCCCCCCCCCCCCCCCCCCCCCCCCCCACCCGACATTTTTCTTCTGGCTTACCATCACTGAAAACATTCAATAAATGTTACAATAAAAGAAGCATTCCTTAAACATCTAAGCACTAAGATCTACCGGAACATACACAGGCAGTATTTATAGAGCAACACACGTTTCTCTCTTTCTCTCCTGTGCCTACTACCATAAATTCGACCGTGCATGTTAATGTTACCTCTACTGGAATATGCAGAGCTACCGATACCACAGATTTCTCTCTTACACCCGAGGTAGGTCACAAAATAGCTTTGCATACTTCACCCCAGCTTACTGACAGCATTTTCATACTGCGGACGCAGAAATTAAATTCCCTGTGAAACTGAAAGGAGCCCATACATATCAAATGTTATACATTAAAATCCTGGAGTCGCCCAGAACAGACCTTTGCAGGCTTAATTGACCCTCTGGCAGGAATTTTGTCTTTCTAATACCTGCCTTCCAAGTTCATTCAATTGCATTCTTTCCCAAATCCTCTTCAGGCATGAAGTGATGTCTTACGTGATCGGACAACCATAATCTTATCTGTGATAGGATTAATCTGTTTTCGGAATGTTGATGAGGTCGTAATTCGTTTATTTTTATTTTTATGGAGTTGTATATTTTAATATTTTCTGGGATGAGTTGACACTTGTTAGACTTACGTTGGTTTTGACGCATTCGACACGTGTTTGGAGAAACACTTTTGAATACCTTCCTTAAGAATCGAGCTTAACATATTTAATCGTAGAACGCAGAATGTAAATTAAAATCTAGGCCTACGCATTTCAATTGTCTGGGCCCCGTTTAAACTTCGGGGTTGACTGGACGCTAAATATCCAGTAACTGTATATATACACTTTGTTTCTCAAACAGATGAGAGCGGCTGTTTCGCTCTGATACGACCTTCGCGGTTTTCAGGGCACTAAATATCCGGCAACTGTAGAAAAGATTGTGTGTCAGCAGGTGAGAGCGCGCGCTGGTATCGTGGCCAAGATGTCAACATTGTCAGTGCAGTGCTGATGATCTTTCTACTGCTTCATGGTGTGCACTCAGACGGTATGAAAGTGTCCAATTTCTTCAACACCATTGTGATCTCATTCCCGAGCTAGACTGTTGTTGTAGAGGAATGAACAGCTAAGCAATAGTACATAACTATATCTATTAATAAGTAAATAAGCCAAGAGGGGGTTGGGGGGTGGGGGGGGGGGGGGGAGCAAGAGAGAGAGAGAGAGAGGTGGACGGTTGGCATATTGTATAATTAAATGGATTGACCATAACAATGTTGTGGGTGAACATGATTAAGGTCATAATACATTCAGGCCTATTACGCATATTTATGAATAAGAAATACTGGAACATAAAAGAACACTAAATATAAACAGGAGTTGTCAAATTAACCGTAGATAAAAGAGCATTCCTGGTGAGGCAGGCAGTTTACGGCATGAAAAGATTACAAACTTATATCCACATAGCGCCTGCGTGGATACATCAGCAGGAAGAGTGATCAGTCATCTTTAGCAGCTACCACACTGACCGTATTGACAATTCTAGATGGGGAATGCACCGTTTTAGCCACACACAAAATTAGACGAGAAACGCACTATAATGGATATGCACCACTTTCGAGTCTTTTTTTACGGAGAGAGAGAGAGAGAGAGAGAGGAGAGAGAGAGAGAGAGAGAGAGAGAGAGAGAGAGAGAGAGAGAGAGACAGACAGACAGACAGACAGACAGACAGATAGACAGACAGACAGACAGAGAATTATTTTGCTGGCTTATGCGTGCACATCCGATATAAAGTTGTTTAAATAATTAAAGATCTAGATAAATAAAGATAAATATCTAAGTCATACAGTTACTTTTGTTCTTCTGTGCTGTAGTTTACTAACAAGACAAGTTCGTTATGACAGCTGGTCTCAGATGTGACACCAATATTGTGCAGGGTGTTACGACACAAATCAGACGGACAACACTGGCTTCATCAGCTTTTACTCGGGTTACTACTGGCAGGCAGAAGAAGGGTGTACATGGACCATTACTGTGGATGAGGGCTACACCATTCTGCTGGCGATTGAGGACCTTGATCTACAGAACAATCAGAGCTGCGATGTCAAGTACTTGAAAGTGTACGAAGGGCACACACCAAATGATTCCAGTCTGCTGGAGACGTGAGTTCAGCCCTAAGAAAAACAATATCAGAGTCTTTTTGATTCACATTGAAAGGAGCGAACACCCACTCACACTCGCTCTCGCGCGTGTAGATTCATGCACGCACGCACACGCACCTACATGCACTCTCTCTCTCTCTCTCTCTCTCTCTCTCTCTCTCTCTCTCTCTCTCTCTCTCACACACACACACACACACACACACACACACACACACACACACACACACATGCACGCACGCATACACGCACACACGCGCGCGCGCGCCACAATATCACAATACTAATTTTACCCGTATTGACTGACTCCTTTCTTTTCAAAATACGAAAAGCTTGTATTGCAAATTCACATAGTATGCTTCATTCATATGTCCATTCTAGGCTTTTATACGCTTATTCATATCTGTCACTGTGTCCTCAAAAAACTACTAAATTTATATATATTTCAGCACAACAATAACATGATACGAAAAAATACGCATTTCAATTAAAAAATTTAAACTGTTCAGTACCACCACTGAACTCATAAGACGTCAATGCACTTGCTTAAAGTTAATGTGTGGAAACACGCGTCCAAAACTGTCAGAGGTTAGTCATGAGAAAACATCACAACACAGCAAAGGACTTTACTCGTACCGCGTGAAATACGCACACACTGTTAACGTACATACCACCATGGTATTACCACAGAGACAAAGGAAGACAGAGCCAGATGACGACGTCGGCCGACGAAAACGTAGGCTGACGAAGCCGGAGGTAATCGAAGACGGAGACATACTAAGACAAAGACAGACGCACTCTGGGATGGAGCAAAGCGGCAGCTCTCTTTCATCTGACAACTACCCCTGAGTGACGAAGACCGAGGCAGACGAAGTCTCTGCAGTCCCAGGTCCAGTCGTAGAACCGCCCCAGTCGCCTCGTTTCTGAACTTACTTTCAGTAAAACGAATAGTTAAAGAGCGTCGACAGTCACCTCAGGTTGTGCAAACTGGTCTAACAGAATACTAACTACAAAACACGTTCGGCACTACCGCCTAAACTAAAACACGTCTTCTCTTCTCCGTTGCTTTACAGTCCTCTGTACCCTGCTCGGTAAAAAGCTTAACCTATCTGATTGGCCGATCACATTGAACAAAGAGTTAACACGGTTTTGGTTGGCCAGTCGTTTCACAACGTTCCGACTCATAGCAGCACATTCCTCATAGTGAGCTTGTTAAGAGATAAATTGACAAGCAGTTTGCAAATTGGGGTAGAAGCAGTTTTTTAAAACGATAAATTGACAAGCAGTTTGCAAATTGGGGTAGAAGCATTCAGTTTTTTAAAACTGTGTAGTATAGCATATAGATTGATATTTTAAATGGAAGGAAGGTTGAAGGTCACTTTTTAGGTCACCGTAACCTTGATAATTTAGGTCACCGTGAAAAATCATATGGTATTTAGATATTCTCAGTATCTCTGACAGTTTCTGTTTTTAAACCCCAAGTGCAATACTAGTAACTGTACAATGGTTGCACTTTACAAAAAAGAAAAGAAAAAAGGTTTAAGTGTTTTAAATGTACATTATGATGCTAAAAATAGCCGTACATGTGACTACAAGATACGTTATGCATCAAATTGGATACTGTCTTGCTGTTTTATGATTTGGTTGACCGAAGTTAATGCTGTTTGTCACCCACCAGAAGCATTTGAAAGCAAGAGTATTTCAGATCATAATAAAGTGATACGTTTGTGATGTAAAGTGATTGCTAATGACTGCTATGCCTGTGTTGTCCAGGCCGCAAGCACCTTATGCACACTGCCTATGTATCACTTTCAAAACTACCTAGAACAAAGTTTAACTGCATACATTTGAACTTATATTCTTTACACAAAAAAACAAAGTTTGTCGATCGTATGGAACAAAAGGTCACAACAAATCCGAAACTCGGCCAATATCGTAAAAGTAGGTCAATTAAAAAAAAGAAACTTATAATTATCTTTTGATTGTGTTCACTGTAACATAATATTCTTTACAGAAAAACACAAGGTTTGTAGATCGTGTGGAACAAAAGGTCACAACAAATCCGAAACTAAGTCAAAATCATAAAAGTAGGTCAACTGAAGAAGCAGATTTATAATTATGTTTTGATTGTGTTCATTGTAACCTTATGGACGGGCGGTGGATGTATGAAATGGTGATATATGTGTTTTAATGGAACCCTCGAAAAATCTGCAGACTATCAATTCAGAAGTCGCAATCCAGTGTTCCGACAGGACTGAGTAAATTTACAACCTGAACATAAATAAAGTTGCAACAACTCATACAAAATCGGCTGAAAGATTCGAATGCTGCCATCAAGCTAGTCTGCATTGCAGTCTCCTCCAAAGTAGCATAAGGCAGTACATGGGAAGCTGGCAGCTGCACACTTGCATCTTGTTTTACAGTCTTGTTTGCAGCCACAGTGCATAGGCTCGTAGTACGAGTCCTCAGCCTGACGAAGTGTTGTCCATAGTGGTTTCCATGGTTGTCCTTGGTCCATCCCCAGGCGGATGGAGATGGCAACCTTGGTGCTCTGTGTTGATGGCTTTGCATTGTTGGAAGAACAGCCTTTGCCTTGCTGCATTCACTGTTGTCATTGCACTGTTCTTTTCATACATGAACACAACAAATTGCTTAATCTTCTCAAATGCATCTTGTGACAGATTCGCTTTCTCAGTACCAACTTCTAAAAAAGCCAATGCCACTGTTGGGAATGCAGTTCATGTCTTTCAGGCCTTTAGTTTTTCCGTTCCAGCCAAAGAATGAGACCGTGTCACAATCAGTTACAGCGTGAAAAGCAGGCAAAGCTCTTGATTTGTCTGAACCAAGACTTGAAGCAATCGCGTGGGCTGCAGTGTATCTGAAATATTTTCTAGTCCCAAATGCAACCCACAGCTCTTCCACCTTTATTTCTTCAACGACAGAGATTGCAAGTACAACAAGGTCAGTGTCAGCAATTCGTATTATTATCTTCTTCTGCAGCATGAAGAAATGCTCGTGTGTCGGCCTCTTCGTGGGTGCATCCCTCATATGGTTCAGGTCTACTTCTGTGGATGATGAGACCATGCTGTCACCGCAAGCAGAGACGAGTATTTTGCGAAAAAATGGAGTTCTCTCAATTTTGGGGGGGAAAGAAAGCAAAACAGGTCATTCTTGTTCTCATTGTTCTTCAAGAAGCTCTTCCAGGTGGAAGGTAATGGTGCCAAAGGTAACACCTTACGACTTTGACCTTGGCCCCGTTTGCTTTTTGTACCGGCCTTCAGGCTGTCTGCAAGATAAACGTCCCAAACAATATCCAACCGTCGAACACTCTGAAGTTGTCCAAAAATGTAAGGCAAGAAGACGCTGTTGCTGTAGTCCTGGAAAGTGTTTAATGTCCTGGGGGAGAGCATTTGAGCAACAAATGCACCATTAAGGATCATCACATCTGCTTCAGGTGAGCGGTCTGCAGCAAGGTATGCAGCAATGTCTTTGCTGATCAGTTGTTCCTCTTCCTGCGGAAGGCTTTTTGCGGTGCATGGCTTTGCTTATGGTGATCCACGCAGCCTGCACTTTTGGATGTCATGCTGTGCTCAAAGCTTTTGAGCAAACGAGCAATCTGTGGCCCAGCAGTCACCCACCGTCTCAAAGCACCCGGATTGCTGGCAAGTCCTACTGCACCTCCATTTCCTTTTACCATCGTATTGCACTGCTCATGTCCTTGGTCATGTGCTTGTGCACAACAAATCCACCATTGCAAAAGGCTTGATACACTGATGGGTGCCTCCGAGTTGACACTTGTCACAAAGGTACACTGATAACCTTCTGGCGTAGTTGATGTCGTCAAGGGCAAAACAACAACAACAACATGGTAACAGCTTTGTCAGTGTCTGTATGAACTGGTTGAAGTATGCAATTCGGATGGATTGAGTGAACTGAAGAATGCTCAGCTCCAACTCCAGCACACAGCTCCAATATGGAAACTTTGGCTGCTCCCGATGTTTCTTGGACCAGTCTTCAAATGTCTCATTTCTGTCCTGCCTTTTTTCAAATGCTCTGTGCTGCAAGATGTAGAGCGCAGCAGCAGTGAAGTTTCATGCCAAGGTAGACTAGAACGGGCGTCTCTTTTGTTTTTGTATGGCGACGAGTTTGTGTCTGGGTGTCTTTTTTGTGTGAACCAAATCGTTTTTGCTGTTGAATATCATCAGCTGGGAGATTGTTGATGCAGCCTGTGTTTGAAAAGACCCTGCCAGAACATCACCCTCTGTCTGTTCACACACACACACACACACACACACACACACACACACACACACACACACACACACACACACACACACAGTGTGTGTGTGAGCTTGACCATAGATAGATCTGAAGGGAATTTCTTTTTTCGAGACGACTTAAAGTTGGACTTCTCTGTCTTTAAACAAGTCTGTGGCATCATTGTAAACAATTTATTCATGAGAGGCATAACACAAATCGGCATTATTATGACCACAACTGCCAACCATACACTTTACAGCATCGCTTTTGTACGCGCAGACCTGATCCCTTTATGATAGATACTGTCACAATTCTAGCACCAAAACGAAATCGCCTTCATTCTCACAGACTATACATGGAACGCATTACAATAAATCGTGAGGATGAACTATTTATCTGGGTGCTGAAAGCAGATTTAGCATGCATCGGGTATTATCAAAGTCAGGCCGACACGGCTGCTGAAGCGGACGACCTCAGGGTAATATCCAAGGAGTCACTCAGAAATTCCTGGGGCATTTTAAGTGCTATTGTGGTTCACAAATATCATCAGAATCATCCAGAGAGAAATTTGCAACCGAAAATTGAGTTTGATCACGTATGTGTCTTTCAGCGTGTGTATGCGCCATTGAGGTTTGATCAAGATCTAGTTTCCGAGTGTGACGACTTGCACGCTTCCGCGATTTTGGTTGAGTGGAATGTGTGTATTTTTTTCTATAGTGCACCACACTTGTCATAATTGACTTTTCCTATTTTAAACAGTATGAAAAAATCAATATTAATTTCCACAGGTAATAAAAACGTTCCTTCCATTTCATTTATTCATCAGGCGTATCAAAACTACAAGATCTAGTGACTCATTTGCTTCTACCCAAAATGTCAAACTGATTTGTCTTAACAAGCTCACTATCAGCGTGCAAAACGAATAATTCGTGGAGCGGATAACTCGCACGAGAATACCGACGAACACATTTTGTTACTACTGTTGACTGAGCTGTCGCTCACTTGTCCGCTATCACTTGCAGTCAACGGACACCGCCGATGGTAACACATACGTTAGAAACAGTGGGTAATTAGTAAACATATACTTAATTGCACAGTTGATTAACTCATATCTCACTTAAGTAACTCATTAATTAAGGTAATGATATTAAGCAACTCAAGAATCTCATTCGTGACACACATACACACCGCACCACACACACTCTCTCTCTCTTACACACACACACACGCGCTCGCGCGCGCCCCCCCCCCCCCCCCCCCCCCCCCCCCCCCCCCCCCCCCCACACACACACATACACATACGCACGTACGCACGCAGTGATAACAAAAATGAAACTGATGAAAGTCAAACATTGTAGCGATGACCAAAGAAAACGGATGCATAATCAAATAAAAAAGAGAGAAAAAAGCGATGCACACGCAACAACAGTTAGTATACAAACAAATGATCTAAACACAAAAAACTAACTTAAAATAATAAACTGAAACAAATTCAAGATGGCGCCTAATTTATTCCCAACCAAAATGGCCGCCTCATTTATGCAAAATCATTCCTTTTTTTCCCCTTCTTTAAAAACAAAACAATTACAATAGTCTACCCAATAACCCCCAGAGCTCAACAAAATACCCAATTCTAAAATAAAAAAGCTACTAAACTTTACTCGGGGTCATCATTGCAACAATAATTAAGTTTACCCGTATTCATTCTCTGACTGCTTTCTTTTAAAAATACGAACAAAAGCTTGTATCGCAAATTCACACAATATACTTTATTCATATGCTGTCATACGCTTATTCATATTTGTCACTGTTTCCTCTAAAAATTATATATATATATATATATATATATATATATATATATATAATATACGCTGTCATACGCTTATTCATATTTGTCACTGTTTCCTCTAAAAACTTTATATATATATTTATAGACATAGTTTTTAGAGGAAACAGTGACAAATATGAACAAGCGTATGAATAAATTATATTGTGTGAATCTGCGATATATATATCAGCACAAGAATAACATCATACCAAATAATATGTACTTCACTTTTAAGCTTTTCTGTACTGCCACTGATCTATACATACCACACCACACACACACACGAGCGCGCGCGCACGCACGCATGCACGCACGCACACACACACACACACACACACACACACACACACGCGCACACGCACCACCACCACCACCCCCCCCCCCCCCCCCCACACACACACACACACACACACACACACACACACACGCGCGCGCGCAATTACGCACACAGTGATAGCAAAAATGAAACTGTTCAAATTGAAGTATTGTAGCGCTGACCAAAGAAAACGGATGAATAATCAAATCTAGCAACAAAAGAATCTTGTCCTATTATGACATAGCTATGTTGGTCCACAGGTACTGCAGCAACACACACTTAACAATGCTGGAGTCAACATCCAATAAACTGATGATCGACTACCACACGAATGACAACTCTTCCTACGCATACTTCAACGCTCAGTATTTCGCCACAAATGGAACAGACGGTGGTTGAACTTGACTGCATGTTTTTTCTTGTTGTTGTTGTTGTTGTTGTTTTTTGCGCTGCAACACCATGTCATGAGTGTTGATGCAAATTTCTCTTGCAATTTTGTATGCTGTGCATGACAGTAACTTCTGTGAAGCTGTACACACTAATACTTCTTTCTCATTAGAGCTTAAAATGAAGACTGTTATATATTTAGCCTTGGTGCCATTTTGAATATTGGTCGCCTGGACTTATTTTTCTTCTCATTGTCTAATCACCATGATTTGTTGGTAGTGGTAGTAGTAATAGTAGCAGCGGTTTTGTGTTGGTGGTAGTAGTAGAAGTAATACCGTCTCAGTACCATTAGTAATAAAAAAAAGATGAAGACATTTGTTCATCGTGTCTTCATATTATTACTGCTACATATGACAGTTGTAACAATGAAATCACGTCCCGTGTATACCGTAAAGCCTTGAGACTGTTGATTACATCGGCAGACTGTCGCACCATCCACTTGACCGACCCCAATGGCTATGTTGGAATGGAACACTCCTACAGCCATGGCTACAAGAGGAATGGGGACTGTGTCTGGAACATCACTGTAGAGGAAGGGAATGTCGTCCAGCTATTCGTCGAATACTACAGTATTCGCAGCTACACGACCTCACAGTGGATGAACCCTTGCATCCCCAGTTTCCTGAAGATCTACGATGGAGCTGAAGAGGACGAGGGGAGTGTGATCCAAACGTTAGTATCAGTTTTCGGAAGAGCATGCGCCCCCCCCCCCCACCCCCCCCCCCCGCCCATCACCATTTAGGATACCCCGCAGTAAGGTACGACGGATCTAGAATTTGGCACTTCTGCAGACAGCCCAGAGCTATCAAAGGTTTTCTGTTTAATGACTGAGTACGTCAGAATACATGCAGCTTTGTATGCTTTCCCTTCAAACAGGAATTTTGTCTATCAGATGTCTGCCTTCCCGATTTCATTCATCTTTTCAACCACACAGTAATGTAGGAGTCGGCCATTTATTTCCGAATTGATGCCTTGTGCCTCATTGTGATATGACCTTCACCACTGACTACGTATTACATCAACAGTCAGCCATACCTAACGCAGTGGGTGTCCTTTCCAGATGTAAGGCAGTAGGAACAAGTCAAAGTTGAAGAAAAACACTTTTATTTATCTATTTGTCGCCAGTCTTTGCAGGGAAAGCTACAACAGCCTCCGCTTGGTGACCTCCACCACCAACAACATGCTGCTTGTCCTTACACTTCAAGAAGACATTGGTTACGCACACGTACAATTCTCTGCAGAATATGCAGCAGTCAACGCTTCTCAGTGTAAGTGTTCTTTGTTTCTTACAATGCGATTAACGTTCTTCTTTCTCGGGGAGGGGGTGGGGGGGCGGGACATTTAAAAAATAATAATATTAGTTCATAACCAACTTGTTCCCACCATTTTTGTTTGTTTTTGTTTTGTTTTTGTTTTTGTGCTTCATCACTGTCCTTTTCAAAACAAAATAATCCCAGAAAGCGCCAGAGCGTCAGAACTCGACGACCTTCCTCAAAAGAACGGAAAATGGCCATCCCCAGTTGGACCAACGGTGGAACTGTCCCAAAGCAACACCGAGGTCACATTTGAGAGCACATATTTATATGAACTGTCCCAACCGAGCGCAAAAAACATATTGAACTAAATTGAACCAGTGCCTGGCCTAGAATAGGATACTGTTCATTTTCGATCGGCCTTTTTTGTTTTTGTTATTTTTGTTTGTTTGTTTGTTTGTTTCCTCAGTCAACAGAAGCTGTGGTGGGAACCTGACGGGGCTGGAAGGGGAGATCACTTCGCCAAATTACCCCAATCACTATGACAACCTGACGGAGTGCCGGTGGCTCATCACGGTGGATCCGGCCTATTACATTCGGCTTGAGAGTGCTGCGTTTTCTTCCCAGTGTGAAAAAGACTCACTCACGGTAAGGACTGAAGCGACCAAACAGAAACAATTATCGTAATAGTTTTCTGTCTATTCCCCCACAATGGGCCTACAGGTGTCATAGGTCTTTTTGCAGTCTTGTCATTTTCAGTGTGTCATAGATATTCTTGCTGTCTTGCCATTTTCAGTGTGTTATAGGTATTCTTGCTGCCTTGCCATTTTCATTATATGAAGCGCCCTTTCTCACATGAGCTCATAATGCTTCATAGCTATAAACAACATTTACAATCACAAAATACACAATCCCCGCAGACGCATTGAATCAAGCAAATATAACCTGCTTATCACACACACACACACACACACACACACACACACACACACACACACACACACACACACACACACCAGAAGTAAAAGCAGCCAAAGGACTTAAGCGATGCCAGGCAAAAGTCAAGGGAGTTAACAACCCCGCCTGAATCGCCCAATAGAAGGTATCGAGCTTTTCAAATCACGTTTTATATTTCGACAAGTTTCTATCCGATCTACTTCCCACTATGTATGGCTCTTAACTCTCGGAGACCGAAGCCCCCTTCAAGCAAAGATTATAAATACAAAGTTTGTATTTATAATCGTTGCTTCACGTAGAGGTATGAAACTTTTTCAGGAAAAATAGCTTCGCCCCAATATCTATTATCGTTATCTTTTTTTCTTTTTCTTCTAAAATGTCTTTGACCTGAATTTTCTGTGTCCTGCCTGTGGACCCATAGGTCGGTGTGGTCTAAACCTCTCAACCGTTTGTAACGAAACTTGTTACTGTAGTACATCAACAGAGGCCATAGTGATGTGCAGATATTTAAGTCGATATCTTAAGATCGAGGTCACAATGATGGCTCGTATACATATCAGGAGTTTATTCTGTCTTCTAGAGTGCTGATTTAGATGGTGTATTGTCACAATATTTAAGGCCTTGTAAAAGAAAAATTAACTTTTGTCTTGAAGGTCGAGGTCACAATGCATGTCCATAATTTCAACGAATGCTTGTGCGGAGGATGTATTCTGAATTGCTAAACCGTTTGTAACCAAACTTGGTATGATGATGCATCGTAGAAAGTCAAATATTCATGCAGAAGATTGTTTTGATATCTTCGAGGTCAGGGTCACAATGAGGGCTCATATATTAAAGCATGACTGTTTCCAAGATATTTTCTGAACCGCTCATCTTTTTACAACCAGAAGTTGTATAGTGGTTCATTATTACAAGCCATGGTGTTCTGTGAAAAGACAGGCTTGCTGAGTTCAAGTTCACAACAAAGGTACATTCATGGAAGTTCTGAACCTTTATTATGACCTTTACCTTGAACACAGCAATCCAGTCTTCCCGCAAAGCAATGATGCAGATGATGATGTACAAGCAAACTTATTTGTTTGTGAAAAGGGTCAATTGCTGACAAGCAGATCTGATACAAACGGTCCTAGTCTGTGTTTTGTATGTTCCCTAACTGTGATTTTGACATGGAAGATAGCAAATTAGTCTCTTCAACTGGCACTCCAGTTCATGATTATGCATCACTGTGCAACGTTTGGTTTAACACATTTCAGTAGTTCAGAAAATGTCATTAGGACAAATGTTAACTGACATTTTTAACCTTTGCTTTGACTTTGACCTTGAACATAGCTATCCGATCATTTACTGGACATTTCGGCCTATGATGATGTACCAACAAACTAGCTCTGCTTACAAAAGGATCAGCCGTTCAGAAAACATAGCAGAAACAGACATTATTTTTATTTGAGCCCCCACTGCCACCTTGACCTTTGCGCCAGCAAATCGATCTTCAGCCTTAAACTACGGCTCGTGATGATGCATATACATTCCAAATTAAGCCACAAACGGCTCAGCGTTGCACAAGATATAATCCGGCAAATCATTGATTGAAACGTTGAGCTTTTGCTGTAACCTTGAACATAGCAATCCAATATTTTTTTCTGGGCACTTCGGCTTGTAATGGTGTACCATTAACATATATTTGGTTGCAAAAGGATCTGCAGGTTAGAAGATATAGCACAGACAGTCGCTTTAAAAATAATAAAAATTTGACATTTACCTTGAAAATAGCAAACCAACATTTTTTTCATACGAGACCCCGGCTCCTAATGGTGCAACACTGTACTGCGACTAGTTACAAAAGATCGAAAGGTTCGGAAGATACGGTCTGGATAAAATCCAGACAGACGGACAGACAAACACATGGACACACGGACATAGAGACGCAGTCCTTCCAGCGTATTACCCGTAACTTCATATCGGGGGTCTAACGAACACACCCGAAAAACAGTGCTGTCCGAACTAACCTACATACTACTGAAAATCCAGAAAATGTTCTGACCCGTTAAAGGGACCAGCCTTCTCAGATTTGGCAAGCAAACGATAAAAACAAAAAAATAAAAAATAAAATAATTTTTTAGTCATGTCTGCTGCATTATATTTTCATCTGCCGGCTAATTTTACCAAAAC
The DNA here is from genome assembly GCA_018857735.1 of Alviniconcha marisindica. Classification (NCBI taxonomy): domain Eukaryota; kingdom Metazoa; phylum Mollusca; class Gastropoda; family Provannidae; genus Alviniconcha; species Alviniconcha marisindica. The sequence continues at coordinate 44,630 of JABMCL010001170.1, forward strand.
AATTACTAGTCAATATGAGGTTAAAAAAAAATAGACCGGGGTAAAATCCAATATACCACCTTTTCTCGTGGACTTACATTTTTTTCTAGCATTCTGCAACATATGATCGAAAGTTCACTCAGATAAAAGCATTCGATGGCAAACATGATTGCAATCCCCATGTATTTCTTCTGTGACCTGTACGCAAAATAGAGAGCTTCCTGGTGACGTCAAAGACATTTTAGTGACGTCGAAATGAAGCGCGGGAAATGAGCGTACAATGCGGTAATGAGCTCATGAAACAAGTATTGATGCGGGTGTCCACGAAAGTCACCTTATAAAGCTCGTGAAAACAGTGTTCGTTACGGTGTCTGGGAAAGTCCTCTTTTAAAATCGTTATAAAATCAGCGGCACGTTCAATCGCAATATTGTTTACTGCGGAGAAGTTTAGCCTTCGAGTGCACTCCAGTTCATGATGATGCCAGGTTAAACGAACGTGATCTGATGAAAAGTTTTGTGATTGAACGTGCCGTTGATTTTATGATGATTTTAGAAGAGGACTTTCCCAGACACCGTAACGAACACTGTTTTCGCGAGCTCTTTCTCGCATTAATAGGATACCGGAACTTCTCGGTTTTTGGACTAGTCAATCTATGGCCAAATGAGGTATAAAATGACAAAGTCAGCAACATAAGTTTTTTGAGCTGTGTTACACCTTTTCTGATGACAGATGAGGCATAACTTTCCAAATATGTTCAAAACCTACCAAATACGTCAGGTATAAATGAGGTATAAAATGAAAAAGTCAGCAACATACGTGTGTTTTTGTTGTTGTTGTTTTTAGCTGTGTTACACTTGCGTATGCCCACAAAGTATCATGTATAAAATAGGACACGGAGGTCGCGTGACATAATACGACCGTTGTACCTTTTCTGATGACAGATGAGGCATAACTTTCCAAATATGTTCAAAACCTACCAAATACGTACATCAAACAAAAGCTGATGTTTTGTTTTCTTAGTGTGCATATTTTCAAGCAGAAATAGGCAGCCGATGTAGAGCTATGACGTCATTCATTGCATGATGTTCTGACGTGTGCCTTACAAAATAGAGCAAAGAAAGGAACTCATTGGTTTCGACTTATTTATGAGGATGGAGACAAACTTCATAAGGAATTGAAAGAGTTTTACAACGAGCTTGGTATTGCCGATTGTAATGTGACGCTACCGTGACGCCAAAGAACCGTTGACACCTGAAGAAGAAGAAAAAACTGCTTCTTGATGATAACGCCAGTACTCGCAAAGCCTGGTCACTGTGTCCTACCTAGACGAGCAAAATGTCCATGTTTTCACCCACCCACCCTACAGTCCACACTTAAAGTGTTTTTTCTTTCTTTCTTTGTTCCCGGTGATGAAGCAGAAACTGGTAGGGCGGAGGTTTTTAATGGATACATGGTCTGTCAACGTCTGTCGTTTCAGAGCTCATGAATTTTCCCATCATAGTACCAGAGAGATAGTACGGCGTAGCTGAGAAAGTTGAAATTGCATAGCAAGAAGGGAATAATACTCCGAGGGAATGTGAAAGTGTCAAGTAAATCATATGATCATTCTGGCGTTCATTTTTTCAGAAATAGTGCATTCCTCGTAATCGATTGTTTGGGGTGCTTGTATTATAGAACAGAGAGGCAAGTCTGTAATTTAGTATTACTTTTATTTTTTAGTCAGTTTATATCGGTGAGTAACGAACACTTATTTCTGTTAAAAGGCACAAAGTACTGGCCTACTGACGTGACGTCATTTCGCAGCGGTCAATGAAATAAATGAACGGCAATGGCAGAGAGCCCCGTGTATAGCAAAATATTTTGTCGCCACCGAATACTGATGTGTGTGTGTGTGTGTGTGTGTGTGTGTGTGTGTGTGTGTGTGTGTGATCAAAAGCTGATACTATAAAACTGGAATGTGGTATGAACGCACAAGATGAACGAGTCTGTATTTCTTACAAACACTGTGACACTATTGCAAGCAGACCTGACTGCCGCCAGAACGCTGACAATGTATGTATCGGATGATCCACCTTCAGCGTTGTTCTTTCCTATATCCTGTCAATTAACATAATTATGTCAAATTAAACTCGTGCTCTAGGCTGAAAACCATTCTGTCTAGGCTTGGGTAATCATTTCCCCCCAAAAAAAACAAACAAAAATCGACACACCTGACCACCCGACCGGCTGAATTAAACGGGTTTCTAGCATTCACTTCAGAAGAGTGAGTATTGCCTATGTGTCATTCTACTCTTGTAATTGCCCTGGTTGTGGCTTCTCTGTGCTGTTCAGGCACTCTGCTACTCTCTCTTCCTTCAAAAGTCAGCTCAAGACATTTCTCTTCTCAGAATATTTCAGTTAAACCACATTGTCCTTCACTCCCATCAGTCTGTACAGTGTGTGTGTGTGTGTGTGTGTGTGTGTGTGTGTGTGTGTGTGTGTGTGTGTGTGTGTGTGTGTGTGTGTGTGTGTGTGCGTGTGTATGCGTGTGTGTGTTTGTGTGTGCGTGCGTGTGTGTGTGTGTGCATCTTTTGCATAATTATGCTTGAACACTTGTCGATATACATTTTTTTATATTATTTTTTTATAACATTTTCCATCTCGATGTACATTATGTGTGCATGCTTGTTCAGCGCTTTGAGCCGCAGGGTTGGCGCTTTACAAATTTCCATTATTATTATTATGCACATGGTGGTGTGGATCGCAGCTTCTGTGTGCTCCGTTATTCTCCCAATCCACGACCACGGGTAATGGCCTCATGTTCTAACACTCGTCAACAATACCCGATCTACAAGTCCTTGAATCTGCCGCAATCAATGAACTTGCGGAGAATGTCCAACACTTCCATGTTCCGGGAACCATAGTTTAGCAGTACGATGATCATCCATTTCTTATTATACACGGTCCACCTTGACCTTGACTGAAACCAATATGGTCTGACAAAATTGTAGTCCATCGTGGCAGTATACACTGTGCATTCTTTAGGCCGAATCTTGTGGAAAGACTTGTTCCTCCTGCTGATCAATATCCAACTCGTCGTTTCTGTGTTATGTGCTCAGAACACTAGTAATGATCTACGGCGAGTGGCTCGTTCTGTTCACTTCACTCTGAACGCCATACCTGCCTATGGCAGAGGTAGCTAGGCTAACTGCTTTTGGGGTGTTCATGGCACCGACGGCAGGATCGAGGAAACACTGTGCGTAAAACTTAAAGCTAAAAAGCGACCACAAACGCAATTCTTTGCGTACATTTTAGAAAGAGAAATGTCCCAACCAACAATAGAAGTTTCCGAGAAGCTTCAGCCAGTCAAAACGCTTCAACTAATACTCCACGCGAAAAACTCGAGAAGAGATTCTCTTGCTTGCTCCATAAACTAAAGCTGAGCAACGGAACGAAAGACAGCTGGTTTTCGAACGAAACCGTTAAAAAAATTCATGACGCACTCCTATTGACGAAGAAAGGCATCTGCAGCTGCAATCAAATGAAGCAAATAACATTTACTTGAATGCTGACATCAGACTTAAATCATAATGCGATGCAATGAAAGAAATTACATTCATCAGACTTGAATGTTCATGCATTTCACCTGTCAGCATCGTACCTTATGGTGGTCAGACGGAAGTTTGCGCTGAGAGAAGGGGGCTTAGGGCTTACTGCGGAACCCTTCACTACTGTCCCCAAGCTGACCAGTCATGCCAACTTTGTAAGAATTGTGACTAGAATGTGTTACCATACTTTCTACAAAGCAGATCAAAAGATAAACATTGTACCCGAGCAGCAATAATCGTCTGCTACAGCCAGTCGGTAAATCAACAAGGACCGTCAATCACTTACAAAGACAAACCATTCGTCCTATGCGATCTCGGCAGTCTATAACTTTATTCCAGCTCAATGTATAAACAGAGCCGAACTCCACAAACGCGGCAGAATCGACACTGTTCAAGCAATGACAAATCTGTTGTTTTGTTCTGGATAATCTATCACATGCACATGTAGGTCAACATGCTTTCAGAATGTTACGTAAAATACCAGAAGCTAAAGAATAATTATGACGTATTGTGGCTATTTTTGTGAGGTCCAGCGCGAGAGACACAGAAACAAAAGACAATCTACTTACCGCATGACAAAATGGTCTGAATATTATGAGGAGAAATCTTTACAGCTTCAAATCGAAAATTTTACATGTTCTACTAGGCTTTGGTTGTCCTATTTTATATGTGACAATGAGCATATTTTTGGAAGCAAATGCCACCATATTTGGCCATGTTGCTTGCTTTCTTAATCGAAACAGTAGATTGACTAGACAATTTGTGCGCCTGTTACGGATACATTATTTTTGCCAGTTTTTAATATTTATATCTGGACAGTGTGTTTAAAAGAATTTCATCTTCCTAACCTTTTCATGGGGAACAGCATACAGAAATGAATTAATATTGTTTGAAACTGCCAAGACGAACAATGGCAAGATCATTTTGAGGTCATTACGATGTTATTAATTGACGTTAAGATTATAGAAAGGAGAAGGAGGGGTAGATTGACTAGACAATTTGTGCGCCTGTTACGGATACATTATTTTTGCCAGTTTTTAATATTTATATCTGGACAGTGTGTTTAAAAGAATTTCATCTTCCTAACCTTTTCATGGGGAACAGCATACAGAAATGAATTAATATTGTTTGAAACTGCCAAGACGAACAAAGGCAAGATCATTTTGAGGTCATTACGATGTTATTAATTGACGTTAAGATTATAGAAAGGAGAAGGAGGGAAATGGCTCTAGAAATAATTACTGATGCTAAGAATGACAAAAATGATTTATTTTTTTCCTAAACATTTTTTCATGCGCTATTTCTGCCCATTGAACGAAAGCAACGAAGAACTGAGAATGAGACAGTGGTGTTTATATTTTCATAGTTCTTTCCGTTTTTGGAAGATTATAGAATCAAAGCAGAGGTAGATCTGGAGTTACTACCATTTATCTCCGGAGGACCAAAATAGTATTTTAAACCAACAACAACAACAAAACGCTTAGCTCGACTGGCAAGAGACCGACAAGGCAGAAACAGGTCGCGGCTTGTAAACATGGGTGACCAGATGGATAGAGCTGTGCAGAAGTTTAGACGTCTGTGATAGGAAACTGGCAAAGCTGTTACTGGACACCTGAAAGGAAAAGTTCATGATACTTCTTTTTTCATTGAGTGGATAGTCTACCTGAACCATACGTTTAAATATTCTACTACTAGGCCTACCTGTTTGCGTACTGTGTATGCTTCTGGCGTGCCACCGGCGGTAGTTTTTTTATATTAATTTTTTTTATTAGAAATGGAGTCTGAAATATTTCCTCTAGTAGCATCGGATCAGTACGCTGAGAAAACAATTGTCACTCAACAGCTTGCATCTCAGTTCATCGCCGAGCATGATTAGTAAACGAGAACTACTGGTCTCATCCATGTATGATTCGGAGATTTATTTAAAGAAAGATATAAAAATTATTCAAACAACTATCAGTTAAATCACCCGACAAGTTATTAAGCTTGAACAGATTGTGTGCCTGGGACGATACATTTGTCATTTGTTTGCAGGCCCAGTCTACAAAAACGTGTGTAAAACAACAAAATGTAATGACAATACGCATTCCGTAAATAGCTGCTACTAGTGATAGTTTTAAACTGCCATATTTTAAAAGGGCCAAAGCAGAAATTAATGCTACAAAAAATCGTACCTAAAACTAAAAATTCATGCCAAAAATCGGTTTTTAGCCAAATCTGCTACAGAACAATAAAATGATACTTGATAAACATATCTACGACAGAAGAACATTCTCTTTTTGTTGTTGATGAAAATAGTGCTGGTGTCTCTGTTTCTTCATCATGTGTCAGTGCTTCGCCAAAATGGAAGATACGGAAGTTTACAAGGGCGATTACGGCAAATCAGCACATCTTTAGGTACATGAATATGTTCACTTTTCGTTCCTTTGGAAGTCTCCTGTGCATCTCAGAGGGGAAACTTCTCTTTCTCCCCTTGGTTATTGATTGATGAGTTTTTCGTAGTCGGTCACATGCATCCAATTGGTCTCCGACAATTAATTAAATACTTTGACGGCGTTAAGCCAGGCTTGGCTGTTGTATATTCTTAGTAGATAAGTGAAACTATTCCATACCTGACAAACGCCTTAACGTTTTCACAGACGCTGTCTAGGTGAGGTATTTCCGTCTTTGTACAGTTAGAACCTTTTGATGAACGCTATCCGTTTTTAGTAGTCGTCAAACCTTGACTTTATTTGAAGGTCATGGAGCATCTGAAAGGTGAAGGTTCAAATGTTTCTTTGGAGGTCATTCGCCATTTTGTGTGCGTGGGTTCCTGTCTCACTGAGTATTCAAAATCACAGTAGCTTCAACTCTGCCAGTGATGTATGTAGATATGTCAGGAGGCGGCAGTTGGCAATTTTGCCCTGTGTCCGAAGCAGGTTGTTACACTGGATGACAGCAGTAATACGCAGGTGTTTGTAGACAATGTTCAAAGTTTGATCTTACAAAGTGGAAAGTCAAATAAAAGCGAGTTCCCCCTCGCCCCCCTCCCAACGTTGTCAGCAAGCATTAAAAGTAACACACACGCACACACAGACACACACACGCACACACACAGACACACACACGCGCGCGCGCGCCCAAAACAACAGAACATTGGGGGAATATTCGGCAGATAATCTTTTTTTATCAAAGCAAAATGAGAAAATGTGATAATTGTGAAGATATATAAATTTCACTTAATTTCTACTGCTTCTGGAAAAGCAATGGAAACAACAAACTCAAGTTCATTTGACACAACGGATAACCTAAACTATTTTCAGATTTGGGACGGAAATATCACGGCCGAACAGTACTTGAGCAGAATGTCTTGCTCGCATTGGTACAGCTGGAGTATGTCGTCGTCTGGTAATCAGCTCTTGCTGCTGTTTCAATCAGACTGGAACACAACGGACACTGGCTTCAAAATCACATGGTCGGCAGGTGAGGAAACAGATAACCAGCGAGGTATTTACCGTGAATACCACATGTAGACAGTTCGGCGTTCACGTCAGTTCATTTTTATTTTTATTTTTTATATTTTGTTTTGCCGTTAAAAGGAAAGCGGATCAGGTGTGGTCCCTAATTTTAACAATTAACAATTAACAATGGCAAAGACAATTAACTGACGTTCTAGGCGTCTCTGACTTAAATGACGTGCAACTTCAAGTATGAATGAAAGAATGAAAATATATATATAGCGCATAAAAACTTCCACACAAAACCTTGCGTGTTCGCAGCGCCAGATACACACAGTGCCTGCAACCGGATGAGTCACATCGAGTTACTTGGCGAACGTTATCAGCTGATTGCATAGTGTACAAGTGTATGATGCATAATAGGAGTAGTCTATTTAAAGACTTTTTGACTGAACGAGACTATAAGGTTGCTTAATTTATTTACTCTTAAGTACTTAACACACATGTAGCTGTGTTTCTCTTTGGCAGTATGTGAGCAATACATCCACAATCGTAACGCGACGGGCAGTCTCCAGTCACCAAACTACCCGAACAACTACCCGGCTAATCTGTCGTGTACGTACCACTTTGACATTTGGGACAGCGGTTACTCCATGGTCATCGACTTCACCCACTTCCAGTTGGAGGGAGCAGCCACCAACGGTTCATGCAGCAGCGACTATCTGCAGGTGCCGTTTATTAGTTGCAGGGGGTAGCGCTCGGGGTGGCTGTTTCTCTGTTGTTGGCTTTTGCTTTGCGCTTTGTCGGAACTAGCTTGCTTGGAATGTGTGTGTGTGTGTGTGTGTGTGTGTGTGTGTGTGGTGTGTGGATGGGCTTGCGTGGTGTGGGTGTGTTTGTGTGGTGTGCGTGTGTATGTGTGTGTGCGTGGTGTGTGTTGTGCGTTGTGTGTGTGTGTGTGTGTGTGCGTGCGTGCGTGCGTGCGTGCGTGCGTGGTGTGTGTGTGTGTGTGTGTGCTGGGATGGGTGCGGGCACGTAAAATGTGACGAGAGAGAGAGAGAGAGAGAGAGAGAGAGAGAGAGAGAGAGAGAGAGAGAGAGAGAGAGAGAGAGAGAGAGAGAGATGTTACTGAATTGAAGTCTGTCGTGTGATTACACGAGTATCATATCTTATCTGGCTTCCATCTTGATATGAATCAGGATAATTTGACAATACGGTATATAACGCCTCATAATGTTTCTCTTTAGATCACGCCGGATGCCATGTATGGTGCTGGGAACACAGGCCAGCAAGAAACTCAGCGTTATTGCGGGGACACAATACCAGGCAGTTTGACGCTGTTCCCTCCGCTACGGATTGAGTTTGTCACGAATTCCGTCACTTCCGGTTCCGGCTATAAGGCTAACTATGAGATCATAAAAGCAGGTACATTTTATTCGTTTGTCTCCATGCCGCCTACCCTTCATTCCCCCGTCCAGAACATGACGTTGTTTCAGGGTCACAGGTGTGTCACAAATATAACTATTAACGACGTTCTGCAGATTCTTCCCAAATGTAGTTTATGTGCGGTGACTACATGTATTAAAATGATCATGCACAGTATGTTTTTGTGATGGTTCTGGGTATCTCCTTCGGTTTTTGCATTTGAATGTGAGTCGTCTGAGCGTAACTGCACTTTTTGTTTTGTTTTGTTTCTTATCGTTTTGTGTTTTTGCAACCAGTCGATTCTTGCAACAACAAAAAAGTCCAAAGGAATGTCACAATGAAGAAGAAATTGTTCTAGAGTGTTCTGAACGTGTGATATACTAGCCCTCAAAATTGCTCTGAGAGAGAGAGAGAGAGAGAGAGAGAGAGAGAGAGAGAGAGAGAGAGAGAGAGAGAGAGAGAGAGAGAGAGAGAGAGAGTGCATGAGTGCATACACGGAAGTAACTGTTAATGCAAACGCATTGTTTGTGTCTTGAGACGTTACAAACTTCCCCATTACCCGCCTATAAGTACATAATAATGTTGCACTTCGGTCACTGCCGTTTCCAGATGACTCGTACAGGATTATCTGAGGTTTGCTTCGGAAATAAAATACGTATACTTCAAATCCACACAGACTGTGGTGAGACGTTCTTCACGGGGCCGACCGGTAACATCACCAGCCCCAACTACCCGGGGACATTCCCCTCCAACACCAACTGCACCTACACCATACAGGTGGAACCAGGACAAACCGTCTACCTCGTCTTTGACTACATGGAGTTAGGGGACATCTGGTTCACTGTTATGGAAGGAGAGGACTGCCTGAGCAGGTCATGGGACTGGTGGTATGGCGCCAGACTCTTCGTCTACGATGGATTGACTGCAAACAACGACAGTTTAATCGGCATGTGAGTGTCGTTACAGTAGGATTCAAATATATATATATATATAAGAAAGTTTTCAGGACCGGCAAAGTCGCTTTCTTACAACGTCCGAGTTTCTTTTATCTGAGCTTTCACTTAAAAGTAAGTTTTGATGGGGAAAAAAGTCCCAGTTCCTTATAATTTTATTCGGAGCTTTCTATTTAAACATTGCAGAAAAAATTCCTGTACAATCGTCTGAATTGTTGAAAATCCATTTCATTGATGCAGTTGGATCTTGCAGTTGGACTGTGTTTGTGCGCGTGTGTGGCGGAGGGGTATGCGTGCGTGCGGGCGTGTGCGCATGTGTGTGTGCGCGCGAACGGGGGGGAGGAGAGAAATTACTATGTTGAAATGAACAAGTATGTCACAAAGGTTTTTCCACCACGGACCTCTTTATCACACAGAACACATTTTACAGCTTTCTTTCCTCTTACTGACCTCGGCCATTTGTTGGGGCAACGACTACAGTATTTGACTGACAGCTTTTTTATGCCTGAAAATCTTCATCCGAGCATTTTGTCATTTGCGGAAACAAAGAACAACTCTGTCCGGGTGGTCATTTTCCTCTAGCGTAGTATTCTTTGATACAGTGTTATAAATTCATTTTATCTTTGATACAGTGTTATAAATTCATTTTATCAGGATTCTACGTTCTACGAGTACTAGGTTTCTTTTAAAAGAGCTAGGCTTGTCAAAACATGGTTTGGTCAACAGGAGGAAGATATAAAAATAAAAATAAAACACCTTTAACGCCAGTTTTTTTCTTCTTCTTTTTCTTCTCAAAATGCTCCTGTGGTTGTGTATTCAGTTACTATCAACTTAGTTTCGTACTGACGGATAGAGGAGTTTGCCGCACACAACCAGTGCCATGGTAACATATTGAATCGTGAATGGATTTTATATCTGCGATAGCTTTCAAAATTTATACACACACCTGTACTCTCCGTACTGCCTTCAATAGTCTCACCTTCCAGATCCTTGTGCCATACTTTGCACTGTTGGTTCCCGTGCCTTTTCTGTCTTTAGTCTCTCTACATGAAATGACCTTCCCCTTCCTCTCTGAAAGAAACCTTGTTTTGTACTCCTTCAAATCCAGCCTCAAAATACAAAACAATAGAGCACCATATTTTTTCTTCTCGCGCCCACCGTAAGCCCGTGTTCATAATCAATAATTATGTTAATAATTCTGTTATAGAAGAATTATGACTGTGATTCGACACGAAAATAACATAGCTCAACCAAAATCAGGTAGGTGTCTTAGTTCTACATCAAAAAAAATTCACCGTTTAACTGTTGTTTAAGTGTCGTTTTTGTAGCTTAATAAAGTTGATTACCCCGACAATTCGCACGTTGTGTTTCGCCCCAATAAATAGCGTTCTTTTGAAGCGTTTATGTGTTTGGATTTTGTTTTAAAACGCTAGAAGTCATTCTTGTTAAAGATTTGTTTTATCTGGTTGTGGATAAAGAGTTACGAGTCACTTTTGGATTGGAACACCTTATCAATCGCTCAGGGTCACCTCGAGACGAATCACAGTCATACTTCTTCTGCAGCAGACACAAGTCACCGTTTTTGCAAGGAACAGGATGGTTCATACTTCTGGACTCCACACAAGCAACAACCAAGTCAAAATCACCAATGAGCATAATTATGTCACTATGTACAGTTCACGTATTTCCAACTGACAGAAGTATATCTACCACGCAGATATTACCATACAACGTTCTCTGTCCAGATTCAGTCTATGTGAGACAAGTTAACGAATCACACGTCAAGGTTTCATTTACTTTTAGCACGTGTACCACTTTATTCCGCGGGTACTCTACATGGGATCCTACATCACTCACTTGTGACAACGAGCAGAAGGACCAGTACACAACCCTTCTACGGTTTTGGGTCTAAGAGAAACAGCGATGGTGCCAAGTATGTATACTGGATCTTGAATTTATTGACTGGATTATTTGTGCATTTTGGCTGTGGGTATAGAGACACGGTACTGTTGTCTAACTTGTAGTCTGGATAATGAATGGAATTCCTTGCTGGCCTTGCAGCTACTGCGGGCCCCACACCGTCAGCCCTATCTCCTCTACGGGCAACACCATGATGCTGATGTTTAACTCCAATAACAACTACGGACTAAGAGGCTTCTCTGCCACATACACTGCATCTGAGGCAGGAACAAGTAAGTTATAGTTCAAGTACACTGACCTGCTTTAGTGCCTCAATCAATAAATGACGCAAGGTTGTGGGTTCGAATCCTGTTTTTGGCAACAGGGGTTCATCTTCATCTTTTTCTTCATTTTTTTTCTCCTTTCTATTTAAAGTCTTTTCACATAAGTGATATTAGACTAATCCTACACTTATCATGCTAACGACGTGTGTCAGCAAGTTGCACCAACAGAAATTTACGTAAAAAACAACAACAAAACACAACTTATCTGCAGTCAACAAACAGCCATTTGTTTCTGTATCAATACTGATAATTAGTTTATCTATCATTTATCATTAGATAATCAGAGGTTCATGTGGGAAGCAGAAAATCAGGCAAACTGATTTGGATTCCGGCACCCACATTCCGGAAGAAATAATATACTAAAGGTAAAAATGTAAGGGCTGTGATTGCTCAAGGGAGAGAAGCGATGCAAGACTCTGGCTTGTGTTACCAACAGCGTTTCTTCCCTTATCTGCGGCCGGCATTCCGCATGTCAACTACTTGTTTTAACATTTCGGTGACAAATCTTCAGATACAGGTCTTTCACTCTACATGCCCAGGACAGGCAGACATCCAGATCTGTGACAGGATAGTGGGAGGGTTAGCTGCGAAATAATTAAGCCATCTCGGTGGACAAATAAGCAGTTGCGGACCAAACCGGCGATGTTCCTTCCAGGACAGGGCGGGGTAGCAGGTGTCTCTGCTACACCTAAAAAATGCCTCAGGTGTCCATTGACGGGTTTATCAGTGAACATATAAGCCCCAGCTACAGGGTGGAATCCCCGGAAAACAACCTCCCTGTGCTCCCAGGGCAGGTCGTAGGGGCCAGGAGCTAAGGGCGAGGTAATCCCGATAAAAAAAACTAGACGGCTGAAAACAGAGGTACTGAGCCGCTGCTGCTGTCCAGAACATCATGGTATTACGCACTCTAAACGCCATGAGTACAGTGATAGACAGTTGCGACAGTTCTCGCCCGCTGAGGACCGTCCAGGGTGGGGCAGCGTCGGGCTCCGTGCCTCAGAGGAGTCCGCCCTCAGCTACTGGAAGCCCCACCCGACAGCCTTGCCACTCCAGGGGGCGGAGGAGGACAGCTACTTGTAGCACTCCAACCTCAACCAGGACGCATCGACTTTTCCAAGTCACAAGTCATGCACTGGAATGCAGAGAAAGTCCAAAACAAAAAGCCAGAACTGGAGCATATCCTGCACGAGAGGAGCATCAACGTCTGCTGCATCCAGGAGGCCCACCTACAGAGTAGCAAACCCTTTAAGATCGGAGGCTAAATTTTAGGCGGAATTTTGATTCTCATCAGAAACATCCATGCCTGTGAGACTGCAGTTCAGGCATTAAGGGTAAAACTGGATGCAGTGGAGCTGCTCAACCTGAACTACTACTGCCCCAACCACCGACCGCTTTGCCTTGACACTATTGATGTCCCAGCCTCAACTTTCTTCAGCAGCCACTCCCCGAGCTGGGGATATCGTCACATGGACAGAAGAGGAGAGGAATTGGAAATCTGGCAGGACGATAACCAACTCGTCCTCATCAATATCCCAAAGAACACCCCAACCCTCCACTCCAGACAATGGCACACCACTTCAACGCCAGGTCTTGCACTTTTCGCTGGAGGATATCCACAAAGATATCAATAGAGAAGTTGGAGCTTGAAGACTGACCCAGTGAACCCGCACTGGAACTATAAGAAGGCGAACTGGGGCCTGTTCAGACACTGTATAAAGGTTCTCACCAAAGACATACAAGTCCAAGGGCGAGACATAAACCATGTCGTCAGAGACCTCAACAGCAGCATCCTAAAGGCCGCTCATGAAGCCGTACTACGAGGTGCTCATAAAGATTACAAACCCTACCGGAGCATCCAACGGCGGCAGCTATAGGATGAGATGTCTTAAGCCAGAGAAGAGGCAGGATGAAGCCCATCTGATGAGTTCTCTGTGTTCTACAAGAAGCAAAAGCCAAACTTCTCAAGGCAAAAATCCAGGATAGACATAGACGCAGAAGCAAGAGAGAGAAGACAGCTGCGCTAAACCTTTAGAAAGACGGGAAGACACTTTCCTCAACGATGAGGACACCAGAGGCCAGAACATCACCCCCGAAGAAAACGGAAAAACGCTGACAGGAAGACGAGCTGCGAGCTGTTTTGCAGACAACTATGCAAATGGGGACAATATGCCTTTCAGTCATGACCACTAACGAAGATCAAGAAAGGAACAGAGAGGTGGGGAAAAGCCTGACTCACCTGTGGCCCCAATGAAGCAGCTTCTCACTCTCTTCACGAGCTCCAGCTAGCCCCAAGAAGCTAAAGAAAATGAAATCTCCTGGACCAGATGGGACCTGAAATGAGATGCTAATCCACCGTGGCACAGCAACTAACTACAGGTTCTTGGAAGTCTTCAACCACAGCTGTGTTGTCAAGACACTAGAGAGGCGTGTGAACCGGACCTCCAATGGTACCTCAAAACAGAAACCATGTTGGCTCCTACACACTCAGGGTTCAGACAGTTTCACAGGACAGAGGACCAAGCAACATATCTGTCCCAAGAAAATGAAGATGCCTTTCAGGAACAGAAGTTGGTCTTCGCAACCTGGGTCAATCTGCCGAGCTTTTGACAAAGACTGGACTGATGGACTGGTGGACTACTGGACTAGTGGACTGGTGGACTACTCGTAAAGCTGCAGAGATGTGGAATCGCAGGGTCGCATGTTGCGCTGGATTCGATCCTATCTCCGCAGTCGCAGAGCCAGAGTCAGTCAATAGACACAAAAGCAGGAGAGCATTGCTGCGACATGGGGTGCCACAGGGAAGGGTGCTCTCTCCCACACTTTTCCCGATCTTCGTAAACGATCTGGTACAAGACCTACAAAAAGAAAAACAAGCAGCCCTGTAGGCTGATGACCTGGTGCTCTGGCGCAAAAAACGACTGTTGTGTGTCCACCAACAAGGAAAAGTCTTCTGCAATGCTATTCACGTTGTCGAAACAAACAGCATGAACTATTAAGCTTGGCAACTCCCCCCTACAGAGTAATGACAAGTCCACCAACCTTGGTATCACCTTTGACAAGAAACAGACCTGGAAACCCCACATTCAGAAGGCAGAGTCAAAAGCCAGGCGCAAACCATCAATTCTGCGAAAACTAGCAGGAACCAGCTTGTGTGTACCAGCGAGCAGTCTGCCTCTACCTTGAGTATGGTCAACCACAGCAAAGACCAACCAGCAAGTACTGGACAACGTCCAATACCAAGCGATCGGCATCATCACTGGCTTCATGAGATCCACACTAATAAAGGCTACGAAGACAACTGCTTTTGTCGAACCCCTCAGTCAGAGGAGAGATGCCAGAACAGCAGAAAGCTTTCATGAGGTCGCGCAGCACAGAAGAGTAGTCCCGCAGTGGGTACCAGCCCACTGTGGTCTTACAGGAAATGAAAAAGTGGACGAGCTCGCCAGACTTGGAGCCAAAGGAAGGCTGCAAGACAACAGCATCACCTTCCAAGAAAAGAAGAGACCCTCATCAGAGCGCCTTTAGGGTAAACACGCTGATAGGGATGACTTCCACTTCCTCGGTCGGTGGCAGCAGGTGGTGGTCGTGATATTACGCACGGACCATAACCGACTCGGTGCCCACATGTTCTCGAAAATGAAGCTGGCACCATCGCCAACCAGCCACTGCGGTCTTGAAGACCAGACGGCTGAACATATACCGCAGAGATGCCCGCTTGTGCAGACCGGAAGATAAAATGTGTGGCCAACAGCAGTCCAGCTGTATACTCATCAAACTCTACGGCAGCAAAGAGCAGCTGGAGAAGGGGGCCACATTCATCCTGCACTCTCAGAGTAGCGGCTATCGAGAAGAGGAAGAACACCACATGCGCAACAGCGGTAAATGTCTGCTGCCCTTGCATCCACCCCCCCCCCCCCACCCCCTGCCCCTCCTCCCCCCAATGACCACTCTGTATATATCTTAAAGCGTGTGCACGTTAGACATCCCATGCCGGCATGAAAACGTCCAGGGAAGAAAATGTAGAAATTTGACCTATCTTAGAGATCGACTAACAACTTATGCACGATGCGCGCGTGTTTTTGAAGTTTCGTGTGTGTGCTGGTGTATATGTGAAAGAAGCCGGGGCGGGCGAGGTGGGGGAGAGGGGGGGTGGGGGGAGAATGTGAGAGTGAGACAAATGTAATATTTTACTTATTTATTTTATTTTAACTGTAGCTTCTTGACCCCATGTGTTAAAAACAAAATCTTCATTTTATGCTTTGTATAATGATGAACAATAAAGATTTATTTAATTTGAAATAAATAAGCACTAATTGCGCAGAACTGGAGCGTATGCAGATTGTAGTAGGCCTACAGCTGACATGTGATCTTACGTTTGAACAACAGGCGTGTTTACCATTTCAGTATTCGACGACTGCGGGGGAGAGCTCAGTGGACAAGGGGGCGAGATTGTGTCCCCTTGGTACTCCGACATGTACCCCAACAACACAGTGTGTGTGTGGACCGTTACTGGCGCGGAAGGGGACAGAATCCGTGTTACGTTCACAGACTTTGATCTGGAGGACTCACAGGACTGTCAATTGGACTTTTTGGAGGTAACGAGTCACACCGTAATGAAAGAAAAGAGTCAATCATACCGATATTATGTCAGTGAAGAGCGCAGAATACGGCCGTTCTATTAAAGTCGATCACTTAAAAATAAATTAAAGAAATGTTATACTAAATTTTGGTCAAATTTTGGTCAGCAGATAACACAGAGCTGGTTCACATTGGAGAACTCAGTATTGGAGCAAGCGAGTTTGTTTCACTTTAAAAAAAAAAAAAAAAAAGTATAGGTATAAGAGACCATAAATAAGGCGACCAAAGTATCCCCGTGTTTTAAAATAGGCATATCAATGCTTTGTTAAAGTGTCAGTACCTAATGTTATAATGACTTCCAGTTTCGGGACGGCCTTCATGAGTCTGACACCCGCCTAAACAGATACTGCGGTGACGTCCTTCCGCTGGATGTGACGTCAACAGCAAATGCAATGCGCATTAAATTCGTGACTGATCGTCAGAACTCAAGAACTGGCTTCAACGCTTCGTGGATTTCACGTAAGATACGTTTTGTGTTTTGAAATATATCTGTGTGATTAAAATGCAAACACCCAGTAATTCCACCTTTCTTTCGGCTGCTTCCAAGTTGTTCTGTTACATATATTTCTTTATATTTTCGCTCTCTGTTTTTGTTTTTGTGTTTTCATTTAAATTCTGATGTCATGCTTTTGTTTATGTCTCGTTTCGTCATATCTTACCGTTTATTTTGTTCCTATTTTCCTTTGTTATTTACCTACCATTGTTCTTTCCTTACCTTTGTTCCGTCGTTTACTCTCCTCCCCCCTCCCCCCACTTCTTCAAAATTGCCCGAATTGTGTTCTCCATTCCTTCCACACTTTCTCCGTTCCTTTGTTCTTTAATATTAAGCCGTATCCGTATCCTTATCCTTATGAATCCTCTTGTATTTGTTTTGTATGGTGTTTTGAACACGCCAGTGTGCGAGGAGACGTTCAGAACATCTTCAGGAACGCTGCAGTCCCCTGCCAACACTGGCGGCAGAAGGCAGTGTACCTTCATCATCGAACAGTGGCAAGGCTACGTGGTGCACCTTCAGTTCACACATTTCAACCTGAGCGACGGCAGCGACAACTGCCAGAACACCTACCTCGAGGTAGGCCACGTCGGTTTTGCAGTAGTTAGCTGTTCTACCAGGTCGTTAGAGGAACTAGCATTCCGGAAACTAGTTTCCCCCGAGAGATAGAAGTTTCCAATAAAAACTTCCAATCAAGGAGTTTGTTCTGATTTTGTTTTGAAATGATCCATTGATATTGCATTCATTTTCAGAATGTAGTTTCGCCAGCGACGAATAACGGGCTGGCTGCATACAACAATGACCTAGCTGGTCTGTGTGGTACGCATTGCATCTTTAATATTGGGGCACGATTGTTGCATGCTCGTATCGCCCGAGGAACAAGACCAAGGAGGCTGCGGGTGGCTGTTGGGCCAGCTGTGACGCTTGACGGTGTTTCCTACAGCCGAGTCTCGCTAACCATGATTGACGCAAGAGGATTCTGAACTAAAAGTGACGGGAACATTTCGAAACAAAATCCTCGATTTCAAGATTTTGTTTTTAATCTCTTTTACATGTTTGAAACGGACTGGGCTTCTTTGACAGAACACATTTTCCCTAATTAACTACCTTGTGTGATG
>JABMCL010000824.1:0-27500 GCA_018857735.1 Alviniconcha marisindica
TCCGTGACTGATCTTTTCGTATCTCTTAAATTTGGCCTTCGTGCAGTTCTGTGAGGGAATGAGAGCTGTTAATTACTGGTAATTATTTGTAACTTGCGGAAAGAGAGATGCCAGATTTTTATTTGGGGGAGGGGGATTAATGGGATTTGTAAATTGGATTAGTTCAAGATGCCCTTGGCTTGTATTGTGCAGTTCATCAGCTGAGCAAGGATGTGAGATAATTAAAACACTTTCTAATAGTTTGTTGAAGGTATCCTGGGAAGATGTGTTCTTGCTGTCTTCCTGATTAATTTTTATCATCAGTTGTAAATATGTTCTAATCTAAGGCATATTTATGCTTATAGTTGTTGATAATTTTGTGGCTCATTTTGACTTTTGGTTGTGTTTAATTTGTTTTCTAAAAGTAATGTTTCATTTCTTTGGCATGTTTTGCTCTGGTGCAAGCTGGGTGGTTGACGGTGCATAGGTAAAATGTCACCTGTCAGCCAGCTCCATTTCTTCATCAGTTGTAAATAATTTCAGAGTTATTTATATTTGCTTGACTTTTTGGTAGTGTTAAAATAGTTTTCTAAAAGTAACATTTTAGATTTTTTTGTTTGTTTTGTTGGGGGGTGGGTATTGCATTCTGTAATTAGTCATTACATCATTCTCTGCTAATGAAGTAAGTACCTTGATCATTCCTTCGTTTCAGAAGGGGTCTTGCTTTTGTATTCCAGATTTCCACCAACACATTTTTTTTTTGAAGGAGCACATTGGCATAGGCTTTTTACAGGGCCCTGGTCCTGGATGTTTGAGTCATCTGTCTTCAGGCTGTGACTTGCCTGTTGGCCTGCCCTTTCTACCCTTTACTGCCCATGCAACTTTGCAACACCACCTTCCTGGCCGTCGGGTCTTCCTGGTGACCTCCTCTGCCCAGTCTGTCAGAGCTGCCTTCACATGCCAAGTTCTCCGCTTGCGGAGGGTTTGAGACCTAGCTGTCGGCTACACTCGCCTGGTTTGGTCCACCTGTTGAGGTGGCTTGCCAGGGTTTGGCTGCTGTCGCATGCTGGCAGCTTCTTGGAGCCACATACGAGAGCTGGATGTCGGGTGGACCAACGACTCCTGGAGAGGAGCTCAACAAGAGTGCTGCCCCCTGCCTGACGCCCCTACACCCCAAGGTAACCATGTGACTTGCGTGAAAAGACGTGGAAGTTGGAGTGATCATTTCGGTGTCAGTCCAAGTGGCTGGCCAGGACAAAAAATTGTGAGTATTCAGCTGTTGTTAAGGGAGGTCTTTCAAACTTTGTGCAACTGTGTCGCCATTATTGCAGCCACAGTTTGTTAGCATGCAAGTGCATGTTTGTGGCAGTAGTTTCACATATATAATATGGAATGTGACCACAAACCAAATCTTTTGCTCATTTTGGTGGCAACTTCACTGGTTTTTCAGGTCAGCAACTGTATAGCAGTTTCAGTGGTTCAAAAGTTCTGACAAAAAGAGAAATGCCTTTAGGCATTGTTGATGTCAGTCAGCTAATTTTCCTGTTAAAGGAAACTGAAAAGAAAAATTCCCTTCAATTAAGAGTTCTGACCAGAGCCGAGGTTAGTGCTCAGGGAACAGGTACAGAAAAGAGACTGGTGCAGGTCCTGTGTGTGTGTTTGGAACCCAAGTAGCTGAGAGATTGTGCTCCCTCACAGGTGGAGTTTTGATAAGTGGAGGTGTGGTCTGTGGTTTTGTCCTACCTCCTTGGCATTGTACTTTGCCGCTGGTCTGACTGTGAGCCCACACTGAGCTTCCGGTCTCCACGGTGAGATCGTCTCGCACTTGGGTTTCTCGACTGCCTGCGTGAAAGATCCTTAGTGAGTCGGAGCTACTTGAGGAGATTATTTCTGTGTGCATGTGTGTGTTTCTTTGTCTTCTCTTCCTCTTGTTCTTGTGACTAGTCTTCATCTCCTCTCTCTCGCTCCCTCTTTCTCTCCCCCCTCTCTCTCCCTCTCCCCACCTCCTCTCTCCTTTCCTCCTATCTCTGTCTCCTCCCCTCCCCCTCTGTCTCTTCCCCTTCTTCATGCCCTGCTACCTCCTAGCTCTCTCTCTCTCTCTCTCTCTCTCTCTCTCTCTCTCTCTCTCTCTCCCCCCCCCCCTCCTTTGCTGTCTAAGGGTCTTGATGAGCAGGTGGCCAGTGAAACACAGGTGTCATCATTCTTACCTTAGGTACCTGGGAGACTGGAAGCGCATGCTGGTCTCATAGCCACACTGGCTGACAGAGTACAATGCCAGTGAGGCCCAGGATGAAATCGTGCACCACACTCGCACTGCTCACAACTCTGCTGGTGAGTGGTAAAGACCTGATTACTTTGGTTTCAAACACATGCATATAATATACAAACACGTACATGCATGTATTGTCATTGTAGAAGGAGATAAGCGACAATCAGAATGAGACCATCACCTGTATTTTCTGAACTGCTGATCCTTTTACAATCAAACCTTAATGATAGTCATTATGAGCTGGAGTGTTTTGTTAATTGACCAGATTGCTTTGTTCAAAGTCAACAAGGTGGCAGTGAAATGTGAAAATTTCAGTGAATGTTCTTCCAGATGATGTCTTCTGAACGTTTAGTGCGCAAATTTTAAAAGTGTTGTGCGAAAACATATTTTTGCTGTGTTCAAGGTAAGTCACATTGAGGGTTCAAGTAGTCCAAATATATGACTCCGGCTGTATTATGTTTGAAATGTTGCACATTTTTTCAACCAAATTTATCGTGATGGTACATCATGATAATTCAGTGTGATGAAGAGATTGGATTGTTGTGTTCCAATTCAAAGCTGAAAGGTTGAAAACTGATGTGGTAATTATTAATGCATTGATTATTACGAATGAGCCAGAGTATTATGCCTAAAGACTGATTTTGCCATCTTCATGGTCATTATATGATTCAAATACCATGCCTACAGATTGTTTTTCTGTGCAAAGTCTAGGTCAGGATGTGAGCTGGATTCCTTTGTCCAACTGGTTTGTTGGCGCTGCTCTGCAAAGTCCCCAGAGCTGACATGTGGCCGTTTTGCTCTGACCGTCCTGTTGAGTAACAGTTGAGCATTTTGTTCTGATCTACCTGCTGAGTAACAGTTGAGCATTTTGTTCTGATCTACCTGCTGAGTAACAGTTGAGCATTTTGTTCTGATCTACCTGCTGAGTAACAGTTGAGCATTTTGCTCTGATCTTCCTGCTGAGTAACAGTTGAGCATTTTGCTCTGATCGTTCTGCTGAGTAACAGTTGAGCATTTTGCTCTGATCGTTCTGCTGAGTAACGGTTCAGCGGAACTAACACCAGTGGTCGGATGCAGTATGCTTCTGTAAGCCAAGAGAATGTTGGGAAGTTCATCTTTCCTGTTCTGCTGTTTTGGGTTTGCAACCTTTGTGGCTGTCTGAAGTGTGCGGTTAAGTGTTTCCGCAAGTCTCCCCATGGAGCTGCAGGAAGAAGTGTTGTTCTTGTCATTTGTTAATCTTAGTTGAGACGCCTTTCTCATTTTTTTTTTTTTTTTTTTTTTGGGGGGGGGGGGGGGGTAATGAGAGGCAGGGCAGATGCTGTGTGTGTGGAGGGGGGTGGGGGAGGGCAGTTCTGTGGAGTCGGAGGATTGGGGGGGGGGGGGTACTTGCTGTGTGTGTATTGGTTCGAAGGGGGAGGGGGTTACTTGCTGTGTGTGTGGGCATTTGCTTGTGGGGGGGGGGGGTATTTGCTCGATTGTGGATTATGTTGGGGGGGGGGGGGGGTATTTGTTGTGGGGTGGGCATGATATTGGGGGTGGGGGTATTTGCTGTGAGGATGGGCTGTTGGGGGGGGGGGGGGGTTTCTCTGGGGGGAGGCCTCCACTGCTCCTATCGACTCCATTACGAACTCTGGTTACAGATAACATTATCTTGAAACTGGTTACATATAATAATAATATCATGAAACTGGTTATATATAATATTATGAAACTGGTTACATAGTTTGGTTGGGAGGTGATGCATGGTCTGCTCAAATGCCGGCGTGAAATACCTGTTGACGTGAAGTTAAGGGAGTACAGCCTGTACTTCACATTTCTTTTCTTCATCCGTCTCGAGGCTTTTAAGTTGTGTAGAGTAAGCTTTGCATAGTATGTTCGTGTGTGCGGGTACTTGAGTGTGCATGCGTGCGCGCGCTAAGTATAGTCTCTACAGACCAGATTCTACGCTTTATAAACACATTAATTGTTATCATATACATGTATTATCAGAGTTATGACTGCGCCTCGTAGGGGAAGAAAGGTAATACACATGCACGCACGCACAAGATCATTCGCCATGCTAAAAATATTGACCAAAATTTGTCTTGACTATCCATTGTATTATGTTTTATTTGAAAACACACACGTACAACCAAACGCACACACTCGTAGAGAGAGAGAGAACCGAGTCATTGTAACTACGACAAGAACACACACACCGTAGATGCATGCAGACACTGAGGGGAAGAGTGTGTGTTTTGGGGGGACCGCTGAAGCGTCACTGCTGAGCGCCACAATCGGTGGTGAAAACAGAAATCTACCCAAGTTCCATTTTTCCACCCCGGTTGGCAGCTTCGAATTCCCACTGTTTACACCCGGGGTTTCATACTGTGGGGTTTCCGTTCTCACACCAGCATTTGGCTCTGCAGCAAGGTTTCCGAGATCCGCGTGAGTATACATGTGTGTCTGAATACATTAACAGGTAGACCTGCTTTTGTCCTGGAGTCTGTGGTTACAGACAATTAATTGCTTTAACGCTATGCTCATTATGTTCCTCGGTTTTAGACAATTGCTTTAATGTTATGCTCATTATGTTCCTCTGTTTCAGACAATTGCTTTAACATTATGCTCATTATGTTCCTCGGTTTTAGACAATTGCTTTAATGTTATGCTCATTATGTTTCTCGGTTTCAGGCAGTTGCTTTAACGCTATGCTCCTCAATATGTTCTTCGGTTTCAGGCAATTGCTTTAACGCCATGCTCCTCAATATGTTCCTCAAATAATCTGTGTGTGTCCGTTAGGCGGAGTGAGTCAATCGCCTGACAGCGTCACTGATCGACTGGCTGATTGACCGATATGCTGACCTTTGGTCGATAGATTGACTAACTGGGTGACTTACTGATCTACCAATGGTCAGCAGATCGGTCAATCAGCCAGTCAGTCAATGATGCTGGCGGCCGCTTGATTCACTGCGTGAATAAAGACTGATAGACTAACTGGCTGACTGACCGATCTACTGATCTGTCTTCATTCACGCAGTGATTTAGTCCGCCATTTTGTCAGACTGACCGACCTACTGACTGGTTGACCAACTGGCTGACTGAATCACTGCGTGCTCGAGTGATTGCCTGACTAACCGATCAGCTGACTGAATCACTGCGTGAATGATCCTGACTAACTGATCTGCTGACTGAATCACTGCGTGAACGAGTGACTGCCCGACTAACTGATCTGATGACTGAATCACAGCATGACTGAATGAGTGTCTAACCGATCTGCTGACCGAATCGGAGCTTGAATGAGTACCCAACTAACCGGTCTGCTGAATTAGTTACTGCTTGAATGAGTGTTTATCTGACTGACCGATCTGCTGTCAGCGTGAATGAGTGTTCATCTGACTGACCGATCTGCTGACTGAATCACTGCGTGAATGAGTGTTTATCTGACTGACCGATCTGCTGACTGAATCACTGCGTGAATGAGTGTTATCTGACTGACCGATCTGCTGACTGAATCACTGCGTGAATGAGTGTTCATCTGACTGACCGATCTGCTGACTGAATCACTGCGTGAATGAGTGTTCATCTGACTGACCGATCTGCTGACTGAATCACTGCGTGAATGAGTGTTTGACTAACCGATCTGCTGACTGACGTATTGAATCACAGCATGTCCAACTGGCTGACTAATAGGTCTAGTGACTGAATCACTGTGTGAATTGGCGGCTCGCTGAAGAACCGGTCCACTGACTGACTGACTGGGTGACTGACTGAAGTCATTGTTACAACTCTTCCCGGACTGCCGGCCGCGTTTCCCGCATCTCCGCCACGAACACCAAGACGCGGTGTTTGAGCGACAGGTCTTTCACCCTGTCCAGAGGCACCACACTCTCGGCCGGCTCGGGCTCGACCACTTCGCCGTACTGTGACCATTTGAACGTCCCTTGCGTCAGCTGCTGCACCGTCGTGCCGTCAGGGAGAGCTTGTGTGCCGCTCTTGTACTCTTCCGGATCCGGGTCCTTCCCGCCGTGCGACTTCCGGTGGAAACCAAGGTCGCGGACGAGGTCGTTGATTTGATCGATACGGAGGTTGTCTATCTGCAGTTTCTGTTGGAGGAAAAACGATCCAAGGTAGGAGTTGTGTCACTGTTCATTGTTGACCTCTCTTTAAATTCTGCGCTTGGCAGAGATGGAGAAGAATTGGAAGAGGAGGAGAAGAAGAACAACAACGACAACGTCACCCCAGGACGACTTGCCCTGAGAGCAAGTTAGCTAGTTAGTAACTGGATTGTAACGTGCTGTCAACCACACAGTCACCCCAAGACCACCTCAGACCAGGAGCAGGGTCCGGAAACGAAGAGCAACAACGACACGCGTCAGGAAAGGACAAATGGCAACAACGACACGCGTCAGGAAAGGACAAATGGCTAACGGCCAGCAAAGGGAAGGATAAATGGCTAACGGCCAGCAAAGGGAAGGCTAAATGGCTAACGGCCAGCAAAGGGAAGGACAAATGGCTAACGGCCAGCAAAGGGAAGGACAAATGGCTAACGGCCAGCAAAGGGAAGGCTAAATGGCTGACGGCCAGCAAAGGGAAGGCTAAATGGCTAACGGCCAGCAAAGGGAAGGACGGGGAGGAGGTCACGAAGAGACCGATGGGACTTTTTCTGTCACTTTCAGTGCTGCCGCCGAACACGTCAGTGCGGGGCGTTTATTCAGAAACATGCACTAATCATCGCAGTATACGTCTCACTCGCTCGAGTACGCGTTTTTGTACGATTTAAAAATAATCAGTCTCACAAGTTCATCCTGCAACACTACACTTGTTCCCTCCCCCTCCCCCGTCACAGTATAGGCCTACACATTTTTGGTGTAAGGTTGATCACATTTAAACAACAGACCAACAAACTCAAATTAAAAACAGCAACCTTTAATTATTCCACAAGGGTCAATTTGTTTCTTTCCCGCAGGTAGTAGCAATAACACAATTTAGGGAGAGTAGTGGGGGAGTGGTGGTAAAAAGACATTTGTTGCCGTACTACCTGTTGATCTGTTACGTTTACATGCGATAAACCTTGCACCAATCCAGGGAGAGTGGGGGCAGGGTTGGAGCTGGTGGAGGGGGGTGGTGCTAAAATGACGGCTGCAGGCCACTTACGTAAAAGACGTTTCCCTCCTGGTCCAATAGCACTATGTAGGGCGGCTCCGGCTGCTCGTCTATGACCCTGGTCAGCTCGAGGTGGAAGAAGGGAGGCACGCTGGACTGCGAGTTAAGGTCAGACCGCTCTCGTCTGAAAGCAGCGGCTACAACAGCAGCAGAGTGAATAACGGTAGTTACATGCAGTTTTGGGGACTTCTTTCGTGAACAATCACTTGCACCGACTTTCATTTTTGTGTGTGTGTGGGGGGGGGGGGGGTTGAGTCCGAAAATGTCAAAATTAGACCGTTTAATGCAAAACCTTTCTCCTTTTCTTTTTTTTCTTTTTCTTTTTTTGTGTAGGCAAAACCTTTGAAAGATTTTGGGTACTAAAAACACCGAAAGGTTTTGCATCCTAAAAACACTGTATTTTAGTATGGAAAATCTTTCAGTGTTTTTAGTATGCAAAACCTTCCAGTGTTTTTAGTATGCAAAAATCTTTCAGTGTTTTTAGGGGACCATCACAAAACCCCAAAGAAGATGAGCACTGATCACTCACAGTTCACACACGCACTGTGATAGCCCGACTGCACATCACTCGCTCCTTTTTACTGAAGGGTGGGGAACCACCAATGTGCATTGTATATGATGAACTAGATTAACCATTAATTGTTTGCTTGTTCGGATTCTATTGAAATGAGAGAGAGCCACTTTACAGCTCGGTCACCTCGTGTGTTGTTTCCGGGTATTTCACCCGAGCAGATTTTTAACCTTTTGAAGGCAATCGATATTGATGGAAACGTACCTAAAAGGTGAGTAAAACACAAGCACAACCAAAAATTATTTGAAATTTAAATGAGTAAAACACAAACACATTGGTTGTTTTACTCACTTTTTTAGTATGTTTTTTAAAATTGTACATGCACCAGTTTTAACACGTACATTTAAAAATTATGTGATGATAAAATGCGTCTCGCCCCGATATAAGTGTAAATCTCGAAATCTAAAGTTGTATCAGAGTGGTGTGTGTGTGTGAGAGTAACTTTGTGGTTTACGCCCAGACAACCAGTACGGTTATATCGGGGCGAGACACATTTTGTCATCCTGTATGTCATCTTGTTCGGTTTATGCCCCATAAATGCAACTGCAACGACCTCGCCCACAGCACTGTAATGTCTAGCTGACTTCACGCGCAAACAACAGCAGCAGAAGGATACAGCAAGTTGACAAACGACCGGAACCCTGCGTAGCCTACATAGCGGATGTCGTACCCTCAGGAAGCCACGCCCTTAACAAGACGACAGAACACGCATGAAAAACTACGTCCGGAAAAACGCACACAATAAATATATATATATGAGGTCAGAATATACATGTAAAACCACGCCCTGCAAAACGGAATACACATGTAAACGTGCCCCACAAAACTATGTACATGTAAACATGTGCCCTGCAAAACAGAATACACATGTAAACGTGTGTCCTGCTTAACAACAATGTTCCGTAAAACAATACACATGTAAACGTGCACTGCAAAACGACAGAATGGCCCGCAAACAACGGAATACACGGGTAATCGGGTGCCCAGCAAAACGACGGAATATATGCAAAACAGAACACCTGTAAACATGTACCCTGCAAAAAAAGGAAATACCCATGTAAACGTGTACCTTGCAACACGACAGCATATACACGTAAACGTGCCCCACAACAGATGCACGTGTAAACAATGATGTGCCCCCGCAAAACCACACAATACACCTGTAGACGTGCAAAACATATTTTGATACCCTGCAAAACAATACTCGTGTAAACATGTGCCCTTCAAAACAATGCACGCGTAAACGTATACCCTGCAAAACGGCAAAATACACATTTAAACGTGTGCCCGGCAAAAAACTGAATACCCTGCAAAACCACAATATACATGTAAACGTGTACCCTGGAAGGCAACAAAATACCCTGTGAAAACAATACACGTGTAAACATGTACCCTGCAAAAAGACAGGGGAGGTGGACTGACCACAAGGAGTCCGGCAGCGATTCTGGCATCGTCTGCTGACGTGGTCCTGAGAGTGAGCGAAGTCACTAACATCAGAAGCATCAACGACGGCGACAACGACATTGTTTTCCTCTTCCTTCTCGCCAGCACAGACGGTGTGACGATGGACTCTGCTCCTGGTGTTTGCCAGCGTGTGGAATTTGTCCGCAGATGTGAATAGAAAATCATTGAAGAAACGTAATGAAAAAATGCGTCCAGAAAACTAGATACACATATGTTACACACAGTTGGTTATTTCGCTTACAGGTCCTCCGACCCAGCCGCCCTCCCCGGTAGCAAAATTAGCGCCAGAGGCCACGAGGTCCGCTCGGTGGGGGGGGGGGGGGGGGTGGTCAGACTGTTGACCTTGTAGCTTCAGACGGCGATGATGATAATATCATAATATAATATCCGAGTCTTCCCTGCTTCAAATCTAATCTGAAAACGTTCCTCTTCAAAAAGCATCTGTACTGACAAATTTCACAGTCGGACCCACAAGGGTGTTGAGCAAAGCTGACGGTTGCCTGTGTAGCGTGTGCGCACGAATGGTCGTCTTAACTTGCTGTTTTATTTTTACTGTCTTGCTTGGGTATCTGAAAAACTTGCAGTGTCTTGGATATTATCAGTTAATGGGGTTGCTTTTTCCTTTTACTGTTTTAGTTGATGATCTTAATCATGTTAGCCAGTTTATTACCGTGTCATTTTGTTTAAGTGACATAAAAAATATAATTTTATTTTATTTTATTGTCTTGCAGTTGAACTGGTTGTGTATTTTAATCGAAGTTAATTTAGTCCGTGGATGCTGTTTTATGGATTGTCAGTTGTTCCTTTACTATTGTCATGTTCGATTCCCTATTTGTTTACTGGTTTGTAAAATGCGCTTTCTTTTTTGTCGTCGTCTTCTTTTTTCTTTAATTGTTTTTAAATTATTACAGTAATACGACATTAAAAGAATTTTTTAAATTCAGTTGGTCATAATCTTTGGCATGTCAGATGCAACTGTATTAACTAGATACTGTTTAATGCGTGTATGTCTTGGCTATGTATTGAACCTGATATGTGAAGCTGAACTGTGCTGGGAGCTCGTTTTTGTAGAACTGGGACAGGCGAATTATAAATAAAATTTATTATGATGATAATAACTTACATTTGTAAAGCGCCCTTTCTCACATGAGTTTATAACGCTTTACAGTTATTAAGAACCTTTTACAATGACGGAATACACAAGCGCCACAGACGCATTGTATGTGACGGACTGTCTCGAGGATTACACTTGGATAAGCACGAGAGGAAAGACCGACCCATTCCGCCACTCGTACTTTTCATAGGTTACACGTGTGTGTGTGTGTGTGAGAGAGAGAGAAAGGGTGCGTGTGTGTGAAGCAAAAATCTTTCCACAGTAATCAATCCCTTGCCGCTGGCGCTGAAACTGGATCAGTTAGCCTATTTGACTTTATGTATGTCAGCACACATGTATTTTGTCAGCTGACATCTGTGACACATTGACAAAGTCCCATGTATAATCCAGGAACATGTGTGCCTTTCCTGATTTCGGTACATCGATTGGATCTCGTGAAAGTGAACTCCGGTCCGTATCACCATCAGGTGGGTGTTTGAAAACTGTCAGGAGTGAATATGCATTGTTTAGGGGTAAATTAGGCTTTGTATAGTCAGTATGCTCGTGTGTGCCGGTGTGTGTGTTAGGGAGAGAGAGTATAGTGTATGTGTCGGTGTGTACGCACGCGCTTAGAATAGTCACTACGGACAAGATCTTGCGCTTTATGAATAATTGTTAATATTTTATTGGTCAAGTCATTTTTCTGTAAACTTTGGCATGCGAGCACAGTCATGAATCGTAGTAGTAATAATCGTCGCTGTTGTTGCCGTTATTATCACAAATAGTAGTTTATACAGCGTCAGCCTCTAACATAAAAATAGAGCTGGGCGCGCTGTACAGAATTCAAATAATTATTAACTACATCCACGTTGGGACAGCTCGAGCGGAAAACGACGGTAACGATGACTACAAGCGATTCTAATCACAAGAAGCTAAACAGACGAGATCTACACTTCCACTAACTCGGTCGGTTCTTTCAAATCTTCCTTGAAAACCTTAGTCTTCCCTCCCATTGCCCTGAGATACGTGTTTGTGTGTGTGTGTGTGACTGAGCGTGCGTGTGTGTGTGTGTGAGAGAGAGAGAATGTATGAACGTGCGTGCGCGCGTGTTGAGAGAGAGGGACAGAGTGTGTGTTGTGTGAGAGACTGAGAGAGGATGTATGAACGTGCGTGCGTGCGTGTTGAGAGAGACGGACAGAGTGTGTGTGAGAGAGAGAGAGAGAGAGAGAGAATGTATGAACGTGCGTGCGCGCGTGTTGAGAGAGAGACGGACAGAGTATGTGTGTGTGTGAGAGAGAGACGGACAGAGTATGTGTGTGAGAGGGGGAGAATGTATGAACGTGCGTGCGCGCGTGTTGAGAGAGAGAGGGAGAGAGACGGACAGAGTGTGTGTTGTGTGAGAGAGAGAATGTATGAACGTGCGTGCGCGCGTGTTGAGAGAGAGAGGGACAGAGTATGTGTGTAGTGTGCACAGAATGGACTGTGCTGACCGAGGGCCTGTGCGGGTTAGGCGCTCTAAGAACCCATTATCATTATCAGCCTATTATTATTATTGGCTGCATCATTAGCCAGGGTGAGAAAATTCCGTTACAAAACCCACACCTAGACCTACATCTCCACCTCTACCCCCATCACGGCCCACGGCCCCTGCATCGTGCCCCGTGTTGAAGTCAAAGCACCCTCCGCTTCAAACAGCAGACGTACGTGTGATGCGCAGGATCTGCCCAGTGGCCAATCAGATGTCGCTCGGCCAAGCAGACTTAATCGAGAGACAACGACTTCTTCCCATAGGGTGCTGACGGTTTCACTCGTGTGTGGGGAGGGGACGGGTTGGAAAAAGAAAAGGGGGGGGGACTCGAACTCGAAAACCTTATTTTCCAAGGGTTTTAGTGTAGGTTCATTTTGATATGTCTAACAAACTAGTCTTTGCTGAACTGCTACTGACGAGCAAAAGTGACGTGGAGAAAAGGAAGTAAATTGTTTTAGTGCAAAATCAGAGTGGGGGGGGGGGGGGGGGGATTTAGTAGTGAGGTGGAGAAAGAGGGAGAGTTTGTGTAGATATGATACGTGTTTGTTTGAGTATGTGTGTAAGTTCTCTTTATTCTTCATTTATATTTCGTGTGTGTTTACTACGTCTGTGTGTAGATCGGAAACCTGTATGTGTGTGAAAACTATTCTTCTTCGTGTCCGTACAATACACGACAGCGTCCATGTAGCCTTTGTATAAATTTGTCAATATGTTGACCCCAACAGTCTACGTCAGTATGCAGTTCTGTCGATTTTTTCTTTCTTTTTTTCTTCAGTTTGCAAAGCTGGAGGGCTGACGTCAGCATCGAACCCACGTCGAGAATCAATAACGAAAACTTCATTCGCATTTCGTACCTCGAGCATCATCCACTACCACACACACTGCAAGAAACTGCAGAAGGAAAAACGTGAAGATGCAGAATCTGAGTGTGATTCTCGTTTTGTCATCAGTTGTCTTCTTCCAACAAATGGTGTCTGCGGCAACTAAGATAACCAAGGCTACGTTACTGGTCAGTATTATTCGCCTAGTTCATGACGAAATCTGGAACACAACTGTAAAATAACCAAGGCTGTACGTTGCTGGTCATTATTATTCGCCTAGTTCATGACAAAATCTCGAACACAGCTGTAAAATAACCAAGGCTGTACGTTACTAGTTAGTATTATTCGCCTAATTCATGACAAAAGCTCGAACACAGCTGAAGTTTATAAATTTAATAAATGCGCATAGTAACATAGCATATATGTCAATAATAATACTTTATTACAAGTGACAGTAATAATGATGGTTGCGTGCCTGTTATGCGTGATATATACCTTGTATGCTACAGCTTATGACTTGGGCAAAGAATGTACGTGTCAGCCGTATAGGCACCCGAATACATTTTCATTTGATTTCGTTTTACTATTAGGCTGTGATTTGAAATGATGCGTACTTGAAGGTGAATACTCTGCCATCTTAGTTTACTGTTGTTTTTGTGTGTGAATTTGCCCAACGGATACTGGCCTATTCTCTAAAGCTGACATGCACGAGCTAACCTTCGTTGAGGGGTTGTGTGACTTTAGTTTATATTTTAAATTTTCAGCATCTCAAAAATTGAGTGTACATTG
This sequence comes from Alviniconcha marisindica, assembly GCA_018857735.1. Lineage (NCBI taxonomy): Eukaryota > Metazoa > Mollusca > Gastropoda > Provannidae > Alviniconcha > Alviniconcha marisindica. Next base: position 13,660 of record JABMCL010000824.1, read on the forward strand.
TTGAAAGAACTCTTCTTTTAAAGTAGTATGGATCTGGACTGCTGGCTGTGCGGCTTTAGCATGTAATAATAATAATAATAGATTCTTTATGGCGCAAGTTTTTGTAAGAGCCCAGAGCGCTAACAAAGACATAAGGATACACTCATTTCAACTCTGTCTCTGTCTCTGTGTCTCTGTCTCTGTGTCTCTGTCTCTGTCTCTCTCTTCTCTCTCTCATCTCTTCTCGTCTTGTGCATCTGCATCTCTTCTCTCATCTATGACTCATATATATATATATATATATATAATATATATTATTTTCCCACTATGATCATATATATATGTATGTAACTGTTCCAAGGACAGATTGAACGACAGGCATTCGTGCCTAAACCTTTATCCTTGTGTAATAAAGTTCAATCAATCAATCTCTCTCTCACACACATACACACGCACACATGATTTTCTTAGGAGAACAAGAGAGAAACGATTACATTGATTGAACTAAATGTTATTGAACAGTTGGTGACTGGTTTGTGTAGGTCTGTTATGGACGTTAGGCTGTTCTTGATTGTCCCATCAACCCATCACCAGTAATGCATGCCTTTGCAGTGTGTGTGTGCGTGTGTATGTGTGTGCGTGCATGCGCGCGCGAGTATGTGTGTGTGTGTGTGTGTGTGTGTGTGTGTGTGTGTGTGTGCGGTGTCATGTGTGTCTGCTGGATCTTGCGAAAGGCGCCATAATATGTGTTGTGTGTATGTGTCGTGTGGTGCGATGGTGTTGTGTGTGTGATATATATGAGATATATATGTATGTGTGTGTGTGCGGATGCATCCATAGACATGTGTAACTGCTAGCTCACCCCCCAAAATCTAAGTGGATTAGCACTCAAACAGGGGACGGTGATAGCTCAGTGGTTAGACCGTCGGACTCGTGATCGAAAGGTCCTGGGTTCGAGCCCTGGCAGCAGCGGCGGGGAATTTTCAGTCACTCATTCACAGTCACATGCGACATGTGCGCAGTGAGTCTGCCCGAGAGCAGAGAATAGAGCTGTATAAAAGCGATGAATAATCATCATCATCATCATCTCATTTTTCATCGTTTTTCACCATTTAATTGTTGTTTTCAGTGTCGTTTTGTAGCTTGAATGATAAAGGGGATTACCCCCGAAAAATTCACACGTTGTGTTTTGTCCTAATATATATGTGTTATGTATAAAGTCTAGCGTTCCTTTGAACCCTTTATGTGTTTGGCTCTTTTTTCCCATTCCACGCGCAGACGCACAGTCGGTGAGGCTACGACAGTCAGTATCCAGGCGTGGCGGAACTGAAGCAGGATGAAGCTTTGTAGTATCCTTGCAGCGGTGTGTGTGTGCGTGCGTGTGTGTGTGTGAAAGAGTGTGTGGTATGTGTGTGTGAGAGAGTGTGTATGTGTTTGTGCGTGCGTTTGTGTATGTGTGAATTAGTGTGTGTGTGTGAATGCGTGTGTGTCAACGCACGTGCGTGTGTTTTTCTGACTTATGAAAAAACGGATGCGAGCTACAGAACACGTCACATACACACACATACGCACACACACATGCACGCGCGCGCGCGCGCACACAAGCAAACAAATACAAATGCACAAACACTGACACGCATACGCACACACACGCTCACACATACACACATGCTCTCTCTCACACACACACACACGCTCACACACACAGTCTCTCTCTCTCTCTCTCTCTCTCTCTCTCTCTCTCTCTCTCTCTCTCTCTCACACACACACACACACACCAACACACACACACACACACACACACACTGACACATACATGCACGCACAAGCAAACATACAAATACACACACACGCACGCACACACACACGCGCTCGGCACACACACACACGCTCACACACACACACACACACACTCTCTCTCTCTCTCTCTCTCTCTCTCTCTCTCTCTCTCTCTCTCTCTCTCCCACACTCACACACACACACACACACACACACACACACATACAAGACGACTTTGAGTCTGACAGGTGACGGCTATAAACCTGACGTCTGGACCACTGTGTCGTTGACTGGGTTAATTTGCACCTTGACGTTTAAACACCTCAGCCATCCCGCCGTGGAGATGTTTGAACTCTTGACCCCCAGGGAGGACGGGGTCACGCCTCCAGTCCTGTGGCTGGAACATGATGGTGGAGGGAAGCTTGTAAGTGGACAGCTCTAGGGCTGGGGACTGGGTGTAAGTGGCAGCTCTATGAGGGTTTTTTCCCTTTCTCTGTAGGGCATCAGCTCGGGGTGTTTAACTCTGTGGGACAGCCCTAGGGCTGGGACGGGGTTATGTTTTCACTCTGTGGTCTACTTCTGTAAGTGGACAGCTCTAGGGCTGGGAGGGGTTATGTTTTACTCTGTGGTCTACTGTCTGTAATGGACAGCTCTAGGGCTGGGGGGGGTTATGTTTTACCTGTGGTCTACTTCTGTAAGTGGACAGCTCTAGGGCTGGGACGGGGTTATGTTTTACTCTGTGGTCTACTTCTGTAAGTGGACAGCTCTAGGGCTGGGACGGGGTTATGTTTTACTCTGTGGTCTACTTCTGTAAGTGGACAGCTCTAGGGCGGGGGGGTATGTTTACTCTGTGGTCTACTCTGTAAGTGGACAGCTCTAGGGCTGGGACGGGGTTATGTTTTACTCTGTGGTCTACTTCTGTAAGTGGACAGCTCTAGGGCTGGGACGGGGTTATGTTTTACTCTGTGGTCTACTTCTGTAAGTGGACAGCTCTAGGGCTGGGGTGGGGTTATGTTTTACTCTGTGGTCTACTTCTGTAAGTGGACAGCTCTAGGGCTGGGGTGGGGTTATCGGGCTGCTAGTTTTTGTTTCTTTGTTTTACTCTGTGGTCTGCTTCTGTAAGTGGGGTGGAGGATATTGTGGGTGTCTTTTTGTTTGTTTGTTTGTGCATGTGTATTTGTTCGTTTGCTTGTGATCGCGCGTGCATGTGTGCGCGTGTGCGGCATGCGCGCGCGCGCATGTCAGTGTGTGTTTGCTTGTGCATGTGTATTTGTTTGTTTGCGTGTGTGTGCGCGTGCATACATGCGTGTGTGTGTGTGTGTTATAAGAAGTCGTATTACAGTTGCATTGACGACTGTTTGTGCTTGACGTATAAATAGTTTATTTGGTAAGTTTACGAAAAATCAAAGATTTCATAAAATAGGACATTCAGCAAACCTGTGCACGCCTTCTGCTTCGTCCTTTTCTCTTCATTTTTGTTATTGTTGTTGCTGTTGTTGTTGTACTTCTTCTTCTTCTTCTTCTTCTTTTTTTTTCTTCTTCGTTTTTTGTCCGATTCGCTTTATTCCGATTGACCACAGTAGGCTACTTCATTTTATATTAGCACGAAGATCAGACAGTTGTTGTCGCAGACACGGTGAGTTAATTGTGTAACTCATTGCTTGTACTGCTTTGTCGTGAACAGAAACTGGACGTGTCCACTCTGACGTACCATGACCTGGTATCTCTTCTCCGTGACCTTGGCTTTCACCGGAAGTCGTCACCGGATATGCCGGTGCCGGCAGAATCTGAAGAAGGTCCAAGGCGGCCTCCTGAAGGCACCACTTTACAACAGCTGACTGACGGCACCTCGAAGTGGTCCAAGCTCGTGCAACCACACTAGACTTCTCTCTGCCTCTGTCTCTCTTTGTCTGTCGCTTTCTGTCTCTGTCTCTCTCTTTGACTGTCGCTTTCTGTCTCTATTTGTCTGTCGCTTTCTGTCTCCCTTTGTCTGTCGTTTCTGTTTCTGTCTCTCGTTGTCTGTCGCTTTCTGTCTCTATCTTTGTCTGTCGCTCTCTGTCTCTGTCTCTCTTTGTCTGCCGCTTTCTGTCTCTTTGTCGCTTTCTGTCTCTGTCTCTCTTTGTCTGTGGCTTCCTGTCTCTGTCTCTCTTTATCTGTCGCTTTCTGTCTCTGTCTCTCTTTGTCACTTTCTGTCTCTGTCGCTCTTTGTCCGTCGCTTTCTGTCTCTGTCTCTCTTTTATCTGTCGCTTTCTGTCTCTCTTTGTCTGTCGTTTCCTGTCTCTATCTTTCTTTCTTTGTCGCTTTCTATCTGCCTATCTGTCTCCCTCTCTTTCCCTGTCTGTCTTTCACTCTAAAGAGAATTAAGGCATAATTATGTCCCACAACATAAATCAGCACCTTAGTTTAATTACAGAAATCCACTAATCGTCTCTATGACATCAGCTGGCGTGGGGAGGGGGGGGGGGGGGATTGGACCAAGACGCTCGCACCGGCAGCTGCTGTTTTACGATCTCTGTCTGTCTGTCTCTGTCTGTCTGTCGCTATCTCTGTCTCTGTCTGTCTGTCTGTCTCTCTCTCTCTCTGTGTCTCTCTCTGTCTCTCTCCCCCCCCCCCCACCCCGACACTGTTTTAAGACTTACAATATAGACGTGTCTGTTCCGGCTCGGTGTGATGACGACCCAACGATGACGCCCTTGGAAACAACAGCGGATCGCTGATTCCACGGGCTGAAGGACCTGTGTCGCCATTTTGACCCCGAGCCTCAACAGCGGACGTGTATATTTATAGCCTAGCTGCTACCTCTTTCCGCTGTTTCAGTTTAAGCACCATGTTTACTTTATTCTCTCCCCCCCCCCCCTTTACCCCCATCCGCCCCTCCCTTGCCGGCAATACCTGGAATGTGGAAACCGGATGCAGAGAAAGAGCGAGAAGAAAACAAGGTCATGCACTCCCACTGACGGAGACGGAGGGGATCGTCAAGTGTGTACAGAACTTCACTGAGTCACGAACAACTTCACAGAACTTTACAGAACTTCACTGAGTCACGAACAACTTCACAGAACTTTACAGAACTTCACTGAGTCACGAACAACTTCACAGAACTTTACAGAACTTCACTGAGTCACGAACAACTTCACAGAACTTTACAGAACTTCACTGAGTCACGAACAACTTTACAGAACTTCACTGAGTCACGAACAACTTCACAGAACTTTACAGAACTTCACTTCACTGATGATGCCGTCTTTGAGAGTGTGGCTGTAATTACTTGACCAACACTGCAGGTGCCACAGTTCCGGCCCGGGCCTGGTTACTAACACTGACCGGGATAATTGTGACAGGAAGCGTGGTCTGTGGTTCTGTCACGTAGTTTCAAACAGAAATGGACCTCCGTGGCATCATCATGCAGTTAGCATCCTCATCCTCAGCGATCACACCATGTTTTTATTTTATTTTTTAAGCGTGTACAGAACGCCACACCCACAGGAAGGCTATGGTGAATATATACCCACAGTCAAGGTGGGAACATGTCGTCAACTTCCGTCTGAGAAAGGGAAACAACCACATGGAGCAGCTGCCCAAGTTGACGACACTTTCTCGCCATTGCTCTTGCCCCCCTCCCCCCCTTTCCCTTACAAGAAAAGCTATGTGGTCCTGTAAAGGTTCTGCTGAAGACCACAGATTTCATACATATTGAGGCTGTTCTTGTTGTTTTTGTTTTGCAATCATTGGAGAAATATTTGAAGTAAAAGAATTAGAAGGGCAGATGTTTCAGTTTGATGTATTGCGAGTCGGAACGTTTGTGTGTGTGTGTGTGTGTGCGTGTGTGTGTGTGTGAGAGAGAGAGAGGGAGAGACAGACAGACAGAGAGTGTGTGTAGGAGGGAGAGAGACGAAGACAGACAGAGAGACAAAGACTCAGAGAGAGACAAAGACAGACAGAGAGAGAGAGAGAGAGAGTGTGTGTGTCTTTTGTCTGTCTGTCTGTGCCTGCGCTCGTGCACACACGTCCGGACTTCGACTGTCTTCCCCCGCCCCTAAAAACATTTCTTTTCCCAAAGCTGTAGACCTGCCATGTTTTCCGTTCCAAAGCTGTAGACCTGCCATGTTTTCCGTTCCAAAGCTGTAGACATGCCATGTTCATCGTTCCGTGTTGCTGTCCTCATCCGTCTCTGTTTGCTGCCCGTTTTATGTTGTGTGTAAAGTAAGCTTTGCATAGTCACAATGTGTGTGTGTGTGTGTGTGTGTGTGTGTGTGTGTGTGTGTTGTGTGTGTATGCGCTTAGAATAGTCTCTATGGACAAGATTTTGCGCTTTATAAATACTGTTATTATCATTATTATTATTATTATTTCCATCGCCATTACGCGCCGAACTTTTCTAGGGCGGAGAAACTGGGATTCCTTTCGAAATGCGGATTTTATTGTTTTGTTTTGTTTTACGTTTTAGTCCACGCTGTGCATAAACAATGAGCAAACGGTAGCTGATGCGTTGCGTTGCCGTCAGTCACTGACATTTCACGGCATTTTCACGGCGCAGTTACACTAAAAGTGCCCGCTTCTTTCTTTCTTCATCTGTTGCTTTTTTGTGTCTGGGTGTTGTTTTCTCGGGACAGAACGTGCAACACCGCCAGGGGGCGGGGTTGCTCAGTGGTTAGAGCGCCGGACTCGTGACTGAAAGGTCGCGGGTTCGAATCCCTGCAGGAGTGGCGGGAACATTTTCTTCTCCAGGGTCGACTTTTGGTGCGACTCTTATTTCGGTGTCGGTTCCACCCCCGTGTTACCGCAGTGGCACGTAAAAGATCCCGGTCATTCTGCCAAAGTGCAGGTGGCAGGTTACAGCTAAACACGCATGCACAGTACGTATGTGGCTTTGCATGAAGTGACATGGAGCATGCTTGTATAGTGTACACAGAACGCGCCGAGACGGCTGCAGTTTCATGTGGCACCAGCCATGCCAGCGCTGTAAGTACACCACTTCGGTGGATATTAAAAAACAAAAAACGTGCTATATAAAGCTAGTCACTCATGTAGAATATAGTCACATGCGAGCGCAGTGAGTCTGCTCAAGAGAGCGGAGAATAGCGCCATATAAGCGATCATCAACCCAAAACGAGATCTTGACGAAACGTTTGCTGACAAAGACGGCGATTAAGGCCCAGAAACGGGCTTTTTCGGCAGTGTTACAGCCAAAACGTGTCGGAAACCGGTGAGAATTAACCCCTTCACTGTGACGATGTCGCTTGAAAACGACCGGTAAAAGTACGAAATCTGAAACCCTTAAGCTGTTTTGTCTTCTTCATCGCACTGAATTGAAAGTAGATGTACGTGTTAATTAAAGGACCGGAAAATATACTGTCTGCAGGCGTGTCGGTGCATCTTTCTACCCGGAAATTTTACAGGCTGGGCAGTGAAGGGGTTAATGTCGGTTACGTACTTTAGGAAATATCTCCGGGCTTTGAGTGGATCGGCATCGATTAATTTTGAGCTGAACTGCCCAAAGCACTCGGTGGGCAGTTTGCTTAGGCCTCGGTGCTCAAAGGTTAAAGCAAAGTTCTTTTCAACATTTCCTGTATTTGGACCTTTTTTCCCAGAACATCGGCAGTCAACATCGCTTTCGATTTACTGGGGAAAAATATCTGCAACAAGAATCACTGCAAGCGTTTTAAAACAAGAGCCAAACACATACAAAAGGTTAACAAAAATTAATTAATACCCCCCAACCCCCCACCCCCAAACAACAATAACAACAACAACAAAACAGCAACGAAAACATGCTATTTGTTACGACAAAACACAACATGCGTATAGGGTATAGGCCCCTTTTTCAAGATACAAAACAACACTTAAACAACAGAACCAGAACCAAACAGCAAAACCTAAAGCAGATAAGTGTACTACATACCATTTTTCACCATTTGACTGTTAAGTGTTGCTGTTTTTTTCTTGAAAAAGTGGTCTACCCCGAAAATTCACATTTTGTGTTTTATCATAATAAACGTGTTCTTTTTAACTTTTGTGTGTGTTTGGATCTTAGCTTTATTGGTTTACTTACAACCAGTCAGTAAATGTTTAGCCTGACGATCAACCATCTTCTGACAGACATAGACTAGCTGTGCATACTTCATTTGAAATGAGGAAGAGATCGAGACCCAGCTTTTCGTAATTTCTTATAGTTCTGAAGCTAATTTTTCAACAAAGAAAGTCCATGGTGATACTTCAGATTGTAGACTACGCAACCATACTTTCAAACAGTAGACTATGCAACCATACTCTCTCTCTCTCTCTCTCTCTCTCTCTCTCTCTCTCTCTCTCTCTCTCTCTCTCTCTCTCTCTCTTGGTACGTGTGAGAGTGTATGTATGTGTGTTTTGATTGCTCTGTCTGTGGGTTTTGTGTATGATGATGAAACCACCATATATGTAACTCTATAAGCAAAGAGGTGAGTGAGTCTGAAAGTGTATAATATATATTGTAAAGGATGGACGCATTTTTTGCCCAAACAAAACCCCACATTGACGTGCTTGGCAAAAAACAACTAAAAAACAACAACTAAAAACTAAACAACAAACAACAAACAAACAGAAGAAGAAGAAGAAGACAATGTGTTCTTAAATCCTTAAATTATTTCAACTGACTGATGCTGTGCTGTACTGTGCTGTGCTAGCTCTGTGTGTGAGTGCGTGTGTGTGTGTGTGTGTGTGTGCGTGCGTTTGTGTGTGTGTGTGCGCGCGCGCTCGTACATTTGTGCGTTTGTGTGTGTGCGCGCACGTGTGTATGTTTGTGTAATGTAGGTCTTGCTGTTTAGTTTCTCACTGTGATCAGAATTGCCTGCAGGCATTGTTATTGTTGTTTTCCGCTCGTCGTGTCTCAGAGTGGCTGTGGTTTATATTTGAATTCTGTACAGCGCTCCCAGCTCTATTTTCATCTCAGAGGTTCACGCCTTTAAATTTTAATTTGTGTATTTATCATTTGTTCTATAACGTAATGCTTCTTTTTCGCTCAAGTACTCGTGACTGTGTGCTGAATATCACAATAAATCATGCTGGTAAATATTCTTCGTGTCACAGGTAGGTGAGATGTACGTCACTCATGTTACGTCTTATACATATCTTTGCATAAAAAAGGGATCGTCTTTTTTACACGCGAGATACGGTATTTTTATACACCTGAGAACGTAGTCTGTGCTGTATATTGGCCTTTGTTTGCTGATGTGTTCGCGGTGCGTTTGTCCTCTGCCATGATCTGGCTGATGAAGTTTTAGGTCTAAATGTACTTAAGGGAACAACTGTTCTCAAAACTAGTTGGTTAGTAACTGCTAGAAACTGCTTTTTGTTGTCACTGTCGTTGTTGTTGTTGTACTACATTGTCCCTCGTAGAAATTTTGGGTCGCCTTTCCGGGGTAAGACAGCAGCCGCAAGAGCAGCGCTACCCATTCCTATCAGTGTGTGTAGTATTTTCTTTTGTCCAAACAATGATCTCTCTGTCTCTGTCTCTGTCTCTGTCTCTGTCTCTGTCTCTGTCTCTGTCTCTCTCTCTCTCTCTCTCTCTCTCTCTCTCTCTCTTTAATTTCCCGAGTTTTTAACTTTTTGAAAGAAATTAATATATTTGAAATATTTAAATTTGAGACTTTAGTTATGTTTGTGTTTTCACCTTTTAGCATTGTTTTAAAACTGTATATAGACCATTTTAAGACATACACATTATTAAAATTAAATCTACAATATGAGATGTGTATCGCCCTGATATAACCGCGCCGGTTGACTGGGCGTAACTGAAACACGAACTTACTTTCTCTCTCTCTCTCTCTCTCTCTCTCTCTCTCTCTCTCTCTCTCTCTCTCTCTCTCTCGATGTACATTACTCATGTTACGTCTTATACATATCTCTGCATAAAAAAGGGATTGTGTTTTATACACGATATATATAACATCACACACACACACACACACACACACACACACACACACACACACACACACACACACACACACACACACACACACACCACACACACACACACACACACACACACACACACACACACACACACACACACACACGGCAGTTAGTTATCTAGCCAGTTAAGTTACGTCTCGTCAACCGCACAGGGTCACTTCAGGACGAACCACAATTTCGCAGTTACTCCGGACCAGGTCAATGTTTGGGATTTTTAACGTGCACACAGATGTTGATGCAAGCGATTGCGGACACCGTAAGACAGTCTGCACTGGCAGCAAACTACTAAGACACAATACTTAGTAAAAGGCTCGCTCAAAGCATGTTTTCAAAGAACTTGTTTGAAAATAATTATTTCTGTTTCGCATCAGTTTAAGTCTCATAATGCATGTTGTCCAACGAGTAAGACAGATCAAAATCAGAACCAAAATTAAGGATTTTGGTTTAAAATGCCGCGTGGATTTCATGTTGAATTTAAAACAAAAAGTGTCCTAATAATGACATGTAACTGTGATTTATACTATAGGAGCAAGCTATGCTCTTCGTCTGATACTTCCATTCTTTGTCTTCGTTGTGTGCGCACGCACTCGCTTGGGCAAATATCTTTTTCTAGACTTAAGCAAAGTTTATTTACATTATGGAAAATATGAAAAATCAAAATCATTGTATGAGCATTTGACAAGCTAAGCTTATTGGGCGGTTCAATGAAGCTGGTTTGCACGAGTGAATGCCCTTTGTAGTCTTTCGCGAAAGAAGTCGCGAGAGGTCGCAGCGTCACTTCCGGGCCGATTTCTGAGTAGGCGTTGCTTCACGCTGGGTATAACAATAGAATTTGAACCTAGAATTGCGAAGCAGCACAAATGCCACCACTGTTGCAGTTGCAAAAATTACCGGGGAAAGGGGGTGGAGGGTGGGGAAAAAGAGTCTTTGTGTCGTTTTTTGGCTGACCAGAAGATCGTGAGTTCGTGGAAAAAATACGTTTTGGGGCATCATAAGGCACGAGCAACAAGTTATTGCTTGTAGCCACACACATTCTGACTACGGGCCTCCATAAATGTCTTTAAAGTTTGCAGTGTAAAATTCGCAAATTCACTGTCACCGCCTTCCATTGTGAAGAAAGTACGCACCGGAAGTAAAAGCAGCCAAGGGACTTAAGCGATGCCTGGCAAAAGTCAAGGGAGTTAACATCCCCGCCTGAACCGCCCAATAGTAAATGCTCACATATCTTTTTCTTATGCTGCATCGTCTGTCTGAGGTCATCATGCAAGCACACTCCATCTGTGAAATATGTATCACCCCTTTACGCTAGCATACCGAGTGTGTGTGTGTGTGTGTGTGTGTGTGTGTGTGTGTGTGTGTGTGTGTGTGTGTGTGTGTGTGTGTGTGTGTGTGTGTGTGTGTGTTGTGGTGTGTGTGTGTATGTGCATGTGCGTGTTGTGTGTGTGTGTGTGTGTGTGTGTGTGTGTGTGTGTGTGTGTGTTGTGTGTGTGTGTGTGTGTGTGTGTGTGTGTGTGTGTGTGTGCGTGCGTGGTGTGCGTGTGTGTGTGTGTGCGTGTGTGTGTGTGTGTGTGTGTGTGTGTGGTGTGTGTGTGTGTGTGTGTGTGTATGTGTGTGTCGTGTGTGTGTGTGTGTGTATCTGTGTGAGTGAATGCAGCATTGCCTCTGTTTTATGATCGTCCTTTTTCTTTTCTCCCCATCCCCTCCTCCCACGTACCACTGAACCATGTTATATTTTCGTGATTTACAAATAATTGCGAGACACGTCAACACCATTTTTGCTATGTTCATCTTATTTATTTATTGTCATTTCAAAGTATTTTCAATGATTTTGCTGTTCCTGTATGTTTATTACTATTAATAGTGGTAGTATTATATTTTATTTGTTTATATATTGTTTATCCTGTTTAAATATTAATCGAGTTTGTAAAACATTTTATTTTTATTTTTATATAATTGTTTCTCCAGTTTTCACTTATTCGACTATCGACAGCTTAGCAAGGACTAGTTGTTAGACAGGTCTAAATGAACCTAAACTACAATCCTTGAAAATATAATTTTCGAGTTCGAGTTCGAGTTCTCTCGCTCTCTCAAAGTATTTTAATTTATTTTGCTGTTCCTGTATGTTTATTACTATTAATAGGGTAGTATTATATTTTATTTGTTTGTATATTGTTTATCATGTTTAAATATTAATCGAGTTTGTAAAGTTTGTTGTTGTTTGTTTTTTGTTTTTGTTTTTGTTTTCATATAATTGTTTCTCCATGTTTCACTTATTCAGTAGTTTAGCAATGACTAGTTGTTAGACAGGTCTAAATGAACCTAAACTACAATCCTTGAAAATAAAGTTTTCGAGTTCGAGTTCGAGTCTCTCTCTCTCTCTCTCCCCCCTCCCCCCTCCCCCGGAGGTTTCTGCACATTTGTAGGAATTCTGTGAAACTTCATTAATCAGTTGCTTATTCGCACTTACGATATCGGTTTGCGGTATAGTCGTGCTTATTTGTGTTTGTAGTATAGCAAGGACTGGCTGTTAGATAGGTCCAAATGGACCTAACGCTACTATCCCTGAGTATTAAAGTTTTCGAGTTCGAGTTTTCTCTCTGTCTCTCCCTGTCTCTCTGTCTCTCTGTCGCTGTCTCTGTCTCTTCTGTCTTTGTCTCTCTGTCTCTGTCGCTGTCTCTGTCTCTCTGTCTCTGTCTCTATGTCTCTCTCTGTCTCTGTCTGCCTGCCTGCCTGCCTGCCTGCCTGCCTGTCTGTCTGTCTGTCTGTCTGTCTCTGTCTCTCTCTCTCTCTGTCTCTCTCTGTCTCTCTGTCTCTCTGTCTCTCTGTCTCTGTCTCTCTCTCTCTCTCTCTCTCTCTCTCTCTCTCTCTCTCTCTCTCTCTCTCTCTCTCTCTCTCTCTCTCTCTCTCTCTCTCTCTCTCTCTGTACTTTGTAGCCAACGTACAGCACTGTACTTGAGCAGGGACCAAACAAAAACATTTTTCACCCGATGCCGTATTTGCTAATAACGTATTCAAACACGTCGGAGACGCCAACGTCAGAGAGTTGTTTATCACAAGACGAACACCGCTTTCGGAAATACGAGTTGCTGCCCTTTCTGTCCTTTACTGCCGTCAGTACCACGCCCTGGATTGACGAACGTCGAGAAAAGGCAACTTCTGGAGCATAGATGTCTGTTCTCTTAACACAGCTATCTGGGGTACCGAATACAATATACAATATTCATCCAGCTCAACTGAAGACTGGAGGTTCCTCCCTGTTAACTCATTCTGTCCCCCGATACACAGCTACATCTGCATATATGCCTGCCTGTTTGTTTCTTGTGTACTTTAACACAAAACAAACAAACAAACAAACAAACAAAGACCGAACGCACAAACGATTGGAGGGTTTTGGCTCCTTTCTTCTTCTTCTTCTTCTTCTTCTTCTTCTTCTTCTTCTTCTTCTTCTTTTCTCTCTCTCTCTCTCTCTCTCTCTCTCTCTCTCTCTCTCTCTCTCTCTCTCTTCTCTCTCTCTCTCTCTCTCTCTCTCTCTCTCTCTCTCTCTCTCTCTCTCTCTCTCTCTCTCTCTCTCTCTCTCTCTCTTCTCTCTCTGTCCTCTGTCTCTGTCTGTCTCTGTCTGTCTGTCTGTCTGTCTGTCTGTCTGTCTCTGTCTCTGTCTCTCTGTCTCTGTCTCTGTCTGTCTGTCTGTCTGTCTGTCTGTCTGTCTGTCTGTCTGTCTGTCTGTCTGTCTGTCTGTCTGTCTCTCTCTCTCTCTCTCCTCTCTCTCTCTCTCTCTCTCTCTCTCTCTCTCTCTCTCTCTCTCCCCCTCGCTCTCTCTCCCTCCCTCCCTCCCTCTCTCTGTCTCTGCCTCTGTCGAGCAGAGAGATTATACCATCGATCGTCTGGAGGAGAGAGACGTGGCCGGAGAAGGCGCTCGACTGTCTTCTTTGACTGGACGAGAGAGAGAGAGCGAGTCATCGTCTGTCAATCAGACATCACTGGAACTGTCTCAAAGCAAAAACAGTGCTGGGGGCAAACATCTGAGAGACGGGGTGAAGCGCACACTTATGGGCTTTCTTGAGGGCGTAGATGCTACCTTGAGCTGGAATGTAACAGAACTGAACTGAACCGGCTTGTGTGGTGTGTTGATG
>JABMCL010000824.1:40000-42500 GCA_018857735.1 Alviniconcha marisindica
GCAAACTATACCAACATGACACCTGTCTAAAGCAAACTATACCAAAATGACACCCGGCTAAAGCAAACTATACCAAAATGACACCCGGCTAAAGCAAACTATACCAAAATGGAACCTGTCTAAAGCAAACTATACCAAAATGGAACCTGTCTAAAGCAAACTATACCAAAATGACACCCGGCTAAAGCAAACTATACCAACATGACACCTGTCTAAAGCAAACTATACCAAAATGACACCCGGCTAAAGCAAACTATACCAAATGACACCCGGCTAAAGCAAACTATACCAAATGACACCTGTCTAAAGCAAACTATACCAAAATGACACCCTGCTAAAGCAAACTATACCAAAATGACACTCCGCTAAAGCAAACTATACCAAAATGACACCTGTCTAAAGCAAACTATACCAAAATGACACCCGGCTAGAGCAAACTATACCAAAATGACACCCGGCTAAAGCAAACTATACCAAAATGACACCCGGCTAAAGCAAACTATACCAACATGACACCCGGCTAAAGCAGACTAAGAGAATCAGTTATGCACCCTGAATACGGGACGGTGGGTGTAAATGGGTCAACGCGCCATGCAGTCATGATGTTATGTTTCTGCTGTGTGAGAGTCGAGGTGGCCGTCCTGAGCTGTCCGTCCTCACGAGCCTCCTGGTTTCCGTGGACGTAAAGAATTATTGAACCGTGCTTCGGCATTGGTCACAACTTGTCCCTAATATGTCAACTGACATCTGAGGACATTAAGCAACACTTCGCCATGCAGTCATGATGTTATGTTTCTGCTGTGTGTCTCTTTTCAGGCGATGGTCATCAGGTCAGGACCTATCTGCTTCCTTGTTCCCACACCTGTTGGTTTCACCTACGCCTCCGTGTCCGCTGATGTCGCCGGCAGAAATGTCAGTTTCTCTCCACTTATCTTAATTCTCCTTTAAAAAAAAAGAAAGAAAGAAAAAAAAGTATATATATATATATATATATATATATATATATATATATATATATATATATATATATATATATATAGTAGTTAATTAGCGCTCGAAATACGTAACACAAGAACAACAACAAAAACCCGAGTCGCCTACGGTAACTCTCACCTGCCATGCGTGTAAATACAAGGTACATAAACTCCATCAGAGGTACATCCTCCGTTCTGGGCCTCAGATTTGTGACAATGAATTCCCTCTGAGGCTAACATGTACGCTCTAGGCCTCGTCTGTTTCAGATTTTTAACAAAATATATTTGTTTGGATAATTTACGATCGGTATAGACTCTTGACTGGTGGAATCGTTTGCTCTCGGAAAGAAAATCGCCCTGATACAACCGCAATGGTTGACTGGGTGTAAAACACCAACTTACTTGCTTACTCGTGAGGAAAGCATGGTTCCTTTGGAGGGTCGATCAACGCTGAAATGCAGCTTCGTTTGGCAGCTTTGGATGTTTTCTCGACTGGTAGACTTTGACATATCGATCGGCATAATTTGGGGTGTCTCGATTACCAGAGTTTGGATGTCTCGATTAGCAGACTTTGATGTGCCGTTTATACAGCACACGCATGCGCCAGCGCGCGCGCGCGCGCCACACACACACACACACACACACACACACACACACACACACACACACACACACACACTGCATGTATATGCACACAAACACACGCAGCCACACATTACTTGCACACAAACACACGCACGGGCGCGCGCGCGCGCGCGCACACACACACACACACACACACACACACACACACACACACACACACACACACACACACACAAGAGACAGACAGACAGACAGACAGAGACAGACAGACAGAGACACAGACAGAGACACACAAACAGAGTCAGAGAGACAGAGGCAGACAGAGACAGTCACAGAGAGAGAGACAGAAACAGAGAGTGAGGAACCACTCCAAAACTGGTAAAACCAAATCCAACATCCCAACTTAAAATATTGTATCTAATGCCGCTGTTGACAGGGCACCACTGTTACCACTGCTCCGGACGACGTTCAGCGTAACGCCACAGGCATGAGGTTGAGTGATGAAGCCAGAGCGGCGCTGACGACCTCCAGACCCAACGTGGGGTCCTTCTGTTCCTTCGCCTGGATCTACGACACTGTAGATGCTGACCGTAAGTTGTATGGATTGAATGCATCTGTAATGCGTCTTAACTCTGTGTGTGTGTGTGTGTGTGTGTGTGTGTGTGTGTGTGTGTGTGTGAATTTGTCAGTGTATAACTATGTAATGTTTCACCAAAGGTATTCACCTCTGGAACAGTACAACAACAACAACAACAACAACAATAACAACAATGAACAAGACAACAACAACGAACAATACAGCAACCACAACAACAACAACAACAGAAAAAACACCCATCGACATCGTCACCGGGACCAGACGCCGTTATCAAGTAACCACATCCTCATTCCCTCTCTCTCTTTTCCAGTGGCCAGTTTCCCCGAACCAGGAATGCAAGCGG
>JABMCL010000824.1:47500-50000 GCA_018857735.1 Alviniconcha marisindica
CTTATGTTCATGTACTATACCGTGTGCTGTTTTACTGCTATCTTGTATGCAGTCGTACGGCAAATTTCTATGTTACTCACAGACAATAAGGATTCTGTATTCTGTATTACCTGTTTAGCAGGATATTGGATGGTCATTTTAAGGAGTGGGGGGCGTGGGGGGGGGGGGGGGGGGGCTCGTGGATACTAAAAAAATCGTTATGTTCTTCACGGTGGGGGTAGGGTAGGGGACCGGGAGGAGGGGGGGTGGGAGACAAGGTGTGTGTGTGTGTGTGTCGTGGGTGGGGGGGGGGGGGGGAGGTGGGGCTAGGAGGGGGGAAGACGTCAAACATCTGTTTCATCACCCATAAAATCGTTCCGCCGCTCGTACCTACAGGCTACACACAGAGCTCAAAGGGCAGTACGCTTTCTTTCACCCTCACCCCCCCCCGCCCCCTACACCCCCCCCCCTTACCCACTCCCCCTGTCCCACCGCCTTAGCCCCAAGTCACCGTCCTTACCGACTATAACTGTTTTAGGGGACGTGCGTCGATCGTCAGGGTCTCGTCACAGCTGGAGTCCAGTGAAGACGAAACCAATCCCCCCTCTCTCTCTCCCACACAGACCCCACACACACACACACACAACACACACACACACACCTCTCTCTCTCTCTTCTCTCTCCCTCCCACACACACACACACACACACACACACACACACACACACACCACACCACACACACACACCATCTCTCCACTCACACACACACTCACTCTCTCTCTCTCTCTCTCTCTCTCCACCACCACACACACATCTCTCTCTCCTCTCTCTCTCTCACACACACTCTCCACCACATCACACACACACACACACACACACACACCACACCACCACCCTCCACACACACACACACACACACACCACACACACACACCCTACTCTCTCTCTCTCTCTCCTCTTCTCTCATCATCTCTCTCTATCCTCTCTCTCTTCTGTATTAAGAATCTCACTTCTATCTCCCTTCTCACCGACACGCATTCTTTCCATCTCCACTACGATTCTACGTCCTCTTTTAACTCAACACGACATCTGACAATCACGAACCAACAACAACAAACAACAACCTAAATTTCTGTATCTCTTTGTTTCTGTTCTGATACACTTCGTTCTCACACACCACCTCTCTCTCTCTCTCTTCCTCTCACACCACAAACCACCACCCACACACCCCAAACTCACTCTCTCTCTCTCTCTCTCTCCCCCTCTCCCCTCTCTCTTCCCCCCTCATCTCTTTTCTCCTCCTCTCTCCTCTTCTCTCTCTCTCTCTCTCTGTATATAAGAGAGATACATTCCGTATAATAGGCCGCTGTGACTGCAGCGCGAACACGTACAGCATCTGCTGTTCCTTGGAGTTCTCCGATCACTTAGGTGAAGTTTCTACTGTCCTCTTTTTTGGTTAAACGTGGTCAACAGGGAATCTGAGTCTGAATCTAGACGAGAAAATCAACAACAACAAACAACAAACTCTAAATTTCTGTTGATGTCTTTGTTTCTTTTGTTTGGCTGATCATCGTTGTCTCCTACACAGTGTGGAGAAACTCGTGGCCACGCTGTTGTCATCATGAAGGTGGCGGCTTGTATCACGCTAATTGTAGCTGTCGGCGTGCGTTGTGTGGATGCTCAAATGGTAAGTATAGTCTTTGTGTTTGTTTTTGTTTGTTTGTTTAATTGTTTTTTGTCAGTCAGATGGTTGGTTGGACGGTCCTTGCGTGTGTGTGTGTGTGTGTGTGTGTGTGTGTGTGTGTGTGTGGTGTGTGTGTGTGTGTGTGTGTGTGTGGTGTGTGTGTGTGTGTGTGTGTGTGTGTGTGTGTATGTGTGTGTGTGTGTGTGTGTGTGTGTGTGTGTGTGTGTTGTGTGTGTGTGTGTGTGTGTGCGATGTACGTGTGTTTGTGTGTATGTGTGTGTGCGCGTACGTGCGTGCGTGCATGTATGCGTGTGAGTGCGTGCGTGTGTGTGCGCGCGTGCGTGCGTGCGTTTTGTCTTTGCTGTTGTTGTTGTTTGTTTGTCGTTTTCTCCTTCTTTTTGCATTTTACATCGATGGTACTTCTGATCCGTTGCAAGACAAGTGTCCTTTTTACACGACAGTAAAGTACTACACCTTATTTCAGTTAGTGAAATGTCACCGCTCAATGCCCAGATTCATGAGATTCATTCTGGGTCTGGACTGGATATGAAGCAAGCTGATGTAACCCTCTCCCTCTTGTAATTTTTCCTCGCTTCTCCCTCCCTCCCTCCCCACCCTTCCCCACCCCACCCCACGCCCTCCTCACCCTCCCCTCCGCAGGGTGGACGCAGACCTGGACGCTTTCTGTTTGGAGAGGCGGGCGGAGTGTCCGTCTGGCGACGCACTGTCGACTCTGGGAACGTCCGTCAGGTGGGCGTGTCTGTGGACTCGGAGAGCGTCGTGGCGGTGGGAACGTTTGGTAAACAGCTGAGGAGTCTGGGTCTCAGGAGGAGCGC
>JABMCL010000824.1:62500-65137 GCA_018857735.1 Alviniconcha marisindica
GAGGGGAAGGGGAGGAAGAAGAGGAAAGACTCGAGACAGGTGCAAACCTTCGAAGACCACGCACCCAATGGACGCCGTGCACCTCCGCCAGAACAAGAGAATATCAAGGCAGTGCCGCGGCATTGCGCATGAACTATTATAATATATATATATATATACATAATATATATATAGGATTCTATGATATATGATCTGATATATATATATATATATAATATATACTGTACCACGCAACTGCTGTCCCAACCGCTGTGTGGAACACAGTCACAAGACAATTGTCCGTAGCTCCGCCGTTGGGAAACAACTGAAGCGAAAGAAGTCCAGCTTTCAAGCCCAGCTCCACCTCCCTGCTCTTGATCTCTTCTGGGCTAACTTGTGGGTCCAGCACCACCTCCCTCCTCTTGATCTCTTCTGGGCTAACTTGTGGGTCCAGCACCACCTCCCTCCTCTTGATCTCTTCTGGGCTAACTTGTGGGTCCAGCACTACCACCCTCTCTTGATCTCTTCTGGGCTAACTTGTGGGTCCAGCACCACCTCCCTCCTCTTGATCTCTTCTGGGCTAACTTGTGGGTCCAGCACCACCTCCCTCCTCTTGATCTCTTCTGGGCTAACTTGTGGGTCCAGCACTACCACCCTGCTCTTGATCTCTTCTGGGCTAACTTGTGGGTCCAGCACCACCTCCCTGCTCTTGATCTCTTCTGGGCTAACTTGTGGGTCCAGCACCACCTCCCTCCTCTTGATCTCTTCTGGGCTAGCTTGTGGGTCCAGCACCACCTCCCTGCTCTTGATCTCGCCTGGACCCGCAAAAGCGTCTAACTTCTTCGTGAGAGTCCAGCTCATCTCCCTCCTCTTGATCTTGCCTGCACTCGCCTCAGTTTGAGGGGAAGAATGGATAGGAAGTTATATCTGCTTCGGCTCTTCTTTATCTTCAAAAAGGTTGTGGTTTGTGGACACTGTCTTGTGACTTTGTCCATCACTTCCTACTGAAACATTAAAATGGCTCTCATCGCTGCCCATCTTAATGCAGAAATCATTCTGGTGGTGACAGTGTAGCGATAGGTATATAATCTCCCTCTTCCCCCACCTCCATACCCCCTTCTCCCCGTCCCCAATAAGCCTTATGGTTTCTGTGGACGTTAAGCACCATGTTTACTTACTTACACTGTTACAGTGAGCCGGTTTGGCCTAGCGGTCAGGCGGTAGGCTGGTAAGCAGAGAGACCTCGGTTCGAATCTGCTTCGGCTCTCCTTTCACTTCAAAGTTTGTAGCCTGTGAACACTGTCTTGTGACTTTGTCCCTCACAGTTATGAAACATTAAAATGGCTCTCGAAGCTGCTGATCTGGCTGCAGCTGTCCGCTCGGTTAGTGAACAGCACTGTCGTTCTGATTTATTGTCCCAGCAAAGTATTCTGTGTCTGAGCTATCAGAGTCATCAACTGTGTTCACTCTTTGCTTGTGTGAGCGATTGGTCACTTTCTTCTTTGTCCTACACATCTTCTCGAAGTGATTCTTTGCGTTACACTTCCGGCAGACTTTACCCATTGCTGGACAGGGAGCATCCCCACGTTGCCTACCACATCTACCACATGTATGTGTAGCTGCATTGGACTTTGAGTCTTTGTGTCTCCAGTTCTTCTTCTTCACTGCATGTACACCTTGTTCAGTTTCATCTGTCATTTCTTTGAGTTGCTGAACTGAAACTTCGTCCACTCTAGCCACCTCTACGGCTCTTTCTAGAGTTAAATCTGAACCAATGTCAATGAGCTTCTCACGCACTTTGGCGGATTTTGTGCCAAATACGATTCTGTCTCGCACAATGTCATCTTCTGCTTGTCCATACTCACAGTCTTTCACCAACAGTTTTAATGCGGTTACGAACTGTTGGACAGTTTCACCTGGTTCTTGAATCTTGCTGTGCAGTTTGTATCTTGCGAAAATTGGTTTGACGAAAATTGGGTTTGTACTTGCGGACGTATGTAGGCCTGGAACCTATCATAGTACTCTTGCAGAACTTTCTGTTGTGCATCAGTCATGTTCCATGTGCAGAATATTCTTCTTCCTTTCTCACCTACCCACAGCATCAAATAACAGCATCGCTCTTCTTCGTTCTTCGCCCTCAATGGACCTTTGAACATGAACTCTACATGCTGTCTAAAGGCTTTCCATTCTCCCACCAGATCAGCACTATCCCAATTAAATTTAGGATTATTTGACGCAGTATCCATTTTACTGTTCATCTGTGTACTTATCTGGCTTCTTATGGGTTCTGTTCATCAGGATGCTTCTAGATTGAAACACATCCCACTTCTGACACCATGTTATATCTTTATGTGGGCGAACATATCAAACCGAAACAGCCATGTGGGGAGACGTGTTTTATTCAGCAACCATCACCCTTGTTCCTCCAGTAACATTAATATTACATGGGTTACTTCCCTTGCATCCTCTACATATCATACATGTGTTGCTTCACAATATATGACAGTTTGTTACAAACAACTCATATTATATCAGACGTTTACTTTGTAACTGGCCATGTTGCTTACGCCAGCTCAAATAAAACTAGAATCGTTTGAATCGAGACGGACTCATGGCTCAGTCGGTATGGGTCTCAGCGTGTCCCTAATATGTCAACCG
>JABMCL010003094.1:0-64505 GCA_018857735.1 Alviniconcha marisindica
GCATCTTTTTGTTTGGTCTGAGCATAACATCTGGGATTGCTTCTGTGTAGTCGTTACAACTACAGTATAAGAAAAAGGTATGTGCTGTCTGAATCCAGCATGAGGAGAAAGTAAATTCTCACTGATCCAGCCAGCAAAGTGTATGAGAAACTCCTGACTATGATCAGCATGGGGAGTGTAAGAGAAACACCTTACCGGAACTAGCATGAGGAGTGTAAGGGAAACTCCTCACTAAAACTAGTATGAGGTGTGTAAAAAATGTTGTTGTTAAAAAAACTTACTAAAACTAGCATCAGGAATGTAAGAGAAACTCCTCAATGAAACTAGCATCAGGAGTGTAAGAGAAACTCCTCACTAAAACTAGCACGAGGAGTGCAAGAGAAACTCCTCACTAAACTGAACAAGCAAGAGGAATTCAGTTTGAGAAGCTCTTCATTAAACTAGCATCAGGAGTGTAAGACAAACTCCTTACAAAAATTAACATCAGGTGTGTAAGAGAAACTCCCACTAAACATAGCATGAGGTGTGTGATAGAAACTGAACCAGCATGAGAAATGTATGAGAAACACCTCACTAAAATTGATATCAGGAATGCAAAGGAAACTCCTAACAGAAACTAGCATAAGGTGTGTTAGAGAAACTCCTCACACTTGAAAAACTAGCACCAGGCGTGTAAGAAAAAGTCCTGACTAAAACCACTGACTGAGCACAAGGTGTGCAAGAGAAACTTCTCACTAAGCTGAATCAACTAGAGGAATGAGAAACGCCCCACTAAAACTGGCATCAGGAGTGTAAGATGAACTTCTCACTAAAATTAGCATCAGAGATGTAGAACTTCTCACCATAATTAGCATGAGGAGTGTAAGAGAAACTCCTCACTAAAACTAGCATGAGGAGTGTAAGAGAAACTCCTCACTAAAACTAGCATGAGGAGTGTAATAGAAACTCCTCAATAAAACATGAGGCTCCTCACTAAAACTAACACCAGAAGAGTAAGTAAACCTCCTCACAAAACTAGCATCAGCAATGTAAGAGAAACTCCTCACTAAAACTCGTATGAGGAGTGTAAGTGAAACTCCTCACTAAACCTACAATCAGAAGTGTAAGAGAAAATCCTCACAAAACTAACATGATGTGTGTAAGAAAAACTCCTCACTAAAAGTGTCATGGGGAGTGTAAAAGAAACTCCTTATTAAAACTAGCACCAGGAGTGTAAGAGAAACTCCTCACTAAAACTAGTATCCGGGGTGTAAGAGAAACTCCTCACTAAACATAGCGTGAGGTATGTAAGAGTAAGTAAGTAAGTTTTACGCCAGGTCAACCAGTGGTGTGCAAGACAAATCCCTCATTAAACTGAACCAGCAAGAGGAATGTATGAGAAATTCCGCAGTAAAACTGGCATCAGGAGTGTCAGAGAAACTCCCTACTAAACCTAGCATGAGGTGTGTAAGAAAAACTCTTCACTAAAACTAGCATCAGGAGTGTAAGAGAAACTCCTCATTAAAACTAGCATCAGGAGTGTAAGAGAAACTCCTCATTAAAACTAGCATCAGGAGTGCAAGAGAAACTCCTCACTAAACTGAACAAGCAAGAGGAATTCAGTTTGAGAAGCTTCCCCATTAAACTAGCATCAGGAGTGTAAGACAAACTCCTTACAAAAACTAGCACAAGGAGTGTAATAGAAACTCCTCACTAAACATAGCATGAGGTGTGTGATAGAAACTTCTCACTAAACTGAACAAGCATGAGAAATGTATGAGAAACACCTCACTAAAACTGACATCCCGAATGCAAAAGAAACTCCTAACAAAAAACTAGCATAAGGTGAGTTAGAGAAACTCCTCAGTCACACTTGAAAAACTAGCACCAGGCGTGTAAGAAAAAGTCCTGATTAAAACCACTGACTGAGCACAAGGTGTGCAAGTCTTGGAAACTCCTCACTATGCTGAATCAACTAGAGGAACGAGAAACGCCCCACTAAAACTGGCATCAGGAGTGTATGATGAACTTCTCACTAAAACTAGCATCTCGGAAATGTAAAACTTCTCACTATAATTAGCAAGAGGAGTGTAAGAGAAACTCCTCACTAAAACTAGCATGTGGAGTGTAGCAGAAACTCCTCAATAAAACATGAAGGATATTAGAACAGCTCCTCACTTAAACTAGCATGAGGAGTGTATCAGAAACTCCTCAATAAAACATGAAGGATATTAGACAGCTCCTCACTAAAACTAGCACCAGGAGTAAGTAAAACTCCTCGCAAAACTAGCATCAGCAACTCCTCACTAAAACTAGCATGAGGAGTGTAAGAGAAACTCCTGACTAAACCTACAATCAGAAGTGTAAGAGAAAATCCTCACAAAACTAGAATCATATGTGAAAGAAGAGAGAGAGACAGAGAGACAGGCAGACAGGCAGACAGACAGACAGACAGAGACTGTTGCTTTCACACAGCTCATCGCCGACTTGCTGTTAGGGCCCGAAACCGGCTATGCTAACTTTTGACACGGTACGCGAGTGCTCTCCCTTGTGAAGGAGCGCGAGCAGCGTTCTGGGAGTGGGAGGTTCGGAAAGGACCAAACTGCACCAACTCGACAGTCTGTCGTTTGTTGTGCTGGTGGTGGAATGTTAAAGAGGTAAAATACCACTGCCTCTCTGTGTGCTTTTCATTCCTTTGGTCGCAAACACGTCTTTCGCGGGATATCCGGGAAAGAGAAATTGTGTCAATGCGTCTGTCCGGATTGCGGAATTGTGTGACACCGATAGTAATATATATATATATCTGTCCAGTATTTGCTGCTGGAAACATCTGCAACAGACATGACACATTCTTGTGGTAATATCAGTTATCACTAGCAGTAAACGTTACTCGCGTCAAAAACATTACACAGTGGTCCGTACATTCTTTCAGCCTTGCCACTGAATGCCTACAAATAATTGTTTATAGCTCTAGGTTTTGTCTCGATCAGGATTGGTTGGATAGATTCATAGAAAGATCCAGTTTTTGTTTGACTGTAACTTAAACCTCAAGTGTGAAGTACCAGCAGAACAGCAAAAGCAAGGAAAGAAGTTACGTGTTTAGTTTTGACTTGCTGATTATTCATTCCATAGGTAATCGTAGAATAAAAAGCCTGATTGTACTAAAATTTTTTATAAGAAAATGCTTCTGTGTGATTGATTGTGTGTGTGTGTGTGCGTGTGTGTGTGCGTGTGTGTGTGTGCGTGTGTGTGTGTGTGTGCGTGTGTGTGTGTGTGTGAACTGTGCAGGTGTGTGTCACTGTGTGTATGTGTGTATTTTCCACAAGCATTTGAGTTGACACAAGTTGGTGCTTTGTTCATTGTTTCTTTCACTAGTTTCAGTCAGTATTGTTACTCTCAATTTTTTTAGGTGCATCTCATTCTAGTACACAGCTCTGGAGATCAACCTGCTATTAGTATATATATGACAATACATTATATTTATATATATAGCTCTATATACAATAATATAGTTGCTTCTGTGTGTGTGTGTGTGTGTGTGTGTGTGTGTGTGTGTGTGTGTGTGTGTGTGTGTGTGTGTGTGTTGTTTTCAGATTAGTGAAGACAGCAGACCACTGCTCATATAATATATATATAGTGTGGGTATGGGTGTGTGGGTGTAAATTTTCAGTAAGATTGGCAGTCTAAGTAAAGGTCTTGGTCAAGATGTGATCATGATGGCTGACCAGCCTGTGGACCTGAAGGCTGTGGACTGCTCAGTGAAAAACAAGTTTCGCTGGGACTGGCTGCAGAGAAGAGCCTCGCTCAGTGACCAGACCTATTCTCTGGCTGAATGCATCCGCAAAGTGAACCTGCCGGGCCGGGCCGGGTGCTGTGTGTGTGGTGTAATGACATCATCAACTACGGGGGGACCGGGTGCAACTCCCTGTTGATGCACACAAGGACTAAAAAGCACCAGTACAGAGCCCTAGCACATGGGAAATCTGACAGACTGACAGAAATATACTTATAATCTTAACATATCTAACTAACAGAAATATACTTATAATCTAACATATCTAACAGAAATATACTTATAATCTAACATATCTAACTAACAGAAATATACTTATAATCTAACATATCTAACTAACAGAAATATACTTATAATCTAACATATCTGACTCTAAATTTGATTGCTCTGAGGAGTGAGGGTTTTTAATTATTTGTGTAAAATTTAGTATAAATTTATAAAATGTTTGTATACATACATGTATATCTGGTTACAGACCTAGGAGTGTGTGCAGCTTTACATATGTGCTTGACTTCATAAATGTCAATCAAACATTTTGATAATTTTATTTTGTGTATTGTTGAACCTGTAATGTAATTCAAATATAATTTATGATCGATAAGCAAGAAAATGATAATGTTAATTTTGCCAGAAAAATAGTTTGGCTATGTTTTATTTCTAAAGTATCCTTTCTTTACTCAAAAGATGACCCCATACAGTTCTGTTTATTTTAATTTTTGTGTGTGATTGACAGATTTAGAGCGTATGGGAAATTATGAATGTGTGCATGAATGAACAAAACCATCCACATTTTCTTGTGCATTTATTTGTATAAATCATGTCACTTTGCACAAATCAAGCATCTTAATTCTTACCATATCAGGAAGGGATCATGGGATTGCGGAGAAGTCTGCAGCGACAAAGGACCGAGATGACACCATTCTGTTTCCTGACAAAGCCAAGCATCTGGCCTTTAAGAAGTTGGATAGTTCCGTGAAGAGCAAGTTCCGCCTCAAGTGGCTGCAGAAGGTAGTGTATGTCGGAGAGCGGCGGTACCACTTTAAGGACAGCCTGCAGAAAGTGACCTTGCTGGGTCAGGCGCTGTGCGTCTGGTGTGACGACCTGGTGAACTATGGCTCCAGTGGGGCCAAGCCTCTGGACTCTCGCATGCGCTCTCTGAAACACATAGACAGCGCCGTTGTCGTCCTTGGAGAGGCCAAGGCAGGGTCGGGGGATGCAGGCTCGTCTGATGAAGCGGATCAGCCCGTTTATTCCATTCAGCTTGGACAGCCTGCCGCTGTAAATGACAGTGCTCATACAACAGGTGTGTGTGTGTGTGTGTGAGTGAGTGTGTGTGTGTGTGTGTGTGTGTGTGTGTGTGTGTGTGTGTGGTGTGTGTGTGTGTGATTTTGCATGTGGTGTGTGTGTGTGTGTGTGTGTGTGCAAATATGTATATATGTGTGTGTGTGTGTGTGCATGCAAGCATGTGTGTGTGTGTGTGTGTGGTGTGTGCACCTCTTTAAAGGAAAGTAGCAGGTAGTTGTATGGTGGGTGGCGTGATGGGGATGGGAAAGGGGCAGGGTGTTTGCTAATGGACCTCTAGTATTACAGGTATAGACAGCCATGCATCAGACCAGTGGCAGTATGAGTAATTGTCTGCCCAGCCTCCGTGAACCACTTTCACCACCTTATAGATGTCACACCAGTTTGAAAAATGTCTAGCATGATCACTGTATGTACATAACTTGCAACATGCATGTCTGGATTGGTCTAATATGGTTGAATCCAGTGTTGTTGTTGGTTCACCTGTTGGTGTCGCATCTTGCGTGCAGTCAACATGAACTTTTTAGTTTTATTGTCTAAAAGATCAATCATTTATCATTATGAAATGAGCAGTTTTTAGTTGTTTGTGAAAGTGTTTTCTCGTGTGTCTGTTAGGTAGGTCAAGGTCAGTGGGCAAGGTAGGACAGCACTTCACTCTGACCCGCACAAAGGGGTGCCCCTGCAGCTGCTGGAGAGGTCACTGAAGAACCGTTTCCGCTGCAGCACTGCGAATGGCTGGAGAACAAGGCCAGCTTTGAGATGGAGTACCGCCTGGGTGACTGCCTTAAAAAGATTGATGCACCTGGACAGGTGAGGACGATGTCATTGTCCTGCTGCATGGTTCCATGACTATTACCACAGAGCTGCCAGTCATACTTCTCCTGCCAGCTAACAACTTGGACATTTGGAACTTTCTGTCACTGTCACTGTCAGGCCACTCTGTTACTGTCATTGTGTCAGGCAACTGTCACTGTGTCAGGTCACTCTGTCGCCATCACTGTGTCAGGCCTCTGTCACTGTCACTGTCAGGCCACTGTCACTGTGTCAGGCAACCGTCACTGTGTTAGGCCACTCTGTCACTGTAACTGTGTCAGACAACTCAGTCACTGTCACTGTCTGGCCATTCTGTCACTGTCACTGTCAGGCCACTCTGTCACTATGTCAGGCCACTCTGTCACTGTCACTGTGTCAGGCAACTCAGTCACTGTCAAGAAAATGATGATTTGGATCTGTGACCTTATAACTCCAGCAGTCATGTGTGTATACATGCAGTGTGTAAATATGTTAATGAGTTCCTACTTAACACACTGCAGGTATGCCAGCACCAATAACTGAATGGGATAAGTGGACAGTCTTCATTTATCGGTGTTTACCTGTCTGTCAGTTGCTTCAGAAAGGGGTTAAAAAATTCCACAGGTTTTGGGTTATCCTATTAAAATCGGCATTCTGTTTTACCTTTTGATTGTACGGATGTTATATGAGTTGAGGTTTATGATACAGGTGATGTTATCTGAAGTGACATTTCTGCCTCTCAACTCCATTGACTAATCCATGAGTTGACATTAAACACACAGGTGATGATGTGTATCCGGTGCATTCACCCATCAACTAGACGCTTGTTGTACTTACATAATTAATGAGTTGACATTAAACACACATGTGATGAAGTCACCACATCAACTAAACAATTCTGAAACCTGTATAATTACTGTGTCTTAACATTAACCACAAGGGATGTATATCTGATGTAGTCACCCCATCAGCTGCACAGTCCCCATACCTGTATGTCTAACGTGTTGTTAAAAACACAGGTAATGTGTATCTGGTGCAGTCACCCCATCAGCTACAGTTTCCATACCTGTAACCCCATCAGCTGCGCAGTCCCCATACCTGTATAACTAACGTGTTGTTAAAAACACAGGTGATGTGTATCTGGTGCAGTCACCCCATCAGCTACAGTTCCCATACCTGTATGACTAACATGTTGCTGTTAATCACACAGGTGATGTGTATCTGGTGCAGTCACCCCATCAGCTACAGTTTCCATACCTGTAACCCCATCAGCTGCACAGTCCCCATACCTGTATGACTAACATGTTGTTAAAAACACAGGTGATGTGTATCTGGTGCAGTCACCCCATCAGCTACAGTTCCCATACCTGTATGACTAATGTGTTGTTAAAAACTCAGGTGATGTGTATCTGGTGCAGTCATCCCATCAGCTACACAGCCTCCATACATGTATGACTAACATGTTGTTAATCACACAGGTGATGTGTATCTGGTGCAGTCGCCCCTTCAGCTACCTGTATGCCTAACATGTTGCTGTTAATCACACAGGTGGTGTGTATCTGGTGCAGTCACCCCATCAGCTACACAGTTATGTTGTTGTTAAACACACAGATGATGTGTATCTAGTGAAGTCACCCCATCAGCTACACAGTTCCCATACCTGTATGCCTAACATGTTGCCGTTAATCACACAGGTGATGTGTATCTAGTGCAGTCACCCCATCAGCTACCTGTATGACTAACATGTTGTTAATCACACAGGTGATATGTATCTGGTGCAGTCACCCCATCAACTATAGCGCGAGTGGGCTGAAGGCGCTGGAGGACCACATGCAGAGCGCGAAACACGTCAGGAATGCCCGTCTAGTGATGGAGGCCCAGGCCATGATTGCGTCAGGTACAGCAGGCAGTGCAAGCAGACAGCCGTGTGGTGGGCTTGTTGCCTTACAGAAAAAAAATTACATGTGTGTACTTGCTCTGTATGGTGTTATATCTGTAGGTGTGTTTGGGTGTCTCTCCCTCCCCCCCCCCCCCCCCCCCCCCCAGCCCCCCACCTTAATCAATTCTTTTTGTATCTGAACAAGATCCAAACACATAAAAGGTTCAAAAGAACACTATTTATTAAAACAAAAACAGTCTTCAAATTCTTGGGGTAATCCCCTTTATCAAGCTACAAAACGACACTTAAACAACAGGTAAAGGGTGTAAAACTATGAAAAATGAGGTGAAAAGCTAAACCACTTATCTGTTTTTGGTTAAGCTATGTTGTTTACCTGTCCAGTGCTTGGAAGATTGTTGGCATGACAAAGATATTCTTGTTTCAGATTTTTGTATCAGAACAGTTTGTTTTTTCACTATGTCCAGTTGATCAGCATGGTGTTAACTGATTAACATGAATGCATTTGTGAGTGGACTTGACACCATTCCACAATCCCCATGAAGTCTTTCTGAACCAGCAATAAAGTTATTTTGTAAATAAGATCTTTCTTTTTGACAGCCCCACTTGTAGTCAGACTACACACGGATTATACATGACATTGATTAGGGAAGAGACATGACTGGCAGTAAAGTTATTTTGTTAATGAGATCTTTCTTTTTGACAGCCCCACTTGTAGTCAGAATACGGACAGATTATGTATGACTTTGACTGGGGGAGAGACACAACAGACCTGGAGAACTGACGGGCAGACCACAACTTTGGCCTTCCTCACGTACTCACTGATCCGGCCACAGAAAGGGAAAAGAAATGGGAAGTCCTGACTGGCACTGTTTAGCATCCCTGTTTGAAGACCCCCGAGGGTGCACTAGTGTCCTGGGCATGCCAGAGTGAAGGGAATGACCAAACGGGTAGACAGGCAGGTAAAGGTAACCAACACAAGTGGCGTGCATCTTGGAAGATCTGAAGTGTTGAGGACCTTGAGACACTAAATGCTTGCACAAAGCTGAGCACATGACACCATTGATCGCTTGGAGGAGAGAGGAGTAGGAAGAGGAAGCACTGTGTAATCTTCCTTGAAAGGTCAAGAAAGGACCGTCATCAGTGAGACCAACACTGGAACTGTTTCAGAGGTAACTGTGGGGAACCTGAGAGATGGGGTGGAGATCGTAGATCTGTTTCCCAGAGTGTGTAAAACCATCTTGAACTGAGCCACATGTTGGCCAATAATAATAGTGGAAATTTGTAAGCCACCTTTTCTGTGGTTTCAAAGTGTTGAACAAACATAACACATATAATGTGCATCAAGAGAGAATGTTATCCACAATTTAAGTTTTAACAAACAGATAACACATAATGTAAACATCAACAAGGGTTCAAACACAAGGATGTGCAAGATGTGTACAGGTGTGTCATTAGTTCCACCACAAAACCAAAACAGCTGCACACACTTCACGTTAATCACTGAATCCGTGCTTTGTCTGTGTCTCCCAACAGCCCTGAATCAGATGACAGACGAGGAGAAATCGGGCAGCAGGGTGGTTGGGGAGACAGTCGGGCGGACCACCACCTCCACCTCCACTGCAGTGCCGCCAGCTGTGCGTGGAGCTGGACCTGGCGCACAGGCAGACACTGGCAACTCGACAACACCGTGCAGCCTCTGGCTGGAGAAGGACAGAGCTACAACAGCTCTTGGATCAAAATGGCCAGGCTGGTAAGATCTGAACCTGTCGGGTTGATTCATTTGTCCTTTTTTTTGAAGCCCCCGGGGGGTATTTTGTTGCTCAGCAGTTGTTTTGGGCAGGATTTTTTCGGGGAGGCTTGTTGTCTGGGCATGGCATTGTTGTCTGGGCACGGCATTGTTGTCTGGGCACGCATTGTTGTCTGGGCACGGCATTGTTGTCTGGGCATGGCATTGTTGTCTGGGCACAGCATTGTTGTCTGGGCACGTTGTCTGGGCACGTATTGTTGTCTGGGCATGGTGTTGTCTGGGCACAGCATTGTTGTCTGGGCATGGCATTGTTGTCTGGGCACGGCATTGTTGTCTGGGCATGGCATTGTCTGGGCACGGTATTGTTGTCTGGGCACAGCATTGTTGTCTGGGCATGGCATTGTTGTCTGGGCATGGCATTTTTCTGGGCATGGCATTGTTGTCTGGGCATGGCACTGTTGTCTGGGCATGGCATTGTTGTCTGGGCATGGCATTACTGTTTGGGCACGGCATTGCTGTCTGGGCACAGCATTGTTGTCTGTGTGCAGCATTGTTGTCTGGGCATGGCATTGTTGTCTGTGTGCAGCATTATTGTCTGTGAACAGCATTGTTGTCTGTGTGCAGCATTGTTGTCTGGGTGCAGCATTGTTGTCTGTGAACAGCATTGTTGTCTGGGTGCAGCATTATTGTCTGAACAGCTTAGTCTGGAACAGCATTGTTGTCTGTGTGCAGCTTTGTGTCTGGCGCTTGTTGTCTGTGGCAGCATTGTTGTCTGTGTGCAGCATTGTTGTCTGTGTGCAGCATTATTGTCTGTGAACAGCATTGTTGTCTGTGTGCAGCATTGTTGTCTGTGTGCAGCATTGTTGTCTGTGAACAGCATTGTTGTCTGTGTGCAACATTGTTGTCTGTGTGCAGCATTGTTGTCTGTGAACAGCATTGTTGTCTGTGAACAGCATTGTTGTCTGGGCACTGCATTGTTTGTGCATAACTTGCATGCTTGAAAACAAAAGGCACTTTTGCATTATTAAGGGAAACCTTTTGGTTTGGTTTGGGTGTGTGTTGTGTGTGTGTGTGTGTGTGTGTGTGTGTGTGTGTGTGTGTGTGTGTGTGTGTGTAGATTCTGTTCCCTGTCTTTTAAGATTTGATTGATTTCTTCTAGTCAACCATCTTCAATTAACCTAAAAAAAAAAATAACATGCATTCTGACTTGGTGGGTGTCCATGTAAATCTGTTTTCTGCCTTTCCAGGCATTAGAGACACACGACTAACTGTGAATGCTGCAGACAAGGAAGGGCACTCAACTCTCAGAGAGAGCCAAGGGGCATCAGCGGTGTCTGATGGCCCAGCAGTGGTAGAGGAAACAACGGTGAAGGAGTACATCAAACTGACAATGAGAGGTAGTACAGAAGAGATAGAAGACAGAAGAGCCAGAGAGAGAAGAGTAGGGAGAGAGGAGAAGAGAGGGGAGAAGGAGGGAGAGAGAGAGAGAGAGAGAAGGGGGTAGGGATGGATGGAGAGGTAGGGTGAGGTGGATGGGAAGAGAGTTGCAAAACTTTCTTTAACCAAGTTAACAGGAAATGACATACAGTTACACCTTCATTTTACAACTTGCCAGCAGATAAAGTAACCCAAAACTATTGGTACTTTATTGCCAGTAACTTGTTAAACAGCTGAACACATTTTCTAAAAGAATTTGCCTGTGTTTTTGTCGTATGAAATAAACAAGTTACTGTGGTTTATCTGTTCATACAGCAGAGATCTTCAAAAGAATCCGTGTCTTTCCCCAACACTTGTGATTTTGTCCTGCTGCAGGATGAGGATTCACCTGTTATATCAGACGTCAAGTCCACTACGTATGCATCCATTGGCGGCACCCCGCAGACGGTCATCAAAACAAAGCGGTCGGCCATCTCTGCACTCTCTTACAGACCAGTGAAGAGGAAGCGTATCACAGCGCTGGATGCCAGCTCTCATCAGCGCGGAGATAAAGACGGTGCGGGTACCGACTTGCTGCACCACCTGTCTGACTCCGACGGCTTCAATCAGCACACTGTGCAATCATTCAGGGAGATGGACGCATCCCGTGGTGCCAACACACTCACAGATGTGTCCGTCAGTAATTCGCCAGGCAGCGATTGTACGAGTGGACTTGTTCGAGCTAAAAGCGTGAACTCCATGCAGTGTGTGTGTGGAACAGCATCGCTACCCCGTGTTGCTGAGCAGTCCTGTGTGTTTTCATCAGACGCTGAAGACATTGCTGCTGCAGAGTCCGGTGACAGCAGGGTGACAGACGATGGGAATGTTGACGAGAGGAGTGGGTCAGGAGGGGATGGGGAGAGGAGTGGAAGAGGAGGAGACGAAGCACAGGGAGAGGTCGTGTCCGTCAAAATGGAGCCAGTAGAAGGAAGTGCAGCTGAAACCGTGTGGACGGGGGCCCAGGAACAGGAGGTGAAGCAAGAGGCAGGGCTTGACGATGAAGAACATTCAGATTCTGACAGTGATGGTGATGAGGCTGACGAGTTTAGTGACAGCGAAGAGTTAGGGAGTGAATATGAAGATGACAATGAAAGACTGAGGACAGCCCTAGAAAACGAGAAGAGAATTCAAGATTTGAGAAGGCAGGCAGAGTCGCTAAAGTGCGGCAAGTGTGAAACAGCATTTTAAAAAACAAGCAGCTGCTGGCGCCACCTGGCGAGAGACAACTGTGATGAGTGGTGCGAGCGTTCGGCCTGTGAGAAGGGCTTCAGGTGGGCATGTTATTCAGTAATGGTAGCACAATGGAACTCTAGATAAAAGGACACCCGTGTGAGAGACCTGTCCTTTTTTAAGACCACATTGTCTGCTAGGTTTGAATAGCTGGTAGAAATTGTTTAGGACCAGGTTTGAACAAAATGGATTTGGGGTACAAATAAGATAAATAATAACAGGTGTAATTAAAAATACATCAATCATAGTGCATATATATATATATATATGCACTCGTTTTTTCTGCTGATTTTCTTTAGCTTTAAATAATGTGTAATAATAATATTAATAACCTACTGCTTTTTCTGTCAGTACACAGCTTGCCCGAAACAGGTACAGGAAAACCCACTTGTCCAGCACCAGTCAGAAGCCAAAGGACTGCAGGAACCAGCTAATGCAGTGTGCTGACTGCAAGTGCCTGTTCTCCTCTCACAAGAAGTACTGCCTACACAAGTCCAAGGGCCGGTGCCATAAGGTCCCCTTACTACACAAAGAGTCTGTTGACGCATGCAGTGCTATACAGGTCTAAAGAACTATGAAGGACATTGAATGTTATAATCGTTATAACGATCATTTCTAAGTATAGATTAGTGTGGACAGAGCCTGTTGACTTGTGCAGCACTGTACAGATCTAAAGAACTGGGGAGGACATTGAATATAATAATAACAACGATCATTTCTAAGTGCAGATTAGTGTGGACAGAACATGTTCACTTGCACAGCACTACACAGATCTAAACAACTGGTGTGACATTAGTTGTGATGGATAGAGCCTGTTGACATACACAGCACTACACAGATCTAAAGAACTGGTAGGACATTGTTTATTTGTGATGGATAGAGCCTGTTGACATACACAGCACTACACAGATCTAAACAACTGGTGTGACATTAGTTGTGATGGATAGAGCCTGTTGACATACACAGCCCTACACAGATCTAAAGAACTGGTAGGACATTGTTTATTTGTGATGGATAGAGCCTGTTGACATACACAGCCCTACACAGATCTAAAGAACTGGTGGACATTGTTTATTGTGATGGATAGAGCCTGTTGACATACACAGCACTACACAGATCTAAAGAACTGGTAGGACATTAGTTGTGTCTGATAGAGCCTGTTGACACACACAGCACTACACAGATCTAAAGAACTGGGAGGACATTGTTTATTTGTGGTGGACAGAGCCTGTTGACATACACAGCACTACACAGATCTAAAGAACTGGGAGGACATTAGTTGCGATGGATAGAGCCTGTTGACACACACAGTGCTACACAGATCTAAAGAACTGGGAGGACATTAGTTGTGTCTGATAGAGCCTGTTGACACACACAGTGCTACACAGATCCAAAGAACTGGTAGGACATAAGTTGTGATGGATAGAGCCTGTTGACACACACAGCACTACACAGATCTAAAGAACTGGTAGGACATAAGTTGTGATGGATAGAGCCTGTTGACACACACAGTGCTACACAGATCTAAAGAACTGGTAGGACATTAGTTGTGATAAATAGAGCCTGTTGACACCGGGGCGGGTGGGAGGGAAGTTTAAAAAGGAAAATGTATAGAGCACTTAAGTGCTTTACAATATTTTCATTTAATGACCACAGTGATAATCTACATCTCTGCAGACATTTTTGATTTGGTGATTGTGCAAATGTCTAGAGTATGTGTAACTGTGGGATCTTTTTAGCCACTGTGTTTGCCATATGTACCATGTGATCCCAAAGAATTGCAAAGAATATGCTTATTTCTATCAGCAGAATGAAGATTAATTGCAAAAGTTTGATTTGGTTTAATGTGTGTGTATGGTCTGTGTTGGTGTGTGTGTGTGTGTGTGTGTGTGTGTGTGTGTGTGTGTGTGTGTGTGTTTCAAAGGTACATTCTCTTTCGCATCTCCTCTCTCATTTGTTTTGCCTGTTCAACTTTCTCTTCCAGTCTTGTCTTTTTTCCTGATTTTCCCCCCTAAAAGTCTCCAACAGCTTTCTGTAAGAGAGATGCCTCTTTTACATGGCTCTTGTTATTCAGCTGGGAAATGACGGTGGGTTGTGTATACAGCTTGCCGACGTATGGCACCAGTATTTGCCATTATGCTTTATGCATGTTTCTGTCCATTCCATTTGTATATTTTTCTTTAATCTGTTATTGATAAATTAGAGTGGTCAGTGATACCAGCATGTCGTAGCCTCATGTGCGTTTTTGACAAGGGCAGTAATGCTGAAGGGACTAACTCCTGGAAAACTTGTGTTTGATGTTTGTGTATGTATGTTTTGTTTTATGTTTGTGTAGGGATTGATTTTGTGGATTGACTTGAGAAAGAGTTTATGTATGAGAAGAGTTTTAAAATGTGCATTTGCTTATGACAGAGTCTGACTGTCCCGAGGTGCCTCTGTGCAGTGACAGGCCGCTAAAATCCATTTACTGACGAACTAACTGACACCGTTTCAGTTCAAAATGCCTTTCACCCACGTACACCTCTGTGTGATTTTATTTATTCTGTTTCATTGATTTGTTTGTTAACTTTCCTCAGCTAAGATATTGAGGATGATCCAGTGATGGGTGAGAAGGGAGCATGTGCCACAGGTTCCCCACCCCTGTACATGCTGCCATACATACATACTGCCATACATACATGCATACTGCCATACATACATACTGCTACACATACATACTGCCATACATACATACTGCTACACATGCATACTGCCATACATACATACTGCCATACATACATACTGCTACACATACATACTGCCATACATACATACTGCTACACATACATACTGCTACACACACATATTGCCAGACATACATACTGCCATACATACATACTGCTACACATACTGCCAGACATACTGCCATACATACATACTGCTACACATACATACTGCCATACATACTGCTACACATACATACTGCCATACATACTGCCGTACATACTGCTGTACATACATACTGCCATACATACTGCTACACATACATACTGCCATACATATTGCCATACATACATACTGCCATACATACATACTGCCATACATACAAGTGTGCTGTTGCTCACCACTCAGCAGCTGTACTCTGACTTCAGGGATTCAATAATGGAGTCTGTAATGTCATAAGGAGTACTATAACTGAAAGTAATCCTGCCAGGGAACTCCTAGCACAACAAACATTTTGCTTTTGCCCAAACATTCTGCCAGGCAAACAAACAAACAAAAAAAGAAAAGAAAAAACGGCAGTTAAATGATGACAACTTCAGATTGGGGCTATTCATTAATTTGATCCTTAAATTCATTCATATTTGCAAGCATTCATTTCCATTCCTTTGTTTACGTTTTTTCTTTTCTTTTCATTTCGGTAATTCATCATTTTGAGAATACATTTTCCTTTGTTTTGATTTCTTATGTCTTTTTTGTGTGTCTTTTTTCTTTCTTTTTTCCCTTTTTTTCTCACTAAAAACCCAACTACTGTATCAAAGTTTCAACTTCTATAAGCACACATGTATGCATGCACGCTCACATGCACCCACACACGCACACGACACGCACACACAACACACACACACACACACACATCCCTCTTTCTCACACAAACACTCTGCCTCTCTTCTCTCTGATTCTCTCAGACATGTACACACACTCCCTCTCTTCTCTTCTCTCTCTCTCACACACACATACACACTCTGCCTCTCTCTCAATCTCATGCTCACATACATTTATTCTCTTGCACACACCTATGTGCACTCCCACATGTACACATGCACTCTCGCACACATACACTCTAACATGCATGCATTCACACATGTACACTCTTTCACACACATACACTGTAACATTCATGTGTTCACACATGTACACTCTTTCACGTGCATGCGTTCACACATGTACACTCTTTCACACACTTGTCTTTCTCTCATTGTCACTCGTATTCTGTTGCTTA
Source organism: Alviniconcha marisindica (assembly GCA_018857735.1). Taxonomy (NCBI): domain Eukaryota; kingdom Metazoa; phylum Mollusca; class Gastropoda; family Provannidae; genus Alviniconcha; species Alviniconcha marisindica. The sequence goes on from JABMCL010003094.1 coordinate 16,202, forward strand.
TTGAAGTTTTTCTGTCTTTTCTCTTTCCCTTTTTCATGGCATGCATGAGAGTGCCTTTATTTTCCCTTCCCTTTTGGCTTTCTTGTTCTAAGCATGCTTGTGAATGGATATGGCGATATTGTGGAGCATGTTTTGAATCTTTTTCTGTTGGAATCTTTTCAAAATTCCCCCTCCGTGTGTGTGTATAGTATCACTAGAATGAGCACCTCATGGACATGGGCTGAACACAAAACCACACTGAATCTCTTCTACTGCTTTGCAGAATGCAGTAGCTTATTTATTTATTTTTATTTAACTTTTTGTTTGTTGTTTTGTTGCTTTTGCATCAGACCCCCTCAGAGTCAGAGTGGCTGTGTAATAAACAAGTCAGTTTCTGAATGGCATGATTCTGGCCATTAACTAATGGATGAAAGTGAAGAAATTAATTTTGTTTATAAATTCCCTTACACACATTCCTGCACTCTGAGTCCGAGTCACTGACTGAAAAAGGACAATGCACCCACTCACCCTACGTTCTTTATTACAAGGTCCACAGGTTCTTCTTATTCTGTGCTCACACACACTCAGACACATGCTTTCCCCACAGGTACTGCACGCGCACCCCCAGTTGACAATGCACCCACTACCAAGTCAAGTGAGTGTAGGTGAGGTTTGGGATGATTGCTCAGTAATTGAGTAAGCTACACTACTGTGGAATTTCTTTCAGCTGACACTGAGGAGAAGAGAATGTCAAAAGAAATTCCATCAGCTCAGACTGATCCGATTTATACTACATTGTGGCTTCTGTTGCAAACTTATTTTCCAACCAGTCAGACCTCGGATGTATTTCACAGTCTTCAGGGTACCTCAAATTGGGCACGTATGGGCCAGTTCAACAGGATCTTCGTCGCGGCGCTGTATTTGCCTCCCTTGGTATGCAGCTCTTTGCTCGGGAGGAAATAAAAGTGTCGATTTTGTGGTGCTGGCGTTGGAGCTGCTTGCAGGCAAAGAGGTATTCGGGAAATTTTATCCGAGCTTGCATGTAGTGTAACGAGTAAAAATTTAAGGCTACTGATTCATAAGGCTTTTATGTGTGTAAATTATTGTAAGCAGCTTCAGTATTCTTAATTTTATTTTCAGATGTGTTCGATCCCTTTGTTGCAAAGCTCAAGGCCATCCACATTTTAAAATGTCCAAAATTTGGACTTAGCTTGGTCTGGATTTTGTTTTGGACGGGATTATTTAAATTGTAGAACTTTAAAGTTGTAGAACTTTACATGTATTAAGCAAGCCGTAGTCACTCCACACCAAGTTAAAAAACGGCAATACGTGTGTGTAACTTTGAACTCGAGTTACCTTTTTAAAACTTTAATAAAAGCGCCATTGTGTGTAACTTATTACAGTAAAACTTATACTTTATACAAAGACTGGAGTTTGGTTACAGAGATTGTTGTTGTTCCTCTTCTTTTTTTAAATATTTTGTTAAAGAAACTGGAAGTCTTGAAAGTCTGATTCTTGTTCAATTTTGTTTTTATTTTCAGGCTAGACTATAAATATAATTTGTATTTTATTTAAAGGTGTCTGTCACTGGTATTTAAATTTTTATGCCATAATGTTCAACAATAAGTGAATAATATCATTAACAATAACAGCGGTGTAGCACACTAGCAGTGAGCATTCATAACACTAACAGGGGCAGGGAGAGCACTGGACTCCTAACTGGAATGTTTTGGGCTTGATCCCTGGCAGGAAAATGTTCTCCAGGGTAAACTTTCTGTGCTGACTCTTCTAAAAATCTAATATATTTAAAATAATAATAATACTTTTAATTTTATTAGTAATAATCAGTTTCCATTCCACCCACAACAAAGACCTGGGTGATTCTTCCAAAGGCTTACTTGTAGTAGTACTAGTACTACTGCTGCTGTAGTTCTGGTAGGTGGCAGGTTACAGTTAGTAGTTACACAGTTACAGCTAAGCACTCATACAGACATACCCTCTCAGAATGAACTAATAAATTGTACAAAGTTTCTATAGAAAGAAGTTGGTTGTATATATATCTATCTAAAAGAAGAAGTATGATGCCATGAGGTTGTTCAATTCAGTTTAAGATGGCACCTGCATCAGTAGTACTGTAGTACCAATTATACACAAGAAAGACCATTTAATCTGCTCCATTCAGTGAATCAGCCTCTCATTAGTCTCAATCTCAGGAATTTCCCAAGTGTTGCCTTGGAAACAGTTCCAGTGTTAATCTGATTGGTGATGGCCCTTTCTCATCCTTTTATTAGTTTAAAGATCATCCAGCTGGCAGTGCTTCTCCTTTACACCTCTCTCAGTCTCATCCAGTTGTTTGATAATGATAGTTGATACTGATAGTGGGATGCTTCAGTCTCAGGTACTGAGTTAGTGTCTCAGGCTTCTCAATTACTGACATCTTGTGAGACACTTGTAAACCATTGCTTTATCCTCCAGTCTGTCTGTTTTGTTCCTTTCCCTTGACTCCAGCATGTCCGGACAGTACACCCACATGAGTCTTACTCTTAGTCTGAACATGGATGTTGAAAATTGACACTTTCTTAGTCTGGGCTTCCAATTCCATTGTTCCACTTCCAATTCCACTTTTCACTTTGTTTCACATGTAGGCCTACAAATGATAATATCCAGGACAGGCCGTGGCTGGGTGAATGGTGTGATGTGCCGGTTGGTAATCTGTCTAGTATAATACTAATAGTAGTAAAAGTCAGCTCCTGGCTGGCATATGGTGAAAGGCATTGTCTCAGACTCATTTACTGACCAAGTCACTGAAAACTAGCTTTACTTTTGGTAGGGGCTTATGAAGTGTATACAGCTAACTTTATCACTATCAACACCGTGATTACCTTCAGTGTTTGCATTTTATCGTAAGTTAAATGCCTTTGTTACACTTGCAGCCCGGGACAACATTCTGCTTGCAGGAATCAAAATGGCAGATGATTCCTCAGTTCCTGCCTGCTCTGCAACTGAGACGCCAACAGAAGCAAGAGCAACGGGAGGAATGTCAGTAAATCTGAATGCAGCTGATGCCAGTCCAGCAATGATGCTGACAGTGAGCCATGTTCCTGTGGGGCAGGTGGATGAAACTGGTGATGGAGTTGGGAAACTGTGCAACTCATCTGCACCTTCAGGCAAAAAGGAGCCAGGTTTGCTTGCTTTTGGGGCATGGCCGTCCCTCAGTTGTAAAACTTTCTTAGTTCTATGCTAGAGGCAAAGCAGCCTAGGTGAGTTGATTTCAGGCATGAAATTTTAGATTAACATGATAACAGGAAATCTTACGGGTATGACTCTATGAGAATGAGTTCTAAAGTTGTCATTTCATAGAGTATACCTATCCTGTAAAAAAAACATTGGTGCCATATAGATATTATAAATCTTATAATTTATAATTGTAGGGAAGTGGGGTGGGGAGTGAAGGAAGCAGGTTGGAAGCGTGAATGAAGAGTCACAAGTCAGCGGTTGCTATAACATAACTTTTAATTACGCCAACCAGGAAACAGTGTCTCTGTTGGAAAAGACATAAGCAAACAAAACATTTAGAACATGAAACTTGAAAGCAAATGTAAAGACTAAACAACAGCAATTATCTAATAAATACATTAACCATGTAGTTTACCTGTAGGTTACTATAATACATTATGGTAACTGTGACAAAATGATTAATAATCAGGCACATAAATTGTGTGCATGACTTGCAGTTGCACTTAAAACCAGTATCTCACAGTGTCGCGGTGAGTATCAAAGACACAGCAGTACCAACTAAACAGGAAGAGTGAGATAAGTGTTACAGCAGTTCCATTTTTAAAGCACACAACGAGACTGACAGTGACACAGGTGGCACTTGGGACCATGCCATGTACAAAAGGGCTACAGCATGTCACTGTTACTGACTAGCAGAGCATATCTGTGAACAAAGTCAAGGGTCTTACTGACATGGGTAGCACATCAAGAATCTAAGCTGCTGCTCTGTCTGCTCGGTTGGTGAACAGAGACAAAGACCTAGTTGCCACTACTGACACGCATCACTGACCAGTTCGGGTACACACACAAAGACCCAGTAAGGGTTTACAAGCTAAGCAGAGGTAAATCTGCGCGCCCAAGACTCGGCCATACAAAAGCGGGATCAAAACAGAAATGACATGTCTTGCAGTTTATACAATCACCCCTATGCACTAGACTATATTCAACTATTAAAATGAACATTCAACAACTTATGAAGTCAGCATCTTCAAAGTGTTAGCCATGAAATAGCACCGATTGCATGCAGAAAAACAGATCAGTAGGAACAAATAAGTTGTGCCGTGCAGAGATCTGCACGGCCACACAGACTAAGGACTCATACTTTAGAGGGACAACTTTGCATCAGCAAAGCATCACTCAAACTGAACATCCAACAATGGCAGCATAACATACTATAACTAGCTACATATCAGATAACCAGGGTTAGCTGCATACATGTTGGAAGCACTGGTCATCTTGTGGCATAAAAGCTTAAAATTTGAACACACAATGTACACTCACGCCATGGTGGCTGCAACCAGGCGGCACTCTGACGCCAAAATTACCCACATGTTCAAGCACCAAAATCAAGGCATGCTGTGAACATGGTAACATTATAAACATACATCATTTACATCAATAAGAAACAATAGAATAACAAGCCATAGAAAAATAACTACTTACAGGCTCTCCCCTGAATCGGAAGCATTGGTGCCCGGGTAACGCGCACACTAAAAGGCGACCTGCTTCTGCAGGGACGCCGGGGGAAAGAGGACGCGGCGGGCCCAGCGCGCAAGTTTTAACACTTCAGATAATTAGGGCCATAAAACTCCCACCCAATCAAAAAGAGAAAGGACGACCGGAAAGAAACGGTTAAAGGGTCATGGCCCTGGACACGCACAATGCACTTGGTTACATAATTATCATGTTAAACTTAAAGATACTAGTAGTAGTAGTACTGACAGAGCTCAGCCAACAGTGACAATGTGTTCACCCCCATCTTTTTGAGTCCTATGAGTTTTCTGACTCGTGGTCAGTGTGCCAAAGTAAAAGTCTCTGAGCTGTTGAATAATGCTGTCATTGGAAGTCAGTGGAGTGCCATGCAAATTGTTTTAGATTACTATTTATAGATATGGATATTTATAGATCATGGTGCCTGATTTCTCCTTTAATTTTAGTTTCAGTTTCATTCTCTCTCTCTCTCTCTCTCTCTCTCTCTCTCTCTCTCTCTCTCTCTCTCTCTCTCTCTCTCTCTCTCTCTCGTCAGTGTGTGTTGTGGTATATATATATCTTCAAACATGTTTCAGAAGTGCACTCTGTGGTTTGTGACTTGTGCTTGCTAAGGAGATGAACACCAAGAATTTCACTTCCAGACAGCGTTGGTGAGAAGAGCGACACGGCCACCATAGAAGGAGCAGCCACAACCAGGCAGTTGGATGATGAGTCATTCTATGAGCAAACCACTGTGGAAGTGTGTGTCAAGATGGTGGTGTGTCGAAAGTTCATCACCAAGAAAGTCAACGCCAAGACAGGCAAAGTCATCTACACTGCCTTCAGAACGGTAACAGGTTCCTTCAGCTGTGGCTGTTTGCTCGTCACTTGTAAACAGTGCCAGGTGGGCACAACTGGCAGACGCTGTGGTTGAATTATCAGCAATTCCCAGACTGGGGGGAAGTCTCACAGGGTAAATTAAAATAGCTAAAATTGCATCCAGACTCACATCTAATGATAATGGTTCATGTGATGCTGCGGGCGTGATGGCATGCAAGAACAGTGTGGATGGAGACGCACCCTTTCACTAACAGGCCTCAGGAGCAGTGAAACTGGCTGACCAGGATTCTGCGATTCTTTCTCGCTTTGCGATGATGAACTGTGTTTTGTGTGTCAACAGGAAGGGGACCCCCTTTCTTACTTTGTGATGATGAACTAACTGTGTTTTGTGTGTCAACAGGAAGAAGACCCTCCAAAGATACTGGATGTGCACACTTATGACACCAAGACAGACACTGATGTCAGCAAGTCAGCAATCAGCAGCGTCCCTGCACCCGCCCCCACCCCTAAGAGGCGACGTGGCCGACCCAGGAAATTGCCCCCCACCCCCACACCACCTGCTGGTGAACAGCAAGCTGACAGCGAGGAGGAAGAATCCAGCATGCCATCAGAAGAAACAGGAACTGAAGTTGCGCCGTGCAAGTCTGACGCCAGCATTGATGGTACTTCAGTCGGCGCTGCCGGCACCAACTCCAGTGATAAAAGTCCTGTCAAGTCTGAGCGCCGCTCAATCATTTCCACTCGAAGGCAGGCTGCGAACAAGTCTCCCAGCCGAGGTGAAACCAGGAAGCTTGTGCCGATCAAACGTGGGCGAGGGAGGCCCCCCAGAGTGATCAAGAAGCCACGAAAATACCTAGACAGCTATGATGAAGAGCTGGTCAAGCCAGACCCGGGGCCAGAGGAAGACTCTCAGGAAGATGGGAAGGAGGATGACTCCTCGGAGGAGGAGGAGAACGAAGACGACGCTGCTGAGGATGAGGATCTGCAGGAGGCTGTGAACGATGCGCTGCAGACTCTTGGGCAGAAGACGGAATGTCCCAAGTGTGGGAAGAAGTTCACCACCTCATCCAACTGTCACCGCCACATTCTGAAGGATCGGTGCAGCCACGGTCACCAGTGTGGCTTCTGTGACAAGCAGTTTGGGTAAGCGGCAGCGCCACAGAGGGAGGGGGCACGTAGCATGGTACAGATATTCCTTTGGACATTCAACACAGCATCTGCAGGGGGCCTGTTTGTTTTCAGTAATCAAACTGTTGGCTTGGCTTGTAGGGGCTCTGACTGCATAGATGATGCCATGTTGGTTTTGATCTGATTTACCTACTCAGGAGCTGCCAAAGTGACTGCTGCTCAAGCAGACTGGCCAGTTTTAATGTTAGCTTCAGATACAGGAAAAGAGATTTAGGTTAAAAGTTAAAAAAAAGATTAAACAAACAAAAACATACAGGAAAAGAATGTGAGTCAAGACCCAAGAAATATAAGTATAAAATTATGATGGTTAACCCTCTGATTCTGAATGAGATGGTTGTTTCTGTGTGGCTTTAGTCAGTTGTTCATTTCCCTACCCACACTTAAAACTTGTCTCGCTTTAGTCAGTTGTTCATTTCCCTACCCACACCTAAGGCATGTCTCGCTTTAGTCAGTTGTTCATTTCCCTACCCACACCTAAGGCTTGTCTCGCTTTAGTCAGTTGTTCATTTCCCTACCCACACTTAAGGCTTGTCTCACTTTAGTCAGTTGTTCATTTCCCTACCCACACTTAAGGCTTGTCTCGCTTTAGTCAGTTGTTCATTTCCCTACCCACACTTAAGGCTTGTCTCGCTTTAGTCAGTTGTTCATTTCCCTACCCACACCTAAGGCATGTCTCGCTTTAGTCAGTTGTTCATTTCCCTACCCACACTTAAGGCTTGTCTCAGACAATGGAGCCTGTGTCACTGACAAGTGGCCAGCATTGTGCACCAGACCACTGTTGGTCCCTAAGTGCATTTGTTTCTTCTGCATGTGTGTGTTCATACACATGAGTGTGTGTGTACGTGCATGCGTGTGTGTGTGTGTGTACAGATGTTTTGTTACGTGTAGTCTTGCAAAACATGTGTACAGCACACAGTCACTCTTTTGTTCAGTACACGGTCACTCTTGGAGCGCCACATTGACAGTCACCGTGACCAGGAGTTCCCCAACAGTTTCCGCTGCAGTGACTGTAACCGCACCTACGCCACACGCAACGGCTACCTGAAGCACAAGCGTCAGGGGACATGCTACAAGCGCGACGTCTTCCACGAGGATGGGACGCAGGGGGAGTTTGAGTGCCAGCTGTGCAGGACTCACTTCACCACCGAGAGGCTGCTCAGCCTGCATAAAGAGAAGGTGAGGGCCGCCTGTGGCGGTGCTGAGTTCACTCATGGCTAAGTTGTTATTCATGGCTAAGTCAGCATTAGGTGTGGGGGGGGGGGGGGGGTGTATATTGTACATGGCCCTAAGTCAGCACATTAGGTGGGGGGGGGGGGGGTACTGAGTTGTTATTCATGGCTAATAGGGGTTTTGTGGGGGGGGGGGGGGGGGGGTACTGAGTTTTTATTCATGGCAAAACATTAGGGGGGGGGGGGGGGGTACTGAGTTGTTATTCATGGCTAAGTCAGCATTAGGAGGGGGGGAGGGGGGGGGTACTGAGTTGTTATTCAGGGCTAAGTCAAGCACATGGGGGGGGGGGGGGTACTGAGTTGTTATTCATGGCTAAGTCAGCACATTGGGGGGGGGGGGGGGTACTGAGTTCACGGCTAATTCCAGTACATTGGGGGGGGGGGGGGGGGGTACGGTGACAGGAATAGAGGTGTGGGGGTGGGGGTGGGGGTACTGAGTTGTTATCATGGCTAAGTCAGCATTAGGTGTGGGGGTGGGGGTACTGAGTTGTTATTCATGGCTAAGTCAGCATTAGGGGTGGGGGTGGGAGGGTATGAGTTGTTATTCACGGCTAAGTCACACAGGGTGGGGGGGATGGGGGGTGGTGGTACTGAGTTGTTATTCACGGCTAAGTCAGCATTAGGTGTGGTGTGTGGGGGGGGGGGGGGGGGGTACTGAGTCTTTATTACGGCTAAGTCAGCATTAGGGGGGGGGGGGGGGGGGGGGGTACTGAGTTGTTATTCACGGCTAAGTCGAAGGTGTGGTGGGGGGGGGGGGGGGGTGCTGAGGTGTTACCTCATGGTAAGGTCTGTAGGAAAAGATGCGTTTTGTAGGAGTGTTGAACTGTTGCCTCCTCATCTCCAAATCTCCAAGTCTAAATAAAGAGCTGAGATGAGTTCTGTAATAGTGTAGAATGGTTACACAACAGTGTCTTTAGACCCTGGGTATAGTGTAGAATGATTACACAACAGTGTCTTTAGACCCTGGGTATAGTGTAGAATGATTACACAACAGTGTCTTTAGACCCAGTCTGACCCAGTGTCTGTTCTGTTGCAGGTGCATGAGAACCCCAACAACGAGTACAAGTGTCCTGACTGTGGCCGCATCTTCTACAGCAAGCTGGGCTTCAACAAGCACACTGCCAAGAAGTCCTGCACTCTGCCGTTTATTTGTAAAGTGTGCGGCAAGAAGTACTCCAACAAGGCCAAGGAGAGCTACAAGTCTCACATGAGGTTGCTTGCTTGTCACCCTTCCTCTGCCGGCTTTTTGCTTTGTCATACTCTTCTTTTGTGCTCATTGTTTTGTTTTTAAAAACTTTTGGCATTTTCAGGGACACTTACTTTCAGCAAGATCATACCCGTCCCAAAGCACTGCTGCAAGACTTGTTGCGGCAATGGTCATATCCCGCCTTGATTATTGTAACTGTGTTTTCACAGGTCTACCAGCAGACCAGATTGCTCGGTTACAGCGGGTGCAGTATAACGCAGCATGGCTCGTGACGAAAAAAAGAAGACGAGTTCATGTAACACCGCTTCTCAAGGAACTTCACTGGCTACCCATAAAATTCTGCTGCCAGTACAAGATTGCAACTCTTGCTTACCACCATTTTGAAGAGTCTTTACCTCTTCATCTCTCTTCATCTCTCCGCACTTATGAACTGTCTCGCTTTCTCCTGTCTTCTAGTGAAAAGCTGCTCAAAATTCCAAAGCAAAATCTCAGATCATTCCGACAATGTTCCTTCGGTTTCATGGCAACATTTATTTGGAACTCACTGCCGGCCACTCTAAGAAATGTACCAAGACTGTCCCAGTTTAAACCTCACCTCAAAACCTTCCTGTTTACCCAAGCTTTCCAGTAGAATCTAGTATAGTACTTTGTCTGAAAACAGGTGGCATGCCTGTGTGTGGCTTGTTGAATGTAGAGGGATGCCTGTGGATTGGGAGTGGGGGGCGCGGGGTGGGTGTGTGAGAAGACAGATTCAATTTGGTGTTGTGGGTGTTGAGAGTACACATGGTGCTTAATGTCCACAGAAACCACGAGGCTTATTAGGGATGGGGGGAAGGGGGTATGGAGTGGGGGGAGAGGGAGATTATATACCTATCGTTACATTGTCACCACTGGAATGACTTCTGCATTAAGATGGGCAGCAGTGAGAGCCATTTCAATGTTTCAGTAGGAAGTGATAGAGAAAGTCACAAGACAGTGTCCACAAACCACAACCTTTTTGAAGAGAAAGGAGAGCCGAAGCAGTATCGAACCGAGGTCTTTTTGCTTACCAGCCTAACACCTTACCACTAGGCCAAACTGGCTCTCAGTGTTGAGAGTAGGTAGGTAGTGATGCTTAATGTCCTCGGATGTCGGCTGACATATTAGGGACAAGCTGAGACCAATGCCGAAGCATGGTTCAATATAGCTTTACGTCCACGGAAACCAGAAGGCTCGTTAGGACGTACAGCCCAGGACGGCCACCTCGACTCTAAAACAGCTCCTGAACTATCCCTTTGTGTTGAGAGTAAACGTAAACATGGTGCTTAATGTCCACAGAAACCATACGGCTTATTAGGGATGGGGAAAAGGGGGGGGGGGTGGGGGGAGGGTATGGAGGTGGGGGAAGAGGGAGATCATATACCTATCGCTACACTGTCACCACCAGAATGATTCCTGCATTAAGATGGGTAGCGAAGAGAGCCATTTTAATGTTTCAGTAGGAAGTGATGGGCAAAGTCCATAGTGTCCATAGAACACAACCTTTTGAAGAGAAAGGAGAGCCGAAGCGGTATCGAACCGAGGTCCTTCCGCTTACCAGCCTAACGCCTTACCGCTAGGCCAAACCGGCTCACCAGTGTTGAGAGTATTGATCATTTACTAATTGTTGTATCTGAGTGGACGAGCAGGCACGTAGTGTGCACGTGTGTGTGTCTTGTGTATATATATATATATAGTTATTGTTTAATAGGTGATAATGGCAGACTACAACATTTAAGGTTCTATTGTTGAAATGTATGTTAGTGTGGTTTTTGTTATAAGAGGTTTGTACAGTGCAGTGAGTTTAACTCTGGTTAGAGAACAGCGCTTTATAAGAATTATTTATCATTATTATCTTTTAATAGCGTAATGACAAACTGCTGAGCTGTCTGTTCATAGCAGTTTGTCTGACCTCTACCTAATTTCAAGGTCACAGGCAGCAGGGCAATGGTCAGACTGAAGGTGTAGTTTTCTGAATTCAGAATGCAGTCAAGTTTGTTGCAGTTGTTCCGTATGTTACCAAGATCACATGCATAACAGTCACACCTTCATCGGTCTTTTCAGTTGTGGTATGCATTCAGGGGAGATAACTGACATGGGCTATACTCAAAGGAAATCTTTTCTGCTGGTGTTTTTATTTGAATAGTGTGTGCAACTCTGTTGAATTTTGCACCATCATAATCAGTCGAGTTTTACATTTTCTGCTACGTTTCCAAAGTTTTGATGACCTTGGACATCCTCTGACCTTTCTTGGCAAGGCCAGGTGACCGTTGGTTTTGTGTGTTTTTGCCAGTTGTCTGTTTGTTTGTGTGTGTGTGTGTGTGTGTGTTTTTGCCAGTTGTTGTTTGTTTGTGTGTGTGTGTGTGTTTTTGCCAGTTGTTGTTTGTTTGTGTGTGTGTGTATGTTTTTGCCAGTTGACAGTCTTTTGTTTTTCTTGAGTGTGTGTTTTTGCCAGTTTTTTGTTGTTGTTGTGTGTGTGTGTGTGTGTATGTTTTTGCCAGTTGACAGTTTTTTGTTTTTCTTGTGTGTGTGTTTTTGCCAGCTGACAGTTGTTTTTCATTGGTGTCCATGTTGTTCCAGGTACCACATGGCCGAGGTGTCTGGCGTTCAGTTCCAGTGCGAGGATTGCGGGAGAGTGTACATGACGGACATGGCGCTGAAGAAGCACAAGCTGTCCCACTCGGCCATCCGCCCCTACAAGTGCAGCCAGTGCCCCAAGACCTTCCCCATGCGCTACATGGTCAAGGACCACGAGAGGATGCACACAGGTCGGACACTTAGCCCCAGTATCTGCCTCCGTTTGTAGACATTCCCTTCTCTCATTGGCTGTGTCTCTGTCACGCTTGCATGTTGTTTGTGCCATGCGTGCATGTTTTTATTTGATTGTGTACTGATGCAGACACTTTCACTGTGTATATTACTATATATGTGCTTCCTTCTGACTTGTGGAAGCATGTTGATATTGTTTGTGATTCAGATACTTAATGAACTATGGAAAGACGTTTCTAGACGAGATTGTTCTCTGAAGCTGCAGCTGGTGCTGTTTCTCATGCCTTTGTCAGTTAGTGTTGTGTGGCAGTTGACTGCAGTCTGACAGTGTGTCCTGATGTCTTGTTAGTGTTGTGTGGCAGTTGACTGCAGTGTGTGGTTACGTCTGACGGTGTGTCCTGATGTCTTGTTAGTGTTGTGTGCCAGTTGGACTGCAGTCAATGGTTATGTCTGACAGTGTGTCCTGATGTCTTGTTAGTGTTGTGTGTCAGTTGACTGCAGTGTGTGTTACATCTGACGGTGTGTCCTGATGTCTTGTTAGTGTTGTGTGTCAGTTGGACAGCAGTGTGTGCTACATCTGACGGTGTGTCTTGTTAGTGTTGTGTGTCAGTTGGACATCAGTGTGTGCTACATCTGACAGTGTGTCCTGATGTCTTGTTAGTGTTGTGTGTCAGTTGGACAGCAGTGTGTGCTACATCTGACGGTGTGTCCTGATGTCTTGTTAGTGTTGTGTGTCAGTTGACTGCAGTGTGTGGTTATGTCTGATGGTGCATCCTGATGTCTTCCTCAGGGGAGAAGCCGTTCCTGTGCAACATGTGTGGAACCTCCTTCGGCAACCGCGGCCACCTGTACCGCCACATTCGCTCCCACCAGCTGGGCACCCTGCACAAGCGCGGCCGCCCCCGCAAGTTCCCCCAGTCCATGATGGTGAAGATCTCCAAGGAGGAGGAGGAGGAGGTGGTGGGCGACCTCGTTGGCAGGGTGGGGGGCGAGCTGGGGGTGGTGGAGATCAAGACGGACCCCCTGCAGGAGGTGTCGGAGGAGATGGCGGGCAGCATGATGGGGCCCGGCCCCACCTACATCACCGTGCACACGGTGGAGGGCGGGCAGCTGGGGGAGCCGGCGGTGGTCAGCGAGGGGCAGCTGCAGCACGTGGTGATGGAGGCACCTGATGGAATGACCGACAACGTCGTGCTGCAGGTCATCCGCGACCTCACCGGCGCCACCACCGTCTACCAGCAGGTGACGGAGGCCCCAGGGGTCGCTGCAGCGCAGAGCGTGGTGGCCTCCACTCAGCAGCCGCAGATCATCGTGTCAGCGGCACATTCAGGGAATCAGCAGCCACAGATCATTGTGGCGTCACCGCAGAAAGTGACTGCAGTCTCGCAGCCACAGTGATGTCAGCTCTACTGACAGTGACTACAGTCTGGCAGCCACTGTGATGTCAACTCTACTGACAGTCTCACAGCCACAATGATGTTAACTCTACTGACAGAACACAGTGACTGCAGTCTCGCAGCCACAGTGATGTCAACTCTACTGACAGTGACTGCAGTCTCGCTGCCACAGTGATGTCAACTCTACCGACAATGACAGCAGTCTGGCAGTCACAGTGATGTCAACTCTACTGACAGAACACAGACAGTGACCGCAGTCTGGCAGTCACAATGATGTCAACTCTACTGACAGAACGCAGACAGTGACCGCAGTCTGGCAGTCACAGTGATGTCAACTCTACTGACAGAACACAGACAGTGACTGCAGTGACACTAACACAGCCTGAGAGATGCCAACCCAGCAGAGCAGTCACAGTGATGTCAACTCTACTGACAGAACACAGACAGTGACTGCAGTGACACTAACCCAGCCTGAGAGATGCCAACCCAGCAGAGCAGTGCGGTGAATCAGCAGTAGTTGTGGTGCTGTCAAACAAACGCATATTACTGAGTAAGACTGACAGGTGTTCAAACCTGTGACAAAATACATGCATCAAAGTGCCCTTACTGTATGGTGTTATTGTGGACAACCAGCTGCCCTTCGCCCAGTCTGCTCAGCAGGGGAGGAGGGCGGTGGTTTAAAAACAAAACAAAAAAACACCTTTCTGGTCACTCACTGGTGCCCCGGAGTGAGTGAGTGAGTGCACAGACATGCACAGACACACACGCATGCACGTGTGCATGCATTCTCTCACAGGCACACACAGTTGGTGGAAATGTTGGTTAACATTGTGCTTGATCCTGGTTATGTTTGACCTCATTGACGATTGAATGTTGTTGTTGATCACTTTTATATAGCGCTGTTCTCCACTCTTGGCAGACTCTTCGCGCTCGCATGTACTTCTACATGAGCGAATAGCTTTTTATAGCACGTTTTTTAATATCCACCAAAGTGGTGTACTTGCGGTGCTGACGTGGCTGGTGCCACATGAAACTGCTGCCGTCTTGGTGCATTCTGTGCACCACACAAGGTGCATGCATGTTTAGCTGTAACTTGCCACCTGCACTTTTGGCAGAGTAACCAGGATCTTTTACTGCAATAACACGGGGGTGGAAGAGATATTATTAATAAGAGTCAGCACAGAAAGTTGTGACTGTTCTTCCAACACCGTGACAGGCTGGTGAGGGTTATAGAGGTTCCACTCCCAGCTACAAGCCCCACCTCCTTCCTGTCAGGTTGTCACTGGTACCACTGTGTGGTGCTGTGTTGACTGGTGGAACAGAGGGTTCCTCCCAAGACTTTCACCCACAGAAAGACTAACCCCTCTTTTAACAGCTCTTTTTCTTGACTTAGTGGAGGGGGGGGGGGGCCACTATATACAATGTTTTTCTTTTCTGGTGTCTTCTGTCTTGGTGCTAGTTGTGTGCATTTGTGTAGCTGTGTTGTAAGGGTTTTGCTGTACATGTGACTTGCCTGCCTTCCCTGGCTAACAAGTCAGTTTACAGGGTTATTGCCAGTACCTTCTGTGTTCTTACTGCAGGCATCAAATCAATGATTGTTTTTTTCAAAGAAATTTCTTCTACATTGTTGTCTTTTTTCTGCTTGTAGGCCTACTCTCTCTCTGCATCCTCCCTCTCTCAGACACCAACACTGAGACACACACACAGAAATAAACACACACACACACAGAGAAATAAACACACACACACTCACACACACACACAGAGAAATAAACACACACACACAGAGAAATAAACACACACACACACACACACACACACACACACACACACACACACACACAAATAAAAATAAACACACACACACACACATGCACAGAAATAAACACACACACAGAAATAAGCACACACACACACACACACACACACACACACTCCAACACACACACACACACACACACTCCAACGTTCACCAACACACACACACATGCATGCACGCACGCACACATACACACAGGAAGCTTTTAGTATTAGTTGAGTTGTTTTATTTTGATTGTAGGCTATAGGAACTAGAGTACAAAGAGGTAAAAGCCAACTGAACGGGGACTAAAGTCATGACGTTCATTACAACTGGATGAGGACTAAATTCATCATGATGTTCACATCGCATGTAATGCTTGTTACAAAGGCTGAAGACCAAAGTCATGCTGGATGAGGACTACAATGACGATGTTCATTACGCTGAACAGTCAGTGCAACAGGCACAGGGCCCAGTGCACAGACAGCACACAAAACCAGAGGGATGACGCAAAATCAACAAGTTCAACAGGACAGTAAACAAACCGAACACTGTTCACAAATGCAAGATTGTTAGAAAATGTTGGAGAGGAGAGAGACAGAGCGAAGGCAGTGAGACAGAAAAAATGAGACTGAAGTTGATGATGGGGTGCAAGGGGCCATCATTGGATTGCATTTCTCTTACATAGTTGTGTGCTGAAAGGGATCAGCACCCCACCATAGTCGTGTGCTGAAAGGGATCAGCACCCCACCATAGTCGTGTGCTGGAAGGATGAGCACCCCATTACCAAGCACACAAAAGAGGACAACAAAAGAAGAGACATGCATGAATGGTTTCCACAAGGTGGTCCTGGTTCTCTTTCATGTGCAACACAACAATGTTCATACAGCCACAAGACAAAACAACAGCCACCACAGGGGCAGGGGGACAACAATGGGGGGGGGGGGGGGGTAGGAGACCAACAAGCTGGTTTATTTGTCCAAAGCTGGATACTGCAGTCTGGAAGATACCTTTCAAAGTGTGGAGGTCCCCAAACCGCCCTCACTACAAAGATGTTGGACAGGCCCAGCTACAGGCCTGTGGCCACAAGAAGGGCAGCACTACAGGCCTGTGGCCACAAGAAGGGCAGCACTACAGGCCTGTGGCCACAAGAAGGGCAGCACTACAGGCCTGTGGCCACAAGAAGGGCAGCACTACAGGCCCAGCTACAGGCCTGTGGCCACAAGAAGGGCAGCACTACAGGCCTGTGGCCACAAGAAGGGCAGCACTACAGGCCTGAGGCCACAAGAAGGGCAGCACTACAGGCCTGAGGCCACAAGAAGGGCAGCACTACAGGCCTGTGGCCACAAGAAGGGCAGCACTACAGGCCTGAGGCCACAAGAAGGGCAGCACTACAGGCCCAGCTACAGGCCTGGGCACAAGAAGGGCAGCACTACAGGCCTGAGGCCACAAGAAGGGCAGCACTACAGGCCTGTGGCCACAAGAAGGGCAGCACTACAGGCCCAGCTACAGGCCTGTGGCCACAAGAAGGGCAGCACTACAGGCCTGTGGCCACAAGAAGGGCAGCACTACAGGCCCAGCTACAGGCCTGTGGCCACAAGAAGGGCAGCACTACAGGCCTGAGGCCACAAGAAGGGCAGCACTACAGGCCTGTGGCCACAAGAAGGGCAGCACTACAGGCCTGTGGCCACAAGAAGGGCAGCACTACAGGCCTGTGGCCACAAGAAGGGCAGCACTACAGGCCTGAGGCCACAAGAAGGGCAGCACTACAGGCCCAGCTACAGGCCTGTGGCCACAAGAAGGGCAGCACTACAGGCCTGTGGCCACAAGAAGGGCAGCACTGCAGTGCTCAACGACTGCAGGCCCACCCCGTACTGTGGGCACATTACAACACTGCAGGCAGTCTTTACACACCTGCCTGTGAGACCAGGCAAGCTGCTTTTCTCTTGCTTTTCCTTTCTTCTTCCACCTATAAAATCAACAAAGGGAATTAATTAGCACTCAAAAGATGTCACAGGAAGACAACAGAGACCCGAATTGCCTGCAGCAACTCCCACCTGGCATGCAGGGTAAATACAAGGGACATAAACTGACCAAAGGTAGCTACAGATAAAACGGACCTGGGCCATCAGCTGAATTCTGTTTGCAGTTGTAGACAGTATTCCATGGAAAAATGACAGCACCCTCATGATCAGACTCAACTGCAAAGACCCACTCAACCTTCTACTTTCAAGCCTCAAAGTCACAGGAACACCTTGTTTTCTGGGAAAGCTAAAACAATGACTTAGTTTGTCGGTTGCACCTGTACATGTCTGCTGAGGCTGAAAAGTGTCAGCAGATCCAAAAAACTGCATCCACTAACTCAACTGTTGTACTTGTTCCAATGACCACCTGAATGACTGCTCCTGTTCTGCGTGTTACCTGCGTGTCCCAACGCCACTAACTGTTAGGCCTTTTCTAATTAAACGGTGGATGTGGGCTCTTTAACATGCGCGAATATCTTAGCGCATGATGTGCAACACAAAACTGAGACAAGGACTGACAAGTCTGCAGAATTGCTGAGTCAGAACGGAAAAGTAATCTGTCACCCTGTCTTGACCAGGAGTTGGACCCACGGTAACTACTTTGATCCGATGACCAGCCAGACAAGGGCACTGAGCCTGGGCCCCTGTGGAACAGCACCACCCAGCTCCGGTTTCCCGCTGACTCGGTAGCCTACTCTCTCCCTTGCTGCACAGTCTCAGTGGGCCCAGCCGCCGTGTCAGGACCATCCAGACTTGAGTCACGGCGCACTGCCAGGGGTGGGGTGGGGTGGGGGTTGCAACTTCACACTTCTGTTGCACCACTCTACAAACAGAAGATGGACTTTCCACAAGACAAACGCGATGGTACGACAGACGATGCTGCAGACTAAAACACTGCATACTTTGAATGCTGGTTGTGTGGCCGATGGAAACGACCCAACAGTCCTAGTCCTACGCAACAGTCCAGCATGCAAATAGCAAGGACAGGGAAGCACACGCCACAGTTCAAGCCACTCGCCTGGCAGTAAGATCACCAGTAACACAGGTGGGAGACCAGAACCATTCTAAGGCTGACTTTAGCATGTTAGTTCTCGAGACATTTTCAACTCAAAAAGTTTGTGCATTCAAACAAATATTAGCTTCAAAAGGTCTGGTCCATAAATGGAAGAACCCCAAAACACATGCAGTTAAAAAAATAGTTCTAGTAATTAAGAGAAATTCATTAAAAGAAAGGAGCTCAGTTAAGTCCGGTCAGTCTCGTGAAATAACTGGACAGTACAGCACAGTCAACAAAACTAAAAGAACCAGAAATCTGTCATCAGTATGTTGTATGAACCAATGTCTTATCAGTATGTTGTATAAACCAATACAGAGTAAGGAGAAAAGTCTTTGGTAATAGAACACCTGTCCTGTCAGTGTCCTCAAACATGTGCTGTCACTGTCAGTGTCCTCAAAAGTGT
Organism: Alviniconcha marisindica; assembly: GCA_018857735.1. Lineage (NCBI taxonomy): Eukaryota > Metazoa > Mollusca > Gastropoda > Provannidae > Alviniconcha > Alviniconcha marisindica. The sequence continues at coordinate 34,857 of JABMCL010003094.1, forward strand.
ACTGTCAGTATCCTCAAACATGTTGTGCTGTCACTGTCAGTGTCTTCAAAAATGTTGTACTGTCAGTGTCCTCAAACATGTGCTGTCACTGTCAGTGTCATAAAAAATGTTGTACTGTCAGTGTCCTCAAACATGTTGTGCTGTCACCGTCAGAGTCCTCAAACAGGTTGTGCTGTCACAATCAGTGTCCTCAAACATGTGCTGTCACCGTCAGTGTCCTCAAACATGTCATGCTGTCACTGTCAGCATGTTATTGGCACTCCTCTGACAGCAGTTTGTAAAAAAAAAAAAGTATGACCCCCCTCCCCATTCACTCTGGAAAAAACCCGAATAACTTGTAACATAATGTGTACAAACATTTAGCTAAATGTTCCTGTGATAAATTTACATCCAATTCTCTTTTTTTCCTTTTTTTGTGACTGAAAATACTAGGGTCAAACTGGTTCTTGTTGATTTTTTTCCTGTTTTGGTCTCCCTTGTGTCCCAAGCATGCAGTCAATACAGAAATCTGTATGTGCTTCAAGTTGACGTGCATCAGAAACCAGTGAAACTCAACGCAATGAACCACAGATTTGTCTCAGGAATAATGCTGTTTTGTTTGAAGTACAATTTGGATCCCTCCAGACACACAAAGCAAAGAGGGTGGGTTGTTATACCTAGAATGCATTTCATGTTCATGCAAATATGACCTTCACTGAACAATGCCATACAAAACTGACCTTAAATGACAGTGAAACTAAACTTGTTTCTTCCTAGCGCTGCTTGACAGTGTGTGTGTGAGAGAGCTACAGAAGCCTATGCACTACAGCACACAAATACCCCCCCCCCCCCCCACCCCCGTTACACAAACAGCTAGGAAAAATACTCCCCTGCTACAGAAACATGGCTAGGAAAAATACTCCCCTGCTACAGAAACACGGCTAGGAAAAATATTCCCCTGCTACAGAAACAGCTAGAACTAAGAGAAAATCGTCACCAGAGGTGGGTTAAAAAGAACAAGAAATGAAGAAAGAACTTGCATAGATTATCATTTAAGTATACACAATCAAACTGGGAAGAAAGAAAAGAAGAAAAAAAAGGTGTAAAAAATAAGTTGACAAACAAAGACAAATTTTAGGGGCCCTTGAAAACCATGCAAAAATCCTGAACGTTTTGTGGAAATCCAGCATTGCAAATTGTTATCTCAAGTGGGTTCATGGTTAAACATTGTCACACCTTTTACAAAACACTCTTGCAACACAAATACTGAATATCTCCGAGGTAAAATGATCATCTTCACAAAGCAGAAGAAAACAGATCCAAAACAATCTTTTGAATTCTTATGCATTTCACAGGAAACAAACCTATGACCAACAAAAAACATGGCCAACACATTTATGCAATCAAAATATACATCAGACATTATTGATGAACATTAGATGGCTGAAGTCTACTGTGATAGATAGCTTGTGATTGACTGCCCACTTTTCACAAGTGCCTTTGTTAGCGCCGTCTTTCAGAAGGGAAAATACTAATGCCCTCAAACTATCTGCCAGTTTCCGCTCACACACAGACTGACTGAGCTATGCAGAGGACATCATCATCTTTATTTCAGAACAACACAAGTTAAAGCAGACAAACTGCTATGATGTAAGCACTCAACCTAACAGACTCACTGAAACAGGATCTCCAGGCAGACAAGCAGGTAGATCCTGTAGTAATGGACTTTTCCAAGGCCTTTGACAAGAAATTTCTGTCCACAAACTGACCCAGTAAGGCATTAGAGGAAGACAATGCATGGGTCAAAACCTGATGGTGGGACTGAGAGCAAATTGCTCTCATTGATGGCAGAGACAATGAGACTGAGCTTGACCCCAGTGGAATGATGCATACTACAAGGGTCTGTTCCAAGGCCTGCTCTGTTTTTCCTGCCCCAACAGCTTGGCTTCAGCTGAAGACTGTGTGGCTGTTGACAGCATGTGCCAGTGCCCCATCTCCACACAGGAAGAGCAGGCCACACTCCACAGAGGTCTCAACAAGCTCACTGTGTGGAAATAAATGGCATGCTGCTTTCTTCCAGACAACATCCAGGTCCTCTACATCCACTTTCCTACACAGTACCTGCTGCCAAACCAACACTACATTACAGGAAATTCTTCTTACCCAACACCATGACAGACAATATGTGCATGAACGTGGGAACAGTTCCTGCCTTCAATTCCTTTCAGTCAAGTCCATCCAAGTTATACCTCATCCCCCAAAAGTAACAATGTTCAGAATGACAAATCTGAAGAGGCAGAACCCCCTGATACTAGCGCATTAAAACTACATTCACTGGGCAGAGCAGTAGATAGGCAGCTAAATGATTTTGAATGCCCAGTCAGCTATGTCATTTATATAAGAGTGAGGGCAGTACAGTACAACCATTACACAACTGTGTTAGGTTTAAAAAACAAAGAAACAACTTTATTTCATGCAATGGTAAGTACATGCTGTAGAACTCTCATTCCCTTTCACGATGCATAATGATTACTGGTGAAAACACTGGTGGATATTATGATTAAATGATGGATACACTTGTGTCTTTAGATTGTTCTTGTCAACATGTAGCTGTACCGCCTGAGATTCAAGAAATAAAGCCGCACATACATGACGACATGTACAAAATGCATCAAATAAATACATCGAAGGCAGTTCCATGCTTTCTGAACCAAACTCCACAAGCATTTCTGGCCACACTTGTCACACATGCTGAAAGTCAGTACAAATACAGCACACCCGTGTTCACAGAATCAGAAAACCATTCCTTCATTGCAGTCACAGTAGACGACAATACAAGGCAGTTAGTTGATTAACAACAACACTACCAAAGTTGCTTACTTTCACTGACACTATCAAGCTGTTAAAAATTAGTCAACTGTCACACTGTCTAAGAAAGACCTAACTGCTTACAAACAAAAATGCTATGTAACATACCATTACAGATTCTAAAATAAAAGTCTGGTATACTCCCTTTTTTCTTTTCTTCCAAAGACAGAGAATCATCGCACCTTCAGCTCTCATAACAAAACGGACTGATCAGGTCCACACATCTCACAAGCTAGGCTTGTTAACTTTCTGGACAGCAGACCAGTAACTGACTGCAACCTAACGACATACACAGATCTAATAGCATGCTAAGCTTGCTAACTCTGTGTACAGCACACAGGTATTTACACTACCTACAGCCTGTGCTTCACTGCTGATGGCTACAAAGGTACAAAAATGCTTATTTCACTTTAAAATGTTGGTAGGTTAAAACAGCAGTTGCTCTCCTCTGACCGTGTCTCAAGTGCCTTTGGGGTTGATTGGACAATTACCTAGATACACACACAAAACATGGAGTTAAAGGAATTCTTCACTTTTATATGGATGCATTATTCTAGTCAACTGGTCTATACATCAAACTGCATCTTTTAAACACGCAGCAAAAAAAATCTTCCATGATAACTAGCCCCTCTTTCATCATCCGCACACACAGCGACTTTCACATGTCCATTCCAAGCGATTGGAAATGTAAGACTGTTTGATGCAGAGGCTCAAGATTTTGCATGTGTTTTGTGTTGTCTTACAGAGCCACAAAATCGCCCTCACCAGTCAAAGTCTTCATGCTGGAAAAGTGAACTTGCCCCCACTGTTTTTAAGCTGCATGATGTTTTTGCACAGACGTTTTTCTTTGTGGGCTCTTACTTAAAGCCTAAAGTAGTATAATGCTGTTGGTAGTCCCAAGTTTCCCTAATTGCAAAGTCCGTGTGTGCATCAAATAGCGGTTGTATACCAAGTTCATTTTGCAACAGCGTTTTGAAGATGGCTCAGTTCACTCTGTGGCGTGGAGAGGAAGGCTTGAGAAAGCTGGGTGTAGCAGTGGACAGTGGGTCCATCATGCAGTGTAGCAGTGGACAGTGGGTCCATCATGCAGTGTAGCTCTGCCTGTCAGCCAGTCGGGCTTAGGCACGCCTGCCTCCTCCACCCAACAAGCTGACACCACCCGTACCTCCACCCAACAAGCTGACACCACCCGTACCTCCACCCAACAAGCTGACACCACCCGTACCTCCACCCAACAAATTGACACCACCCATGCCTCCACCCAACAAGCTGACATCACCTGTGCCTCCACCCAACAAATTAACACCACCCAAGCCTCCACAAAAACAAGCTGACATCACCCGTGCCTCCACCCAACAAATTAACACCACCCATGCCTCCACAAAAACAAGCTGACATCACCCGTGCCTCCACCCAACAAGTTGACACCACCCGTGCCTCCCCCCAAAACAAACTGACACCACCCTGCCTCCACCCAACAAGTGACACACCGTGCCTCCACCCAACAAGTCTGACACCACCCATGCCTCCACCCAACAAGCTGACACCACCCGTGCCTCCACCCAACAAGTTGACACCACCTGTGCCTCCACCCAACAAGTTGACACCACCCATGCCTCCACCCAACAAGCTGACATCACCCGTGCCTCCACCCAACAAGTTGACACCCCCCTGTGCCTCCCCCCAAAACAAGTGACACCACCCATGCCTCCACCCAACAAGCTGACACCACCCGTACCTCCACCCAACAAGTTGACACCCCCCTGTGCCTCCACCCAACAAGCTGACACCACCCATACCTCCACCCAACAAGCTGACACCACCCATACCTCCACCCAACAAGCTGACACCACCCATACCTCCACCCAACAAGCTGACACCACCTGTGCCTGCTCCAAGACAGACATACATTGCAATCAGGGAAGCACTGGGCCAGCCACCAAAACCCCAGTCCGCTCTGCCACCAGGAGACACACGCACTCACACGTTTGTTCGTTCGTTTGTTCACGGCCACGTGGCCTGATCCCTGCATGCTGAAGCACTTGAGGTTTGCAAAGGTCAGAAGGAAGGGACTGTGTCAAACGATGGCTGTCTCTTCCTGCAGGTGCTAGACCTTGGGGTCCGCCGAGGGGTATCCCGCCCCCTTGCTGTAGCCGTTCAACCTGTAGTCCCCTACAAAGGGAGGGATAGGGGTAGAGACAGGGGCGGGGTTAGCCTTGAAGAGAGCGGCGCTGGTCAAGTCCTGCTCTCTGGGCACCCCTCCCGTTTCCCCCGCTGCCAGGCCGGTGGGGGCGGGGTCAGCGTCCGGCTCATCCAGGGTGGATACCCCGTTGTAGGCCCCTTTGGTCCAGTCGGGCACGTAGTTGTGCTTGGCCGCCCAGCACAGACGTCTGCGCTGACGGGCCTGCAGGATGGCGAAGGCCAGGGAGAAGAGGATGATGGCGCCGATGCAGAGGATGATGGCCCAGGCCAGGTGTTTCATCACCGCCGGATCCAGCAGGTCCCACAACATGGTTTTGTGGCACGCTGCAGACTCCCCCTGTCGCTCATAGCCAGACGCGCACTGGAAGCAGTCACTGGGGGCTGCCCCGCGACAGGTGAGGCACGATGGGTGACACGGCTTGCACACACCCTACACACACAGCGTTCAGCATTAGCTATGTAACTAGTGGGCCTGGCCACAAAATCCACACACACCCTGCATACACAGTGTTCAGCATTAGCTATGTAACTAGTGGGCCTGGCCACAAAATCCACACACACCCTGCATACACAGTGTTCAGCATCAGCTACGTAACTAGTGGGCCTGGCTACAAAATCCACACACACCCTGCATACACAGCGTTCAGCTTTAGCTACGTAACTAGTGGGCCTGGCTACAAAATCCACACACACCCTGCACACACAGCGTTCAGCATTAGCTACGTAACTAGTGGGCCTGGCTACAAAATCCACACACACCCTGCATACACAGCGTTCAGCTTTAGCTACGTAACTAGTGGGCCTGGCTACAAAATCCACACACACCCTACACACACAGCGTTCAGCATTAGCTATGTAACTAGTGGGCCTGGCCACAAAATCCACACACACCCTGCATACACAGTGTTCAGCATCAGCTACATAACTAGTGGGCCTGGCTACAAAATCCACACACACCCTGCACACACAGCGTTCAGCATTAGCTATGTAACTAGTGGGCCTGGCCACAAAATCCACACACACCCTGCATACACAGTGTTCAGCATCAGCTACGTAACTAGTGGGCCTGGCTACAAAATCCACACACACCCTGCACACACAGCGTTCAGCATTAGCTGCATTGCTTAAATGTCTAACTGTAATCCTGCCCTTTTTTTTCTTCTATGATTGAAATGTATGTGTGTGTGAATGGACTTAGTACTCAACAGTGTACTCAACAGTCGCACTTAGCATGGCTCTTTTTGGTAATAGAGTTGCAATGTTGTTGTGTGGGTATGCCTGTGAATGAATAAAACACTACCAGGAAACACTCTTTGTACTTTTACTTGGGAAGCAGTAGGGCTGGAGAGAAGGGCTGGTCAGAAGGGCTGGACAGAAGGGTTGGACAGAAGGGTTGGACAGAAGGGTTGGTCAGAAGGGCTGGTCAGAAGGGCTGGTCAGAAGGGCTGGTCAGAAGGGCTGGTCAGAAGGGCTGGTCAGAAGGGTTGGACAGAAGGGCTGGTCAGAAGGGTTGGACAGAAGAGATGGACAGAGGGTGTGGATGGCCAAAAGGGCTGGAATGAAGGGATGGACACGGAAGAAGGACGTAGTCTGCACACAGTCAAAACGGTCTTTGGCCCTGACACAGCTGCGCTGCTCTGACGTGGTACCTGCACAAAGGCCACCCAGCCTACCTGTGTGTGCAGCAGAGGCTTTGTAGAGTTGGGCTGAATAGGGGAGGCTAGGTGAACGGCCTGCACGCTGCCAAAGTAGTGCTCGGGACAGTGCGCCACGCAGTGCTTGTCCATCTTGAAGAAACCTGGCTTGCACTCTGCAAACCACAGTCAGCATCAACAAATCAACCACTTAGCCAATGCCAGTCATCACTTGCAGTTAACACAGTCAGAGTCCATGTGAACCACAAATCTGTTGAATCAAATTGTCTGTGGATGAACTACTTTCTGGACAGAAGGGATGGAATGGAGGGTGTGTGTGTGTGTGTACCTTTACTTAGCATTCTTTACCAGCCTATTTTTACAACCAAAGTGGACAATAAAGCAGTTACAACCAAAGTGGACAATACAGCTGTCACCATGTATGCACTTCGTCAGGAACAGATTCTTGTCTCTAAGCAAACACCTGATAACAGCAAGCTATACAGTGGGTAATTGTAAAATATCAAACAATAAGAAAAAAATCTTACCAACACAAAGAGCAAATGCTTAGCTGACACCTTCAAAACAGGATAAATCTATGACCATATTTCCTTCAAATTCTCCAGTGAAATGGAACATGGTATGATGTCATCAAAACTGGCAGATATTAGCAGGCCATTCTGCAAAGCTATCTTCCAAAAGAAGGGTGTATGGCTGGAATGCACACAATGCACACAGGTCAGAGACTGCTCAGGTCACTGATGACAGTCTGTGTGAAATCAGACTAGAATTTTGTGACTGGCTGAAGCATTGGCAGCCCACAACCCTTTGTTCTGTAATGTTGTGACTAGCTCAAGCATTGGCAGCCCACAACCCTCTGTTCTGTAATGTTGTGACTAGCTCAAGCACTGGCAGCCCACAACCCTCTGTTCTGTAATGACTGGTTCAAGCATTGGCAACCCACAACCCTTTGTTCTGTAATGACTGGTTAAGCATTGGCAACCCACAACCCTCTGTTCTGTAATGACTGGTTCAAGCATTGGCAACCCACAACCCTCTGTTCTGTAATGACTGGTTCAAGCATTGGCAGCCCACAACCCTCTGTTCTGTAATGACTGGTTCAAGCATTGGCAACCCACAACCCTCTGTTCTGTAATGGACTGGTTCAAGCATTGGCAACCCACAACCCTCTGTTCTGTAATGTTGTGACTAGTTCAAGCATTGGCAACCCACAACCCTCTGTTCTGTAATGACTGGTTCAAGCATTGGCAACCCACAACCCTCTGTTCTGTAAGACTGGTAAGCATTGGAAAGCCCACAACCCTCTGTTCTGTAATGTTGTGACTAGCTCAAGCATTGGCAGCCCACAACCCTCTGTTCTGTAATGACTGGTTCAAGCATTGGCAGCCCACAACCCTCTGTTCTGTAATGACTGGTTCAAGCATTGGCAACCCACAACCCTCTGTTCTGTAATGACTGGTTCAAGCATTGGCAGCCCACAACCCTCTGTTCTGTAATGACTGGTTCAAGCATTGGCAACCCACAACCCTCTGTTCTGTAATGACTGGTTCAAGCATTGGCAGCCCACAACCCTCTGTTCTGTAATGACTGGTTCAAGCATTGGCAACCCACAACCCTCTGTTCTGTAATGACTGGTTCAAGCATTGGCAACCCACAACCCTCTGTTCTGTAATGACTGGTTCAAGCATTGGCAACCCACAACCCTCTGTTCTGTAATGTGGTTCAAGCATTGGCAACCCCAACCCTCTGTTCTGTAATGACTGGTTCAAGCATTGGCAACCCACAACCCTCTGTTCTGTAATGACTGGTTCAAGCATTGGCAGCCCACAACCCTCTGTTCTGTAATGACTGGTTCAAGCATTGGCAACCCACAACCCTCTGTTCTGTAATGACTGGTTCAAGCATTGGCAACCCACAACCCTCTGTTCTGTAATGACTGGTTCAAGCATTGGCAACCCACAACCCTCTGTTCTGTAATGACTGGTTCAAGCATTGGCAACCCACAACCCTCTGTTCTGTAATGACTGGTTCAAGCATTGGCAACCCACAACCCTCTGTTCTGTAATGACTGGTTCAAGCATTGGCAACCCACAACCCTCTGTTCTGTAATGACTGGTTCAAGCATTGGCAGCCCACAACCCTCTGTTCTGTAATGACTGGTTCAAGCATTGGCACCCACAACCCTCTGTTCTGTAATGACTGGTTCAAGCATTGGCAACCCACAACCCTCTGTTCTGTAATGACTGGCTCAAGCATTGGCAGCCCACAACCCTCTGTTCTGTAATGACTGGTTCAAGCATTGGCAGCCCACAACCCTGTTCTGTAATGACTGGTTCAAGCATTGGCAGCCCACAACCCTCTGTTCTGTAATGACTGGTTCAAGCATTGGCAGCCCACAACCCTCTGTTCTGTAATGACTGGTTCAAGCATTGGCAACCCACAACCCTCTATACTAACCCATCTGCAAATGCAGGCAGCAAGCATGACAGACAGACATCAGTTAGTTCACAAGACCACAGTTAACACAGTTCATGTTCAGCTACATCAACCAGTCACTACCCACACTTCAAACCAGGTCAACCATTATGCAAATGCTCAGCCCAGTTTTGCAAGTAACAAGTATACCATCAAAGCATGTTCCCTCAATTTTTGGTATATATATTACTTACAACGACAGCAGCAGCATCCATTTACACACTTACACCATGTGATTCTATAAGAAGGGGGAGGGTAAGAAGTTAGGCAATGGAGATGCAAAGGAAAAGTATAGACAGGGGGAGGAAAAACAAAACATAGGGAGACCTGTTCATGGAGACACATAATCAAACCACGCACTTCCCCAACCAAGCATTGGTTCTGAGGTCACCTTTTTACTTGGCTGGGAAGGACACAAACACAATTAGTTCTAAAGAGCAATAGGTGTTAAATAAAATCATCTCTATTGCACTCTCAGACAGAGCTACTGACACAGCTACAGTGAACATGCTGAGAAACACTGCACCCACAAGAGACCACTGTCAACTACACTCCGACAGGAGGCAACGGCACAACCAGGAGTAGCCCAGGTTAGCATTCAGCAGCAGCTGGACACAGCAATGCTTCAAAACAGATCTCTTCATTGAAACTGGAGTAGATTAATTCACCTAAAACGCTTGACTAAAATGTTTGTTTTAGATACAATATCTCTCGGTAAATGGGTTAATTTGAAGAATATATGCCATGCTCACCTTAAAATAAGAAATGAAAAAATCCACATCCACATACATGTATAGAAATGATAACTCTGCAAGACACCGCTCTCAAACGCACAAGGCATCAACCAGGTTTTCTCTGCCCTACAGCTAAACCACTCACAGACACAAGTTAGTGGGTTAGTAAATGGATCTAAACCCTTTCATAGCTCTTAAAACAGAATATGAGGTCCCTAGCAAGTCCCCTGCAATTTGCCTAAGGATGGCAAATGATGTCGTGTTTGAAGTCGGACTCTCTGTCTTTGCCAACATGTAGCACGGAGCTCAACAAGCACAGTTCTGGTCAGCTTCAGCTGGTTTCAACGCCACTTGTGGAAAGAAGCCGCAGTGATGCTAGAAACACTGTGGCAGGGAAAGGACAAACCTCCCACCAACCACGCTGGGTCACCTCAGGATGACCCAACCGGGTCATAAACAAATGCAGATTTGACAATGCTTTTTCTACATGTAAACCCCTTTTCAATTCACATCTACACAGTCAAGTGACAATATCTGACAAATGCATGTGAAGTTGTAAAGAAGGAAACCTTCAACAAACCAGAACATCAATCCAGGCAACAGAATCGACTCACAGGCAGGTCTGGGATGCTCAGGGGTTAGCATGTCAAAGGCCAAGATGCAAATGAACAAAATGACATCACTTACCATGATGAAACTGGCTAGTCATGGATGTAGGCTAGTTGATGATTTGTTGCAACTAATGCCATTGTACATATATCATCAACTGGCTTCTGTATCTTGGGAAACTATGTAGTGAACTTGAAACTACATGCTGAACTTCACCTTGACAGTAGTTTTAATATGCTCCTTTCAGGGAGGTTGTTTGTAACATGTTCATAGATATATACCTGTTATTTTTATCCATCCCTTTGCAAACCCAGGCCCTGCAGAGAAACACAGAACTGAAATCTTTGCTGCAAATCATGAATGAAAAAAATCATTGTCCCATTAATTCATAGTGAAAACAGCACAGCTGGTCAATAACTTATAATTATGCATAAGTCTCCACTGTTTCAGAATGTCTCACTGATTGTGTATAGCCAATGATGGTATGTGATATCCTCTGATCTTAAAACCTCTTACATCTTCACACACATTTTAGGGGTTGTGCCCCCTCTTTCGGGCCAGCCGGTTACAACGTACACAGACGACAGTATTCAGTTTCAAGTCTACCAGTGTGCAAGTTTTCACTGTTGCACAGAGCAGACACCCCTGTGGCACTTGAGACATCCCAGTTAGTTAGCTATATTCCATCTTCCTGCTTTATGGCTGTGGGAAGCTGGGCGAAAGTGGCATGGAGAAGGCTGGTGCAGAAGCTGTAACAAGCTTATGCTGTAATGCTATTTATGTATGGCCAGGCTGCACCACAACCAGTCTACCACTGGACTGCTGTAGTGCTATTTATGTATGGCCAGGCTGCACCACAACCAGTCTACCACTGGACTGCTGTAGTGCTATTTATGTATGGCCAGGCTGCACCACAACCAGTCTACCACTGGACTGATGCCACCTGTGTCAGGTGTACAGGGCTTTGCCTTTAATCAATGTATCTGTGTGTCTGGGAGTGTGTGTATGTGTCTATGCACGTATGTGTCTATGCACATGTGTGTGTGTGTGTGTGTGTGTGTGTGTGGTGTGTGTGTGTGTGTATCCATGTGTGACTGTGTGGGTGTGGGTGTGTTTGTGCGTGCATGTGTGGGTGTGTTTGCGCATGTGCGTGTGTGTGTGTGTGTGTGTGTCTGTGTGCGCACGTGTGTGTGTGTGTGTGTGCACACGCATGTGTGTGTGTGCACACGTGTGTGTGTGTGTGTGTGTGTGTGTGTGTGTGTGTGTGTGTGTGTGTGTGTGTGTGTGTGTGTGTGTGTGTGTGTGTGTGTGTGTGTGTGTGTGTTCCCACAGTCCCCTCCTGCCCCCAAAAGCTGTGTGGATGAAATGACAGTGAAGGAGCTATGTTCAGATAAGCCAGTGATGAATGAAGCAAGACAAAGAGCTGTGTATGATCAGATGGTGTTTATTCCATTGATGTGATATGAATAGCATGAGAAATGTCAACCTGGCACCTCTTAAACTGAGACTGCTGATGTCACTGATTGGTTAACACTGTCAACAACAGACAAAAAACAAAAGAGCAATACCAGTGATGCATTTCTTTGAAAAACACATTACAATGGCCACAGAAAATGACATGATTTACACTGGTTTCCCTGGCCCCTTCCCTACAGGACTGAAAAGGTTAGGATGTTTCTGTGATCACCCTTCAGGAGAAGGAGAAGAGAGTTTGGATTTCAAAGTACTCAGCAACACCCCAGGATCAACACACAGTTACAAATCATACATCGAAACTGCTTCTAGTATAGCCCCAAACCCAGAGAGAGAGAGAGAGAGAGAGAGAGAGAGAGAGAGAGAGATCTTGCTGAATAAATAAATTCAGAGTAAAACCAAACAACAAGCAATAATAAGAAAAACATTTTGTGGTAAATTAAAAATAAAATCCAACACATTTCACTGGAGTCAAAAAAGGACTAAAAATCTGTTTTAATTAACAGCATATTTGTTGACCTTGACACAATCTCAATGGACTATTTTTGTGAACTAACTGCCATATTTATGCCCACCATTGCCAATACAACTGACAGAGACAGAAACAAAGACTGACTGACTTGCTGATGACAGCCCAATTTCACACACCACAACAAAACTGCTGTCACCTCAGCCATGTCATAGCAGGCTACCTCCAACTTCAGCATCAACTGCTTCACAGAGAAAAACAAAACCTGGGCAGTGTAATCACTTCAACACAACATCATCGAACATGTACACACATGGTAATAAATAGCATAATAATCATGAATAAATGGTGACGGTTCCTTTAGCTGGTATCAAAACAAACTGCCCCAACAGCTAAATGAAGGACATCAATGGGTTTATTCTGGCCCTACACAGCACAAGGACACTTGCACCAGCAAGGTACACCTGCACTGACCCCTGAGACTTTCTGTGATTCTGGCATCTGTGACTTGAAGGGGCTGGACACTAGTTTGACAGACCATGGACAGTGCATCAAGTGCTGCCATGACAGTTATTCATTATTCAGCCAAGGAAACAAATCTCAACAACGGTGGCTTCTGTTTTTAATCATGCAGTATATTGCACACAATGAATGCAGCTGAGTTAAACAGCTACCTATTGCTGTAACACTGATTACCCTTTACAATACCACTGATTACCCATTACAATACCACTGATTACCCATTACAATAACACTGACTGCCCATTACAATAACACTGACTGCCCATTACACTGACTGCCCATTACAATAACACTGACTGCCCATTACAATAACACTGATTACCCATTACAGGTAACATTTATTGCCCATTACAATAACACTGATACCTATTACAGGTAACATTTATTGCCCATTACAATAACACTGATTACCCATTAGAATCCATTACAACCCATTAACAGGTCTGAAAAATAGTACATGTCACATTTCATTTCCACTGAAACCACATCCATGGGAACGAAAGTGGGGTCAAAAACCCACACCAGTAAACATCGTCAAGTGAAACAGAACACTCAAGACCACACGTAATGCTTGATGAGAGACCTGAAATGACAGTAAAATGTACAGCAGATGGTTCCACTTCTATTACATAATGTCCACCATTATTTCATGCTGGCACTGACAGTGAACTCAGTCGGTCCCGGTAATGCGTGACGCAGTCCTGGCTACGTGTTAAATGTTACAACGTGCTTGCTCGTCTCTCCCGCACAGCACGCAAAGTGCCATGTGCACTGTGTGCCAGCAACACATGCAGGACTGACTGCCGGGTGCTCACCACCAACAAATCACAGAATCCAGTCTGGAAGGGGCTTGCTGCTCATGCCCACATCTCAACATTACAACATAGTAAAAACACCACAGAAGTAGTAGTGAAATAGTGTTCTGTGTGATTTCTGGGGACTGGCAAGAAATTCTGGGGATGGGGGTTTCATGCCTGTTTTAGACACAAGAGGCATTCATCAAAGAAAGGTTACTGTTTCATTCAGTTCTTTGAAAAGCTCAGAACTGACTATCACTGTTTTATACAGTTGTTTGAAAAGCTCAGAACTGACTATCACTGGGGTTTTTCTCAGTTGTTTGAAAAGCTCAGAACTGACTATCACTGTTTTATACAGTTGTTTGAAAAGCTCAGAATTGACTATCACTGTTTTATACAGTTGTTTGAAAAGCTCAGAACTGACTATCACTGTTTTATACAGTTGTTTGAAAAGCTCAGAATTGACTATCACTGTTTTATACAGTTGTTTGAAAAGCTCAGAACTGACTATCACTGTTTTATACAGTTGTTTGAAAAGCTCAGAACTGACTATCACTGTTTTATACAGTTGTTTGAAAAGCTCAGAACTGACTATCACTGTTTTATACAGTTGTTTGAAAAGCTCAGAACTGACTATCACTGTTTTATACAGTTGTTTGAAAAGCTCAGAACTGACTATCACTGTTTTATACAGTTGTTTGAAAAGCTCAGAACTGACTATCACTGTTTTATACAGTTGTTTGAAAAGCTCAGAACTGACTATCACTGGGGTTTTTTCTCAGTTGTTTGAAAAGCTCAGAATTGACTATCACTGTTTTGTTTCAGTTGTTTGAAAAGCTCAGAACTGACGATCACTGTTTTATTCAGCTGTTTGAACAGCTCAGAACTATCACTGTTTTATCCAGTTGTTTGAAAAGCTCAGAATTGCCTCTCACCATAAATGAACTAGCTGGGGCAAATGCTTTCACAGACAACTGAATGACTGCCCTCTGCACATGGCACAACGCTAATGTCAGCTGAAACACTGTGCCACATTAGAAAAGGAGTCATCATTCTACAAAGAGCATTCAGTCTTGCCCTCTCAGCTGCTTGCTGTTAACAGCTTATTCCCAAGCACAATCATCAGCTTATTCCCAAGCACAATCATTAGCTTATTCCCAAGTACAATCATCAGCTTATTCCCAACCACAATCATCAGCTTATTCCCAAGCACAATCATTAGCTTATTCCCAAGCACAAAATAGCTTATTCCCAAGCACAATCATTAGCTTATTCCCAAGCACAAAATAGCTTATTCCCAAGCACAATCATTAGCTTATTCCCAAGCACAAAATAGCTTATTCAAAGCACAAAATAGCTTATTCCCAAGCACAATCATTAGCTTATTCCCAAGCACAAAATAGCTTATTCCCAAGCACAATCATCAGCTTATTCCCAAGCACAATCATTAGCTTATTCCCAAGCACAATCATCAGCTTATTCCCAAGCACAATCATTAGCTTATTCCCAAGTACAATCATCAGCTTATTCCCAAGCACAATCATCAGCTTATTCCCCAAGCACAATCATTAGCTTATTCCCAAGCACAAAATAGCTTATTCCCAAGCACAATCATCAGCTTATTCCCAAGCACAAAATAGCTTATTCCCAAGCACAATCATTAGCTTATTCCCAAGCACAATCATCAGCTTATTCCCAAGCACAATCATCAGCTTATTTCCAAGCACAATCATCAGCTTATTCCCAAGCACTATCATTAGCTTACATTTGACAGAAAATCACGAACAAATCATCTGTTGAACATGCAAAATATGTCACACTTATCAGTGTTATGGTGATTTTTTTCTAAAAATGAAAAGCAACCAAACCTTGCATACTTTTCTTGCATTTAGATTACTGCTAGGACCATGTACTGCTTTAGAGTACTGCTCATCAACACTGGGACCAGTGGGAGAAACAAACAGGAATTCATTTTCAACCATAAACTACATTTTTTACTGTGACATGTTTTTCCTTTTTTTGTCTCACCAATGCCAACAGAGATAAGATAAGATTATTGCACAAATAATATTTCTTTTCAAGCTTTTTTGTTTTTGTTTTGTCTCACCAATACCAACAGAGATAAGATTATCACACAGATAATATTTCTCTTCAGGCTTTTTTGTTTTTGTTTTGTCTCACCAATACCAACAGAGATAAGATAAGATTATTGCACAGATAATATTTCTTTTCAAGCTTTTTTGTTTTTGTTTTGTCTCACCAATGCCAACAGAGATAAGATTATCACACAGATAATATTTCTCTTCAGGCTTTTTGTTGTGTTTTGGTCTCATCAATACCAACAGAGAAACTATCAGATTATGACACAGAAACCATTTCTCTTCAGGCTGACATTGTCTCTCTCTGAAGGCCACAGAAGTTGTCTCAACAGAAGCAGTCAGTGCCGGCAGAATTAGGAACAGCGCAGAGAGACTGACTGAGTTCACTGCTTCTATCATCATGCATGCTTGCTGCACAACAGTACAGCTGCATCACCTTGTGGTGTGGTGCTTTCCTTTTTCTCCAGGGAAATACAAATAAACAGTACCAGTGCAGCAAGTTTACTGCATAACATTTTGGATTTCAGGCACAGATAAACATATATGAACAAAACAAAAAAATTAAAACAAGAAGAAATACAGACTGTCCTTTCAAATAAAAGCAACCACAAAACAAAAAAATGAAGAGTGTAACCTGTTACTCAAACTCAACTTGCCTGAAAAAAGAGAAGTTTTAATCAAACCAGAGGGACATGGAGAAAATCCAGAGTGAGTGAGAAGATCATTGGACAAAAGAAAATACATTCATATTTGTGTGAATATACACTGTAATAATATGTACAGTAAATCAAGAAAAGATGCTAAAATTTGGTTCTTTCGCTCCAGCAAGTAGCAAATGAACATGTTACTTGAGAGACGGTTTTTAGGTACCTGATGAAATTTATTGCACATCATCCACAAAGAGAAATACATCAATGGATTCAGAGAAGAGTGCAAAGGTGACAGTAGAGATGATACAACTCAGCATCTCAATTAACAGATGAAGACAGAGGGGCTTTTTAGTAAAGTGTCATCAACAGGTTGTCAACACAGCAATGATGGAATTCACTGTTACTGGAGAATAATAACTGCTGGCAGAGAAGGAACTGCACATTTTATGGATTTTTCTGTTACACTTTGGGTATTGACCAGTGTTAGAGAATTACAGTGAGGAGAGAGATGTTGATCTGCTGAACGTTTGCTGATGTGAGTCAGTTTTGAATTAGGGTGCAAAAGATGCAGACGCTGTTAGCTGCCAAACTCTCTGCTTATCACAATACCTGACTGAACAGGGAAACCTCCCTTGAAACCTGGGGCAAAAATCAATGCACACATCAGCAGCAACATTTCATCACATTTTGATTTACAAGACATACCCAGCTAATGGTTAGCACCACAACTGCTCCTTGACCTGTTAATTTACATTATATCCCCCTGCAGTTCCAAGCAAGCTGTCAGTTGACAAACCCCCTGGTCCTGCTTAACTCTCAGTTTGCATATGTATCCCTTGCAGTCCTGTTTAACCCTTCAGCTTTGCATAGTCCCTCCAGGTCCACACAACAGGAGTATGTAGGAAAAGCCTGATGCCACCCAAAGTCAGATACACAACTTTTAGTCACCTCAAAACTAGGATTCACCTCCGTAACATTTTGCTGTCGGGCTGAAATTCATCCTTCCCTGAGTGAACTTCAAATACCCCCACCCCCCCAACACACACACACATACACACACACACACACATATTTCTACATGCAGTCACTGACAGAGGAGTCGCATCCCTGCAAAATACTGTCATGTCATGTACCTGCCAAACATTGACTTGTCCCTGCCAAACACTGTCATGTCATGTCCCTGCCAAGGCATGCCCCTGCCAAACACTGTCATGCCATGTTCCTGCCAAACACTGTCATGTTGTGTCCTTGCTAAACACTGTCATGTCATATCCTTGCCAAACACTGTCATGTCTCTGTGAAAACACTGTCATGTCATGTCCCTGCCAAATCACAATTGCACATCTACCCAAAATGCTTATAGCTCCACACACACACATAAATATGTAACTGTGGCAACAACACTCATGACATTTGAAAACCAAAGATATAAATATCTTGCAATTGAAACTCACATTACAATTATTCCAAAGAGGTGCCTGCTCATTAACAAAATGGGTACAAACAATGCTATATAAAAGACAGAATACTGTTTGATTGATTTAACTGTATGTACAGTGTGGGCCGAAAAACAACAGTCAAAAAATGGGAAAAAGGTTTATGTCAACCTTCCCCAGCAAAGTACCCCCACCATCACTCTGAGACCATGTGGTTATGCTGTCTGTACAGACTCACTTCATCTGAATTGCTACCAAGCATCTGGCTATAGAGGAACTGCAAAAAGGTCATATATTCCCAATGGGCCTGATATTAAGCCCATTTTATTCTGTATACAGCCCAACTTCAACATTCTGAAGACACCTCTCAGTGCATGCTGGGTAACCTTGGTGTTTTCATGAAGCAACCTCTGACACGAACTACAGGGCCATTAAAGCCCACTCTGTGACCTTGACCTTGAATCATTTTGGGAGAGAAAAAAGTCCAGCATTTTACTTAGCACTCTGCTCAATAATGACAAAACTGGCATGTCAGACCCTGGGCACAACCAGTCCACAAAGATGTACAGACACTCTTTCCAGGATCTGAACCTTGTTACGACCTTGACCTTCAAAGGGCTATACACACTTTCATGTTATTGTTTTCACTGAACCAGCATATCAAGTTTGGGTGAAAAGATTTAGCAACAGCAGTGTGAATAATTATATACTATCAGCTTACTAGGTTTGAAGACAAAAGGTTCAGCAGCTCCAAAGATACGCTAGATTAAGACTCACTGAACAACTCAAACCCTGTGACCTTGACCTTATTTGCGGCACTTACAGGGAGGCTACTTATAAACAAAATGACCCACAAAGCAACACAGCTCTCATCTTCAGAAGAAAAGTCTCCACAAGTACATTCTAAAAAGCAAGATGTGTGAGACTACAGATGATAAATTATTTTACCATATACAGAGAAAGGCTGTGTGCAGGTAACAACAGTATATTTTCATACAGCTGGGTTTTCTATTTTTATATATATATATATACACACACAGCACTGTATCACTGTATATATACAGAACACTGTACAATGACTGGATATATATACACACATCAGCATAGAATAACGGTATATATAGACAGAGCACAGTACAATGACTGTAAATATTTGCAGCATTGAACAATGACTGTACATGTACCATACACAAACACACACAACCTACTTTGCTTCAGTAATAGTATGTACAGCAGCCACTTTGAACATGGGCATAACAAAGATAGTAACAAGTCAACAACAATGTGTGGGAAATGAGGTCCAGGTCCGTCTGCCTCAGCTATGGAGGATCACAATGAGGATGAAGTGGAGTTCTGTGTATCAAAACTAGGGCACTGGCAAAATCATATGCTTAAATAAACAAGTCAACAGTTTTTATCAAAACTCTGTACAGAAGGAGAACATTTTGCACACAGAGCTTAATACATTGGTAAAATTATGCTCTTTAAAACTTGCACACTTTTTAATGTAAAGTGTTTTCCAAAACATGACACCTGTAAAATTATGCATTTGAATCAAAACTATTTCTAAAAGCTTATGCATTCTGTAAAATGATGCACTTAATATCAAACTGCATGTACTGCAATTGGTCACCATGTAAATATTACACAACACTAACAAATTAAGTTAAAATTAAATCTGAAGCAATCATGTACACAACAGTGTGGTGACAAAAACCAAAAGATGTGTGCATGGGTTCACATGAAGGTCATGTGCAATTCCTAATGTTGTGCACCTGAAGAAGCACAAACAGCTTGGACATGAGGCCATGAAATCCCCACTCTGTTCTCAAACTGCACGCAATGCTGCCAGTGCCGTGTGCAGTACCTGCCTTCTCAGTCATGTGACTGTGCATGCGCTATCTTACGTAGATGTCTCTCAGTGCATCCAACTTCCATCAAAGTATCAGTGATTCGCTGAAAATATATTGATTTTGTGCTCTAATATCATGCACTTTTGCATGACACTTTATAGCTCTTGCACAGTATGTTCAAGACGGAGAGTGTCAATACAACCTATTTGTGCTGAATTACAACCACGCCTTGCCTGAAAGAAGCAGGCATGACAGCACCATCCTAACCACTGTCCTAAATCTGCACAGCATCGCAACAAAATGCAAGCATCTACATCCTTCTTGCAGCAACATCTTACTTCCTAAAGCAGTTATAAAGGTGTCAGCAGACAAGCTCACTGAAGGTGGGAGCATGTTGTGGCCAATAATAAAAATCACTGGAACTGCGCAGTTTCTCTTCCTGTTTCCGTGTCTGACATCAGTCATAACTAATGCTATAAAAGGCCAGACAAGCTGCCTTACTAGGCTGGTGCTTACTGCCCCCTGTGCACACAAGACCTGGCTGTCAGGATAACACTGGCACAAGCAGGCACACCCGTGTGTAAATCTTTCTTATCTGCCCAATTAACTGCCTGTATTCAATGCGGCACCAAACATCAGGATGATATCACCTTGGCGAAAACTGTGGAATGTTTAGGAAAGCTGAAGGGAGGTAAGAAAAAGGGAGAAAAGCAACAGACCTATACAGATGCCATTTGATGTCACACCAGCGCACGTGAAGGCATGGCCGGCAGCTGATGACTGCGTGGAGACGTTCTGCTTCAGTGGATGCTTCTCTGTTCCCATGACAACCAGTGTCCATTCCTTCAGCTCAGCTGCAACAGACAGACAAGCATTGAAAGTACGACTGAATGACTGCTCACCTTTGACTGGTTTGTCCTCTCCTTCCTAAGGCCTCCCTTTGCTTTAGCTTTTCATTTGAACATGACCTGAAGTAGACATGTATTCACATGTTTGACAGAAGAAACAGACTGTATCGAAATATTTTCGTGTCATGTCTGTGCATGACAGAATGCACTACACTAAATCCATCCTCCCACACTTCTGTCCATGGCTTACCGACTGAACAATGAAGCTGGTTCAAAGGCTTTCTTGTTGGCCTTTCTTGTTGACCATCAAACAGAATCGTCTCCTGATGCCATGTGTCAAACATGACCATCAGTAACCACATCCACAACACCTACACCCACACAAAGCCATCCACTCTCTTGTCCCATTCTCCCACCACCTCTCTCTCTCTCCCCCCCTCCCCCTTCCCCCCCTCTCTCTCCCTCCTTCCCCCCTCTCTCTCTCTGTGCCTCCCTGCTCTCTTTCTCACTTCCCCTCCCTCTCCCCCCCCCCCCCCCCCAACACACACACACATATTGTGATAAAATTAAAAGCTGGCAAGAAAGGCAACACAAAGAAGATGAAAATACTTAAAAAGCGCAGGCAAATGCTAGTTCCTAGCTGCAATCTAATAGGTGATGGGAACACTGTCTGCCCAGTAGGTACACTTTGTGAATGGTAAAGACCTCACTGCTAACTGTCTGTGCACTTGCTTTGTGTGCTTCTCCAAACTTGTCACTCTCTACATGCCCAGCATCACAGCCGTCAGTAGATTTTCAACAAGTCATATTATTCACAGGCGCTCTTTCACCAGCCTCTAAAATCCAAAGCACACAAAAGGCCAAAAGCTTGAACATATCAGCTGTCGATGGTGACTAGCAAGCTGCAAGCAATTTCACAACCTTGCTGCACTTCTAACAGCACAAACTCAGGCACTGAAACACTGGGATACTTCTCCAATGCCGTCACACCACAAAGTGCTCTCACTGTGTTTTGTTCTGTGTGCAAGTCACTGCTCATCAGCTGTTTACTATCCCGCAAGCAGGTCAGGTGGCCACCAGGCCCAGACGGGGTTTGGAGTGAGGGGCCTGAGCACTGGGACAACTTGCTCATCAGGTACCCAGTCCTCCATTTTCCCATCCCTAACAAGCCTGATGGTTTCTGTGGATGTAAAGTACCACCACAGCCCATCCTGTCCATCCCTGCTTCAGTCCTACCCCACCGGTCTGACCCACAGTGGCCAGTGCTGAATGCCCATCCTGCCCATAGCGAAGGCATCCCTACTTCAGTCCTACCCCACCGGTCTGACCCACAGTGGCCAGTGCTGAATGCCCATCCTGCCCATAGCGAAGGCATCCCTCTTCAGTCCTACCCCACCTGTCTGACCCACAGTGGCCAGTGCTGAATGCCCATCCTGCCCATAGCGAAGGCATCCCTGCTTCAGTCCTACCCCACCGGTCTGACCCACAGTGGCCAGTGCTGAATGCCCATCCTGCCCATAGCGAAGGCATCCCTGCTTCAGTCCTACCCCACCGGTCTGACCCACAGTGGCCAACGTTGAACGCCAGCTCAGCCCGGTGTCAGTGTGCTTATGAAGGCAGATGGAGTTTCCTTCAAAGCTAGGCAGTCGACATAAGTAACTCCCGTTTTCCCTTGGCTCTCTTCCCACTGACCGACTCTGTCCGTGTCAAACTCAGCAGTCTTTACGCAGTACATTTCCCCTAAATAAATTGTTTTGGTAGGACTATGCTCTACATGTGTATAGAATAGAATATTTAGGTTAATATGTATCATGTGAGCGCTCAGGGCGTTGATGAGCGCATCATAAATGTACATTATTATTATTATTATTATTAAACAATGATGCTGGGGGGAAACAAAACAAAAAACAACCTCAAAATGTGGAAGCTAAAAAAAGAAGAAAAAAGCATGATAATTAACTGCTCACACAAGTACAATTAAAATTGACACACGCAGAAATGGAAACACGTTTATTTTCAAACTTCCCAACACAACACTGTGAATACAACAAGAAGTGACAAAAGCGTGTCCAACTAAGACAGTGGGTGACACAACAGCTAACATCAAGAGGAAAGAATCCAACTGTGCAAAACAAACACTCTCACAGTCAAGGCAACCTGCAATGAACTGGCCATTAGTTCAAAGCTGAGTCAGGACCTGTCCCCCGCCAACGCTCACGACTGGTGAACGTTTTCACTACTCAAGCCTAAGTGTCAACACTTGGCGAATCAGTTTGCGAGTCTTCTTCTGCATACTGTATGGGTCTCCTTGGCTCAACTGACTGGCATTCAACATATTAAAATATTTAACAGTGAACAAGGTGGGCAAATGTTCCATTGACTGATGTTCAAAACGCAAAATCCAAAAAAAAATTCTCAGCCTCCTGTGATCTTGAAAAAAGTCAACATCCCCCCCGAACAATCAAAAGAAGTCACGTTCCACTCAGGGCCATCATCAGGCAGTTTCAAAGGTCTTATTTAAACATAAGCATCAGAAAAACACACACCATCATTAAGCTAGTAAATGTGTCAATCATCTCCTTTCAACATATCCCAAAGTTACCCACATTATCATAATACATTCATATTGGTTAAAGAAGAAGTATACAAACTTGAATTCAACTCTGTGAAAACTCATTAAAATACACAGCTCCAGTTTCATTTTTTGACTCTGCTGTTCACTGACGTCAGTAGAAAAAGAGAAAGGTCAATGGAGGTTATTCCCACACCAATAGTCTGTGAAAAAAGCTTGCATGAAGCATTTCGCCAGGACATAGAGCCTGTCAGTTACCCGTGTTAAATACCTGTTAAAGCCAGGGGAGGCATTTTGTGCTTGCTGTTGCTGGTAACAACCACACAAAGTCTAAACTTGATTGGTGGGACAAAACTTGATCTTGTTGATAGCAACCACACAAAGTCTAAACTTGACTGGTGGGACAAAACTTGATCTTGTTGATAGCAACCACACAAAGTTTAAACTTGACTGGTGGGACAAAACTTGATCTTGTTGATAGCAACCACACAAAGTTTAAACTTGACTGGTGGGACAAAACTTGATCTTGTTGATAGCAACCACACAAAATTTAAACTTGACTGGTGGGACAAAACTTGATCTTGTTGATAGCAACCACACAAAATTTAAACTTGACTGGTGCGGCAAAAGACCATGCTGAGCTCCAACTGATGAAGTGGTCATATGCAGCTCAGACAATACCCCCTGGGGTCTGTGTGTTGCATGGTAACTATAGCACTCTACAGCAGTACCATAGTGGACATTTACGACAGATGGTCACATCCAAAACAGAAATCTCTTGTCAAGTGACTTTACTGCAAAATGCTCTCATTTCCATCATAACAAAATGCTCTTATGACAATTCACTAAATAGCAATTTTTGTTATTTTGTGTTTTACAAACCAAAATGCCAATCCATAATGCAGGTGGGATAAACAGGGTTTTGATCATTCATGATGCATACAATTAATTAGAGACACCAAAAAAAGGGCACTTTACTACTCTTCTTTTTGTGCATCAGCTCTTATCTGCACAATATCAGATGAATCGCTGTTCTTTTAGTCTTTACATTCAATTTTCTTTCCTTTTTTCTTCTTCTTTTCTTCTGTGTGCGCGTGTGTAAATTCATTTCTCTCTTATTTGTATTGATAGGTTCATTATTAAGCCAGCTATGGTCTGACACATTGTCTGACTGTATCACATTAAAAAGACAACATCTGAGTAAACTGCCCTTCGGTAACAAATTTCACACTCACTCTGTAGTTCAAAGATGCTAGTAAACAATATGGCACAGAACTCCAAAGCACGATGCAGGTACAGATAACCGATACATCAGCTCATTCAACCGCTGATCAAACCAATGTTATGCCGCCATGACAGTCCTGGGCAGTCTTCAGGAAGTTGCTGAGTCTCACGATAGCTAACAGGTTACACTCCATGCTAGCTGAACACAACAGTCATGTTACAACTTCTTAACATCAGTCAGGGGGAGGGGTGGGGGTTAGGGGGTTACAGAATGTGGTACAAACACCTGGGGGTGGGGGGTGGGGGGGGGGGGGGGGGGAAAGGGGAGGAGGAGGATCTGGAGTGGGGGGGTGGGGGACCGGGGGACCAGGGGCTGGAATGGGGAGCATGACATGCTACACTGCATGCACACTGCACAAAGAAAAAGAAAAAGAAGAAAAGCCAGCAAGCAAAGTTTAAATTGAAAACAGAGAAGGAACATCTAGTCTACAGAAGTCCTGTGAGCTCTTTGGGAAAGGGTTTCAGTTCACCTGCCCGGTATGTAAGTCTCAATGACCTGCTATCTGTTGATCCATCTTCAAAGTGCACTCCCGGCCACA
Source organism: Alviniconcha marisindica (assembly GCA_018857735.1). Lineage (NCBI taxonomy): Eukaryota > Metazoa > Mollusca > Gastropoda > Provannidae > Alviniconcha > Alviniconcha marisindica. The sequence goes on from JABMCL010003094.1 coordinate 59,921, forward strand.
ATCAACCCTTTGACAAGTGCTCAGCTACAGACTAGAAAGGAAGTCCGGCACTGGCCCCTATAAACGACATTTCCCTTTCATTTAGCCACTTGCGCGTCCACGGTGAACACACAGAGTCCATCCCCAAGGAAGACAGCAGCACTAAGCAGACCCAGTCACCATGAGGTGGCCAGAGTTAAGGGCATGGAAGGTGGGAGGTGGTCTGGGCTACACTGGATGACATCACACAATCTCCTCTGCTCACACTGAGAAACACACAACCAACAACAGGAAAGAGTTGCTCCTTCACTTTGACAGGAGGAAGCTATTCCCAGTTCAAACCTGCGATACCCACAGGAAAAGGACCTTATTCCCAGTTCAAACCTGCGATACCCACAGGGAAAGAACCTTATTCCCAGTTCAAACCTGCAATACCCACAGGAAAAGGACCTTATTCCCAGTTCAAACCTGCAATACCCACAGGGAAAGGAACTTATTCCCAGTTCAAACCTGCAATACCCACAGGGAAAGGACCTTATTCCCAGTTCAAACCTGCAATACCCACAGGGAAAGGAACTTATTCCCAGTTCAAATCTGCAATACCCACAGGGGTGAGGTAATACTTTCCATGAAGGTCAGAGCTTACTTCTGTATTTGAAGAAAATGTTCTACGATGTATCAACAGAAATAAAATATTCTTTAAAAATACAATGAATACAACAACAACAAAATAAGAAAAGGGAAAAGACACCTTTCTGTTTTGATTTTCTGGGGGTAAATATGACACAACATTTGTTTGTAAACATTGAAAGAAAGACAACAAGCCAGCAGACACTGACCACAGCTGTACAATGTCGACACAAAATGAAGGAATAAAGCACAGTCACTTCAAGGATCAGATACCAACCACACAGAAAAGTTGTCAACAATCAACCAACAATGGCAGTACAATAGAATCACTTGGGCTAGGCAGGGATGGACAGGTCAAACAAGATCAACCAATCACAACAAAGGGTGGATCAAAAAGAATCAACCAATCAGAATCACTTGAGCTAGGTAGGAAAGGGCATGTCAAACACGATCAACCAATCATAGTAAATGGAGCTGGGTCAAAAAGGATCACCCAGTCAGAATCGCTTGGAGGGATGGTCAGGTAATGAAATCCAACCAACCAGAATCACTGAAGTTTTTTTAGGATGGGCAGGTCAAACAAAATCAACCAATAAGAATCACTGGAGTATTGCTGGATGGGCAGGTTAAACAAAATCAACCAATAAGAATCACTGGAGTATTGCTGGATGGGCAGGTTAAACAAAATCAACCAATAAGAATCACTGGAGTATTGCTGGATGGGCAGGTTAAACAAAAGCAACCAATCTGAGCACACAGGGACTTTGCAGATGGAGCCAGATGAACCAATCCGAGAGCACAACACACTGGTAGAGGGAGCAAGAGGTAGCAGTCAGCGGGCACAACAGCAAAAAAGGCAGTGACGGGAGGAGCCAGGCGGGCGGGGGGAAGGAACGAGGAGTGAAGACACACAAGAGCTAGGTGAGATTAAGGAAGCTTGCCTGCGGTTAGTTTGGGCCTCGCATTTCTTGGGAACTGAGCGCCTGAGGAGTAGGAGGAGGAGGAAGAGGACGACAAGTTGGACTTTTTGGGTAGCGTTTCGTACACACACGTGTGAGCGGCAGGATTGGAGTGCTGATGCTTCAGGCGTGCATACGTTGAAGACTTAGATGCAAAAGCCTTGGACTCCCAGTACGGGAAGGAGTCTGGGCTCCAATCATTCTTACGCTGGTAGAGGCCGTTCTGTTGACCGTTCCTTCGGCTTTCCATATTCCCAGAATCCGCCTTGTTGTAGTCACGGGTGGTGGTGGTAGTGGTGGTAGTAGGAGGGTACAAGGTGGTCCTAAAGTACCTAAAGAAGGGGTTGTGGTGGGGGTTGGGTTGGGGGGGATTTCGCTGCTTCATCCTGTCACGGTTGTAGAAGTCGCCCCAGTGGTCCTTGGGGCTTCGGACACTGGTGGGGCTCTTGCGAGGGTGGCTATCGGTGCCATACAAAACAAGCACCCAGTCGCGCAATCTAACAGGCCGAACTGCAAACAAAGAGAAAGGGACAGGGTGTCAGTTCACACACAATCAACACAGCACCACACAGCACAGCACCATAACAGTATAATATCACAATGCAACACACTTCTCCACCACTTGCAAAAACCCAGAGACAAAAACATTATGGGTAAAAACTGCAATGTCATCCAATTCTCTTGATGTACTAAGACCTTCCCCATTGTTTTATTTGACTCAACTCATTTTTCCAACTGAATGAAAACAGTCATTGCTCACAGACAAAGTACAAGCAAAGTGCCCCCCCCAAAAAAAGAAGAAGAAAAAAGAAAAGAAAAAAGAAAAAAAAGAAGAAGTGAAATATGGATTAAAAACGAACAGAAAAAAGGATTATACTTAGGACTCACTGCTAACTGCTGACAAAGAAAAGAAAAAAGCAAAGGTATCCTCCTGGGTTCTTGCAATCACAAAGAAGCCTCCATAGGACAGTGGTTAGTGGTTAGGTCAGAGACCAACAGTACAAAGCAGACAACAGGACCAAGGGACAGACAATATCACCATGGCAACAATACTTTTGACCAATCACGCCTCACGATAGGGTAAAGAAAAAGCAGAGAGAAAGAAGTGAAGTTTTTTTCTGAGGAGCTCCATATTATGGTTTGTGTAGAGCAGAACCTCCTAAGGGTCAACCAACCCAATGAGGCTTCCAAGACAGCCCTGTAGAGGTTAAGTGAAGTTCATGACCTTTGCAGGAGGTGTAACAAAACTGAGGACTTCAGATGGAGGTCAAATACAGTTCATGACCTTTGTAAGAAGTTTTTCTTCTTTGATGTACGCAGCCACCATCCATTAAGCAGGAACTGCTTGGAGATTGTGCTGTACTTTTGCTATACACTTTCTGGCCTTGTGGGAGGTCAGAGTTCATGACCTCCAATACAGGTTAAATACAATTCACGATCTATGCAGGATTTAAAATAACCTCAATGAACTTTGTGGACAGTTACATAAATGAGGTTAATGCGCTTTGTGAGGTAAGACTAAATTACACGAGTTGACATCATCCTGGCTACAAGCCTTCACCCACTGACCATGTGAGTTACATAATTAAGTTAATCAGCCTTGTGAGGTGCGACTAAATTACAGGAGCTGACATCATCCTGGCAAGCAGCCTTCACCCACTGACCATGTGAGCTCATGGACCCCGGGAATACTGGGTCCTCACGCAGCCTCAAACAAACAGACCCAAGCAACTTACCCAGAGTACTTTTCTCTCCACAATGCTCATTAGCCATTTGTACTTTTACTCTGACAGTGCAGGAATGTGGACAGAGGTATTCCCTAGTTCAAGGCCCTCTGGCACAACAGCATGGCCTGCAGCAGTAAGTAAGTAAGTAAGCTGGTGTTTTACACCCAGTCAACCAGGCTGCAGTAGTAAGTTACAGGATGGATTGGTTTTCACTGAGAAGGCCAGGTGCAGTGCCCCCAAATACACCCTGAAAAAATGGTCTGTCCACACAGCTCTTGCTCCTCCCATGGAGGTTTACTTACAACTGTGACCACCTCCGACAAAATGGGGTCAAACTGCCAATTCAGGCACTTGAGTTACGACAGCGAGCAGTCTGCAGTCTTTATTTGATAGTGCATGCAGTCTGAAGACCCCATACCACAGGTCTGAAGACCCTCCAGGTGGAAGCAGAACGGACACTTTGACAAAATGGAGGGCTTTCGCTGCTAAAATCAAGTATTCCACTGTAAGCTGAAACATGTGTATAAAAGTCATTTACAGCCCAATGAGAGAAAATGTCCTCTACAGTGTGATTTTTGTTTTTTTTAAATCAACAAGTACTGAATTTCCTGCTCATGGCCTGTTCATAATTCGTTTCACAACCTGGCCAGTGCCCCCCTTGGGTCGGTGGTCAGTGATAGAAAGAAGCAGGGGCTGGCAGCCAGGCCACGGATCAGATGAGTGGTCACTGCGGGCAGCACCGTCTGTGGCTCACTGCACTTCTGTCCACCCTAACCGTGTCACTCAGTTACACTCTTTTTCATCACTTTCAGTGAATACAGAGAACAAAATCAAAGAAACAGGCATAAGTTTTTGTTTGTTTTGTTGTTGTTGTTTAACAGGAGCTGTACCAGGACAGAAACGGAGCAAAGTGAGGATTAACAACGACTCCTCCGTGTCTCCAGCAGATAGACAGTGAACACACACACACTTTTTGCCCCTGCGTTGGGCATATAGTAGGCCAGTTGTCTGAAATGCAAGTACATGCCACTTTTCCTGCAAAACCAATCAGGGTGAGTTAGCTCCACACACTCCACGCAACAATGTGGAGGACAGATTTCAGCAACCAACATAATGCACTAGATCAAAACCTGCTGCACAGTGCACCTTCTCTCTCTGCAACACCTCAGTATTGAGGACTCATACCAACATTGCGCCCTCCCCCCCCCCTGCCCCCCCACACACACAGCCCAGCCCCCCTGCAGTCAGTTACCAATCAAATGTATGTGCTTTACCACTGAAATGTATGCA
>JABMCL010003019.1:0-40000 GCA_018857735.1 Alviniconcha marisindica
GTGCGCCTGGGAAAGACCTACGTCCAGCTGTGCAGCGACGGCTGCGTGCTGTTCCTGGACTGGAGCGTGGAGTTCCTGTGTGATGCTGAACGACCCGTCTGCTGCGTCTCCGAGTTTGCCAGCCGAGGCAAGCTGAAGGGACACCGCACCATGGACGACCAGAGAACCGGCAAACCAGAAGATTTAGAGGTGAACCGAGTTGGCAGTCCATTTGTTCCTGTCTTGAAGAAAAGTATGGCAAACGCTTTTTGAAATATTACGAGACCATTTGTGAAGACTTCCAGACAGCTTAACCCACTTGGCCCCAGACCAGCCGCTGCCCTTTCGCTATGAAATCCCATGCGAAGGGAAGTAACTCGGTCAAATGATCCCGGTATACAACTTTAAAAATCAATAATAAACACCAAAGAAAAGTTTCGGCTCACTTCGTATTTTTCCCAGTTTGTGAATACAGTGTTCTTGTATATCCGACAGGTTTTGATTTTTTCACGCAAAAATAAAAGCATCAAAAAAAATCCAAAGTCAGAAATACCTGCATCTGAATGTCAGGTTTTGGGTACCTATGGGGTAATTGACTGCAAAATTTCTAGTTTGAAACTCCAAAGATGAAGCTGTGTGAGTTTGTTAGGGTGCCCAGGGTAAGCGACTGAGCCAAATTTGCAGTTCAGATCTCAAAGGATGAAGCTCTGACGCCATTGCTAACAGTAGGGCTTTTGTTTATTTTCGTGCATCTATCACGCGTCCACCTCGCAGCTTTGAAAATTCACAGCGTCTCTCAAACTCAACCGAACTTCGAACAAAGGACATCGCTGAAAGTAGTAAACAGTAGCGGAAATGAAGCTACAAGTCTCACGAAAATCCCGTTCCTATTTGCATAAGCCGAGATGCTAGTTTGGATCGTCTGCTAGCCGGCCGCTACCGGGCGGTCTGGGGTTTCGCGGTAAGGCAAAAGAGCGGGCGGTGAGGGGCGGTCTGGGGCCAAGTGGGTTAATACTACAGCAACAGTGTCTCCAGCCAGGCAGGTGGGTGGCTGAGCCCATGGAGCCTCACTGTTTTTGCAGTTTTGTAGGTGCATGAATAAAGCTTGGTTATAACAGTTTCTGATCATGGTGATATGCTTCTGTCTCAAAGCCAGACTCTTCCAGACTTGTGTCAAGAAAACTGGTGGTAGGAGTGACACTCTTTCAGATTGACATGCAGAAAGGAGACCTCGACAGCATTGTTTTGTTTGCTTTTAAGCTGTGGTAGTGTACGTGGCGTATGATCAGAGTTGAACGGTTTCTCTCCATTCCACAGAATGTCAACAGGGAAATGTTTGTCTTGCTGCAGGACTTCATAGCGGGCGTGGCTGGGTTCCTGGAGTGCTGCCACACTGAGTGGCTTCAGTACGTGGACCAGAGGCGCAAGGACTACCCAGAGCTCAATGTCTACACTGTGGAACAGCTGGTCTTTCTGCAACAGCAACTTGTCAAAGTTGGATCTGTTTACGTCTCCAAGTAAGTCCCTAGATCATGAGTTGGGTCTGCTGACGTCTCCAGGTAAGCCACTAGATTGTGAGAGTTTGATCTGCTGATGTCTCCAAGTAAGTCCCTAGATTGTGAGTTGGGTCTGCTGACGTCTCCAGGTAAATCCGTAGATTGTGAGAGTATGTGTTCCAGAGGTGTGTTTCTGATGCTGTCACTGCTGAAATCAGGCTGCATGTGATGTGTTCTGATTGTTTTTCATGTCCCAGTTTGCATAATACAGATGTGTGTTTCGAGGCGTGCAACACAGACATGTGACTGTGTGTTCGTGATGCTGTTGTTGCTGAAGTCAGACTGCATGTGACGTGTTGTGACTGTGTTCCAGACACGTGTTCCCGATGCTGTCCCTGCTGAAGTCAGACTGCATGTGACGTGTTGTGACTGTTCCAGACACGTATTCCCGATGCTGTCCCTGCTGAAGTCAGACTGCATGTGACGTGTTGTGACTGTTCCAGGCATGTGTTCCCGATGCTGTCCCTGCTGAAGTCAGACTGCATGTCATGTGATGTGACTGTTCCAGACACGTGTTCCCGATGCTGTCCCTGCTGAAGTCAGACTGCAGCCCTCAGGACCTGGAGGAGGCTCTGCAGGATGCCATGGATCACATCGACTCCATGGAACAGCAGCATCGCCACAACCCCCAGCACCAACCTCAGCAACCAGAACCGCAGCCAGCGGATGACAAAGAGAAGGCGGAGGAGTTCCTGAAGGAGATGCTTGACAGCGGGTTTTCCAAGACTCTGGCGCTGAAGGCCATGAAGGAAGTGGGTGTGGAGGACACCGTTGAGGGTGAGGGTCAAGATGGGATGTGTGTGGGCAATCACTGATACTCATTTCTTTCATGATGTGATATGCCTCTATCTTTCAATTCAGACTGCTTATTCCTGTCCTGGGTTGTGTGAGTTGTCTTCCTGTCCATGTGTTGTGTGAGTCTAATTCCTGTCCTGGGGTGTGTGAGTTAGTCTTGTCTTCCTGTGTGTGTGTCTTATTTCTGTCCTGGGGTGTGTGTCATATTCCTGTCCTGGGGTGTGTGTCATATTCCTGTCCTGGGGTATGTGAGTCTTATTCTTGTCCTGGGGTATGTGAGTCTTATTCCTGTCGTGGGGTATGTGAGTCTTATTCCTGTCCTGGGGTGTGTGAGTCTTATTCCTGTTTTTGGTTGTATGAGTTGTGTTCCTGTGTGTGAATCTTGTTCCTGTCCTGGGTTGTGCAAGTCTTACTCCTGTCCAGGTGTGTGAGTCTTGTTCCTGTCCAGGTGTGCGAGTCTTGTTCCTGTCCAGGGGTGTGTGTCTTATACCTGTCCTGGGTTGTTGTTGAAGGCATTGCCTGGTGCATGAAGCATGAGGAGGACCTGGATGAAATGGGTGAGTTGAGCCAGAGCGACTGAGGACGAGGACGAGGAAGTCCCCATGGAGGAGGGGGGCGGCAGAAAGCTGGTTGGTGAGCGACTGAGGGAATGGGTGACCAGGACAGAGACCATCACACAGAGTGCCATTGACTGGCTGGAAAAGATGGATCGGAGGTAATTGCTGGTGGTGTTTTGCTTATCTAAGGATTCCCTGTACTGTGAGATCTGTAACACCTAACAGTAGATCTTTACTGATATTGACCTGTATAATGCTGTTACTCTTCACATTTCTTTGTGGCTGTTGGCTTCACATTATTTGTATATAATGAATTTGTAGCTTATTCCTTTTTTCTTTTTTTTACTGTCCTAGGGATAGTGGGACGACGCTGAAGTCGGTGGTGCACGACCTGCGCAGCGTGTGGCGTCAGTTCCTGGAGACAGTGTCGTCCAGTGGAACCGACTTCCTCAGCCTGGAGCACCTGGGCATCGTCCTCCGATGTCTGGCTGCCAAAGGTCACCAGTTTCGTTTTGATCGGGTGCATGGCTGGTTCTGTTTGAGCTTAGAGGTTTACATAGCAGAACAGGATGAGGTTTTTGCGCAGCAGTAAGTAAGTTGGTGTTTTACGCCCCGTCAACAGGTACGGTTATATCAGGGTGATTGCATAGCAGTAAGTAAGTTGGTGTTTTACGCCCAATCAGCCAGTAGGGTTATATCTGGGCGATTGCATAGCAAAACCTGTGATGGAAGACCACCGTGATGAGAAGCCACCCTCTTTGGAAATCTGTTCTGTGAAACTTTCCACGTGAATGAGCGGCTGACCAGGGAGCTTCTCTCTCTTTAATGAGCACTTCTGCTTGATTTATCCCGCTCTCTTTGAAAGTAGTTCCACGGTCCAAGTGTCACTGCATTATCACTTGTCCATGAGGCAGCTGCATTTCGCCTGCATCAGGTTTCTATGGCACTTGAAGGTCTAGCTGTAAATCAGGACAGTACTAGGCATGTATGTCATGAAACTGAAACCATGTTCATATCTTTTCTCTTTTTTCTCTCTGCTTTTTTTCAGATGAGAGGCAGTTTGAAAGATTGTTGCCTCCAAACTTCAAGGCAAAGATTCCAAACTTGATCCTCTGCCCAAGAAGTGAGTATCTTTCGCAGTTGAGGAAGTGTGTGTGGTGTTTATGACCTTTGAGTCAACGAGTTCTTGCTGCACATGATTCAGTCAGATTTTTCAAGTGCTGAACACTGTGACATATATATATACATCTGATCTGTACCATGAGCTTGCTGCATGTGGAGTTTTATTTATTATTACTGCATGTCAGATGGAGATTCATCATCATCATCCTTATCATCATCGTCAGCATCAGCATCATCAGCATCATCATCATCATCAGCATCATCAGCTGAGGTTCTGAATGGTGATGTAGGTTTGATCTAACATATGGTTGACCTTTGACAGGTGAAGTGGCAATCACAGTGATGTACATTCAGGCTGTTCACAAAGGAAATGCTGATTGCATTGATGTATATTTGATCCATTACAGAGGAAATGCCGATCACAGTGACGTCCATTTGATCTGTTACAGAGGAAATGCCGATCACAGTGACGTCCATTTGATCTGTTACAGAGGAAATGCCAATCACAGTGACGTCCATTTGATCTGTTACAGATGAAGCACTGATCACAGTGACGTCCATTTGATCTGTTACAGAGGAAATGCCAATCACAGTGACGTCCATTTGATCTGTTACAGATGAAGCACTGATCACAGTGATGTCCATTTGATGTTACAGATGAAGCACTGATCACAGTGAGATACATTTGATCTGTTACAGATGAAGCGCTGATCACAGTGACGTCCATTTGATCTGTTACAGATGAAGCACTGATCACAGTGAGATACATTTGATCTGTTACAGATGAAGCACTGATCACAGTGACGTCCATTTGCTTCATTACAGAGGAAATGCTGATGGCATGAACTGTTTGATCTGCTGCAGATGAAGTACTGATTGCAGTGACCTACATGTACATGTTCCCGGAGGATGAGCACAGCCTTCTGCCCCAGCCTGATGAGGTTCTGCTGTGTACGGAAAACACCACCTTTGAACAGGTAGGTTTGTCCTCCTGTGTACAGAAAACACCACCTTTGAACAGGTAGGTTTGGCCTCCTGTGCTGGGTACAGAAAACACCACATTTGAACAGGTAGGTTTGTCCCCCTGTGTACAGAAAACGCCACCTTTGAACAGGTAGGTTTGTCCTCCTGTGCTGTGTACAGAAAACGCCACCTTTGAACAGGTAGGTTTGTCCTCCTGTGCTGGGTACAGAAAACACCACCTTTGAACAGGTAGGTTTGTCCTCCTGTGTACAGAAAACGCCATCTTTGAACAGGTAGGTTTGTCCTCCTGTGCTGTGTACAGAAAACACCACCTTTGAACAGGTAGGTTTGTCCTCCTGTGTACAGAAAATGCCACCTTTGAACAGGTAGGTTTGTCCTCCTGTACTGGGTACAGAAAACACCACCTTTGAACAGGTAGGTTTGTCCTCCTGTGTACAGAAAACACCACCTTTGAACAGGTAGGTTTGTCCTCCTGTGTACAGAAAACACCACCTTTGAACAGGTAGGTTTGTCCTCCTGTGTGCAGAAAACACCACCTTTGAACAGGAAGTTTTGGCCTCCCTTGTCGCTTTGGGTGTACAGAAAACACCACCTTTGAACAGGTAGGTTTGTCCTCCTGTGTACAGAAAACACCACCTTTGAACAGGTAGGTTTGGCCTCCTGTGCTGGGTACAGAAAACACCACCTTTGAACAGGTAGGTTTGTCCTCCTTCTGGGTACAGAAAACACCACCTTTGAACAGGTAGGTTTGTCCTCCTGTGCTACAGAAAACCCACCTTTGAACAGGTAGGTTTGTCCTCCTGTGCTACAGAAAACCCACCTTTGAACAGGTAGGTTTTTTGTGTCCACTCCTGAACTGCCCCGGTGTACAGAAAACACCACCTTTGAACAGGTAGGTTTGTCCTCCTGTGTACAGAAAACACCACCTTTGAACAGGTAGGTTTGTCCTCTGCTGTGTACAGAAAACACCACCTTTGAACAGGTAGGTTTGTCCTCCTGTGTGCAGAAAACACCACCTTTGAACAGGAAGTTTTGGCCTCCTGTGCTGTGTACAGAAAACACCACCTTTGAACAGGTAGTACAGAAAACACCACCTTTGAACAGGGAGGTTTGTCCTCTTGTGCTGGGTACAGAAAACACCACCTTTGAACAGGTAGGTTTGGCCTCCTGTGCTGGGTACAGAAAACACCACCTTTGAACAGGTAGGTTTGGCCTCCTGTGCTGGGTACAGAAAATACCACCTTTGAACAGGTAGGTTTGTCCTGCTGTGCTGTGTTCATTTTGAAGCCATTGTTAAGGACCACGTACATTTATTTGGTGAGAGAAGTAATTGATGTTTTTCTGGTGTGCAGTTGGCCGTGACAAAACCTTAATGCTGGCCTTTACTCAGAGACTGTTTGACGTTGAAGAGATATCTGTATGCTTTCATTTCAGTTTTGATCGCCTTGTTCTGCTTTTAAGATCGGAAATGTCCAAAAAAAGAGAGTTGTATTTTCATTGTAAGTTCTGATATGATTGAACTCAAACTTTGTATAGTTGTTAGATGGATAGCATTGTGCATGATATGATTTGCTGTGAATTTGTTGCGTATTTAATGGAGATATGTGATGCATGTCTAGACTTTATAGTGTTTTTTGTTGTTGTTTGGGGGGTGGGGGTGGGTTGAGGGCAGGGCATGGGGGGGTGGGGCAGGGGGAGGGGGGCTTTTTAAGTGGTATCATTAAAACTTCTATGGAGCTTCATACCAGTTTTGATGATGACTCAGTTTCAAGGTCACAGAGGAGTTTGAAAATATAATTTAAACTTAATATCTGTCAGTTTTGAATGTGACTTGACAGAATGACTGCAAAGATGATTTTGGTTACTTTTTGTAAGTATCTGAAAGCAAAATGAGTTTTCCTCATACGTTTTTAATCGGCAGGTGGACATCTTCCTGCGGCGAGCGTTCTTCGGGACCCAGCAGAAGGTGCACTGCCTGGCCTTTGCTGACAGCCTGGACTATGACGTGGGGGAGAAGGCCGAGAAGAAAATCAAGGAATACGTCACCATTGCAGGTATTCCTAAGGGCACTGTGGTATGTAGGGGGAGTGGGGATAGCTCAGTGGTTGGAGTGCCTGACTCATGATTGAAAGGTCAAGGGTTTGAATCCCTGCAGGAGAAGTGGGAGAATTTTCTTCTCCAGGGTCAACTTTCTGTGCTGACTCATTTCGGTATCTGTTCCACCCCCATGTTACTACAGTAGCATGTAAAAAAAATCCCGGTCATTCTGCCAAAAGTGCTGATGGCAGGATACAGCTAAACATATATGCACCTTATGTAAATGACATGGTGCATAGTTGTATGGTGTACACAGAACGCACTGAGATGGCAGCAGTTTCATGTGGCACCAGCCATGTCAGCACTGCAAGTACAAGCTGTTGTCAGGATTGTTACAATCTGAGAGTGAGAATGGCATGCATGTGTGTTGCTAAACTTGTCCAGAAGGGAGAGAGACAACAACCTGTTGTCAGGTGTGTTTTTTTAGCCTGAGAGTGGCAAGTGTGTGTGTGGTTGTGTTTGTCCAGAAGTGAGAGAGACTACAACCTGTTGTCAGGTGTGTTTTTTTAGTCTGAGAGTGGCAAGTGTGTGTGTGGTTGTGTTTGTCCAGAAGTGAGAGAGACTACAACCTGTTGTCAGGTTTTTTTTTAGTCTGAGAGTGGCAGCCACGTGTGTGACTGTGCTTGTCCAGAAGAGACAGAGACTACAACCTGTTCTCAGGTTTTGTACAGTTTGAGAGTGTCATGTGTATGTGTGGCTGTGCTTGTCCAGAAGAGACAGAGACTACAACCTGTTCTCAGGTTTTGTACAGTTTGAGAGTGTCATGTGTATGTGTGGCTGTGCTTGTCCAGAAGTGACAGAGACTACAACCTGTTCTCAGGTTTTGTACAGTTTGAGAGTGTCATGTGTATGTGTGGCTGTGCTTGTCCAGAAGTGACAGAGACTACAACCTGTTCTCAGGTTTTGTACAGTTTGAGAGTGTCATGTGTATGTGTGGCTGCATTTGTCCATAAGGGACAGAAACTACAACCTGTTGTCATGTTTTGTACAGTTTGAGAGTGGCAACTGTGTGCGAGGCTGTGTTTGTCATAGGGGACAGAGACTACAACCTGTTGCCACGTTTTTTACTGTCTGAAAATGTCATCTGTGTGTGTGGCTGTGCTTGTCCATAGGGGACAGAGACTACAAGCTGGTGGTGGTGTGCACCACGGAGAATGAATACCGCGCTCGCATTGTGGCTGCACTGGAGAAGTTCCGTCGTCCTTCCCCTGCACTCAGCACCACCAACATGGTGCGCAACTACCTGCGCTGCCGCTTTGTCACCAACCTCCGCAATGACGGTGTGCAGTCTGCTGCCGTTCTTGACCCTGAAAGGTATGGAGCTTGATATGAATATCAGTATGTCGTCCATTTCCATGCAGGACCTTGTGTCTGACAAGACGTATTTAAGCAGATGGATGTTATGTGTGAACACGGATGATGCGTGTGTGGGTACAGTTGATAGGTTTGGTGTTCATTAGTGTGTAAGCCACAGTTATGGAATTGCTTTACTTTTGTATTGGGTGTATTTTCTTGTCCCATTGGGGGAAAAATTGCATTTAAAATTGAGGTCACTTTCCATCGTGGAGATCAAATATAATGTCTGATGTATACCTCTCAAATGTAGCCATAGAGATGTAGCAAAATTTCATAAAATCTTTAAGCCTTTTCTTGCAGTCTGAGTGTGTGATGATACTGACATTTTCTCTCTCCTTACAGTGTGTGTGTAAGTGATGTTGATATTTTCTCTCGTTATAGCCTGTGTGTGGTGTTGACATATGTTCTCTGTCCTTACAGCCTGTGTGTGGTGTTGACATGTTCTCTGTCCTTACAGCCTGTGTGTGGTGTTGACATGTTCTCTGTCCTTGCAGCCTGTGTGTGGTGTTGACATGTTCTCTGTCCTTGTAGACATGTTCTCTGTCCTTGCAGCCTGTGTGTGGTGTTGACATGTTCTCTGTCCTTGCAGCGTGTGTGTGGTGTTGACATGTTCTTTGTCCTTACAGCCTGTGTGGTGTTGACATGTTCTCTGTCCTTGCAGCCTGTGTGTGGTGTTGACATGTTCTTTGTCCTTACAGCCTGTGTGGTGTTGACATGTTCTCTGTCCTTGCAGCCTGTGTGTGGTGTTGACATGTTCTTTGTCCTTACAGCCTGTGTGGTGTTGACATGTTCTGTGTCCTCACAGCCTGTGTGTGGTGTTGACATGTTCTCTGTCCTCACAGCCTGTGTGTGGTGTTGACATGTTCTCTGTCCTCGCAGCCTGTGTGTGGTGTTGACATGTTCTCTGTCCTTGCAGCGTGTGTGTGGTGTTGACATGTTCTCTGTCCTTACAGCCTGTGTGTGGTGTTGACATGTTCTCTGTCCTTACAGCGTGTGTGTGGTGTTGACATGTTCTCTGTCCTTGCAGCGTGTGTGTGGTGTTGACATGTTCTTTGTCCTTACAGCCTGTGTGGTGTTGACATGTTCTCTGTCCTCACAGCCTGTGTGTGGTGTTGACATGTTCTCTGTCCTCACAGCCTGTGTGTGGTGTTGACATGTTCTCTGTCCTCACAGCCTGTGTGTGGTGTTGACATGTTCTCTGTCCTCACAGCCTGTGTGTGGTGTTGACATGTTCTCTGTCCTTGCAGCCTGTGCGTGCGGGTGGTGCGGTCCAACAGATCGGGGGTGGGGAAGACGCTGTACAAGCAGCGTCTAACGACCAGACTGAAACAGAACCTGCCCAGAGAGAGGAGACCTGTGTCCATCACCATCCCTCTCCATGGTCATGTGGCCCTCACCCATGACATTGCTGCCTGCCTCCTTAAAAACACTGTAGAGCCTGGCACCATCCTGCCGCGCATCGTGCACCTGGATATTTCATATCAGGTGTGGCATGGGTGTTGGAGCTGCTTTATTGTACACACTCCTTTATGTATCAGATCTTTAGGGTGGTTGGTAGCTGCATGTTTGTTTTTAGATAAATGTGATATTTTTACAGTCTCTGGAAATAGAGAAAAGTGAATCCTTAGCTGTTTTTTTCTTCTTTTTTTTCTTTTCATGGAACTGTGTATGTTAATTGATCAGTAATTCTTACACACACACGCACTTGCACATGCACACACACGCACGCACGCACGCACGCATGCACGCACTCACTCACACACACACACACACACACACACACACACACATGCATGCATGCATATGCACACACACACACACCACACACACACACACAAACACACACACACACACACAAACATATGCATAGTATTATGGTCAGTGATGCATTGACGTGCCTGTGGTCTATGTGCATCTGTATGTATGTGTGTGAATCAGTTTGACTGCAGGTGAAAGATGTGATCACCTGTTGTGTAGGTCTGCTGGTGTTTGGCTGGTGGACAGGTGTAGCTGTACTCTCCTGTGTGTGTGTGTGTGATAACAGGTGGACTGCGTTATTGAAAGTCACAGACAGGTGTAGCTTTACTCACCTTACTCACCTATGTATGGGTGATGACAGGTACAGGAGGGTGTAGATCACCTGTTGCAGGGTGTAGATCACCTGTTGTATAACCTGCTGGTGCTGGGCTGTGTCACTGACAGTCACAGACAGGTGTAGCTGTATTTACCTTACTCACCTATGTGTGTGTGATGACAGGTACAGGAGGGTGTAGATCACCTGTTGTACAACCTGCTGGTGTTGGGCTGTGTCACCGACAGTCATGGACAGGTGTGGCTGCGCTCACCTATGGATCTCTACCTGGTGGAAACTGTGCCACTTCTGGACCAGAAAGATCCACAGGTAAAATGTCCCATCTCTTAAACATAAATGCTTAAAGTTCAGACTTCACAAAGTGTGTCCTTGGAAAGCTTAATGTCATTGTGCTTTATGTCCTGTGTTTGTGCTTTGCATGTGCAGACCCAGATCTTTATGTCCTGTGTGCAGAAAGGATGGGTACTGGTTTACCAGATATTTATGTCCTGTGTTTGTGCTTTGTGTGTACAGACAGGCCAGGTACTGGTTCACCAGATATTTATGTCCTGTGTTTGTGCTTTGTGTGTACAGACAGGCCAGGTACTGGTTCACCAGATCTTTATGTCCTGTGTTTGTGTTTTGTGCGTGCAGAAGGGACCAGTGCTGGTTCACCAGATACTGTGTTCTGCGTTTGTGCTTTGTGTGTGCTGAAAGGACAGGTGCTGGTTCACCAGATCTTTATGCCCTGTGTTTGTGCTTTGTGTGTGCAGAAAGGACAGGTGCTGGTTTACCAGATCTTTATGTCCTGTGTTTGTGCTTTGTGTGTGCAGAAAGGACGGGTGCTGGTTCACCAGATCTTTATGTCCTGTGTTGGTGCTTTGTGTGTACAGAAAGGACAGGTGCTGGTTTACCAGATCTTTATGTTCTGTGTTTGTGCTTTGTGTGTGCAGAAAGGACGGGTGCTGGTTCACCAGATCTTTGATGTCCTGCCCAGCCTCAACTGCTGGTCACCACAGGACAGTCTCAGCATCATGAGAAATCCCAAGGCTTTTGCAGGTGGGAGAAGGTTGTGTAGGACTTTAGGGGTCAAATCTTCTAGCTCTGTGCTCACTACTGACGGCTGTCTTTTGTAACTATTGAATACAGGCATACATAGCAGGGTTTGTACTGTCCTTGAACACATAGCAGGGTTTGTACTGTCCTTGAACATATAGCAGGCTCTGTACTGTCCTTGAACATATAGCAGGGTTTGTACTGTCCTTGAACACATAGCAGTGTTTATACTGTCCTTGAGAGTGCTTAAAAGTCTGTCAGTTTTGAAAGTCTCAGTTCAGGGTTCTCCATTCCTAAAAACTAGGCACAATGCTTGACAGTCCTTGAAAACTGAGATTGTGGTACTCTAATAGAGTGTCAACATGCATCGTCATGGTTATTGTCCTACTGTTTCTGAAACACACCCTTGACTAAAAAGTATGATTTTTCTGACTTACCCATGCTTTTCATGTCTTAACCATGCTGTCTTTTTCCGTCTTGTCCGTGCTGACTTTTCTTATGTTATTGATGCTGACTTTTTCACTTAGCCTGCAGTGCTCTTTCCACACCTACTTCATTGTTTTCTTTCTGTGAAGGTTGGTTTTTCTTTTGTGTGTGGCTGTTTTTCTGATTTCATTAGGCCCTTGAAAGTAACACCGGAAAAGTTGCTGAGTTTTGTCTTTTGCATGGGCTTTTAACACCTGTTGTTGAAGTGATAATGAGGTCAGGTGGTTCTGTAGACAGCCAGACTGCATACACTGTTCAGATGTGAAGTTGTATGCAGGTCATGTAACTAGACAAGGCACCCTCATTTTTCTTGTCTCCAGACTACCAGAAGCATGACTGCCTATTTGACGATGAAGAGTTCCGCAGTGACACTTACCAGCGACCTTTCCGGTACCTCCACCAGCTGGACACGCAGGGGCAACAACCCCCAGCCAATGTACAAGGGGGCGCAGCTGCTCCTGGCGAGAAAGTGGACTGTCTTGCTACGCTTCTCAAGTATGTCTTTTTGCTCTTTCCTTTTTGTTCTTCCATCTACGTTAGCCATACGCATGGTCTCTTTTCAAATTCAGGTTTATCTGTGTTGGGTCATTGTATGGTTTTTGATTTGCATGAAAAATGTGAGAAAACGTAATGCTCAGCATTAGGCTGGCTGGTGCTGAATAACCAGCCAGTTGTGTGTGGGGTGTGTTCAGGTTCAAGTTCTATCATGCTCTACGTCCACAGAGACCATAAGGACTGTTAGGGACGGGGAGCCCAGGATGGCCACCTTGACTTTCATGCAGTTCCTGAGCTTTGTGGCCTGTGTGAAAAGCCTCAACAGTGTGATTTTCGTGGACACCGCAATTGTGCTAAATGTGTAACTCTGCATGGTGCTACTTCTCATTGAGTTGTACCTTGTTCATACCACATTCAGTGACCCTGATCATATTTCAAGGTCACAGCAATGTCAAGCCGGTTCAATAGAAGACCTTATGTTCTTATGTGATCAAGTTCAGATGTTGTATAATTGTTAATTATGTTGTCTGGATCATGATTATACCTTTATTTTTAACTTTTCTCATTCATTGAAGGGTGATGATTTACATCTTTTTTGATCTGACAAAAACTTTAAAATTGGCATTTTCTCAGACACTGCCTGGTTATATAACCTTGTTTGGTGCCTGCAGAGTCATTCCAGGTTTGACGACCTTGACCTTTTAAAATCAGAGATATGTCTGAAATAAAGCTGCAAACTGTGCTTGTTCGATTTTTGTCCAGTGCTGTTAAAACATTTTATGGTTGCTTATCTTTTTAGTTTTTTGTTGTGGGGTTGCTAAATACAGTGAAAAGATCATGCTAAGTATGCTGTGTATTACACTGGTTTGTATTTAAGGGAAGTAACATCTGTTTTGCTGCTTTGCTCTTGAATGTAAGTTGTCTGAGCATAAAGACTCTTGTATCATTGTAAAACTGGCCTCTGTATACATGTTTTGTCTCGTTTGAGTCATTTCTGTCTTCTTGTCTGTCTCTGTATGCCCTGTTATTTTTATGTCCCTCTCTCATCCCCTCCCTCTCTGTCTCTGTCACTGTCCCTCTCCCTCCTTCCCTCCTTCCCTCCCTCCCTCTCTCCCACCCTCCCCTCTCTCTGTCTCTGTCTGTCACTCTCCCTCCTTCACTCCCTCCCTCCCACCCTCCCCTCTCTGTCTCTGTCTGTCCCTCTCCCTCCTTCCCTCCTTCCCTCCCTCCCTCCCTCCCACCCTCCCATCTCTCTGTCTCTGTCTGTCCCTCTCCCTCCTTCACTCCCTCCCTCCCACCCTCCCCTCTCTGTCTCTGTCTGTCCCTCTCCCTCCTTCCCTCCCTCCCTCCCTCTTCTGTCTGTCTGTCCCTCTCACTCCTTCCCTCTCTCTCCCTCCCACCCTCCCCTCTCTGTCTCTGTTGTCCCTCCCTCCCTCCCTCCCCTCCCTCCTCTTCTGTCCTCTTCCCTCCTTCCCTCCTTCCCTCCCTCCCTCCCTCCCACCCTCCCTCTCTCTGTCTCTGTTTGTCCCTCCTTCCCTCCCTCCCTCCCCCCCCTCTCTGTCTGTCTGTCCCTCTCCTCCTTCCCTCTCTCCCTCCCCCCCCCACCCTCCCCTCTCTGTCTCTGTTGTCCCTCCTCCTTCCTCCCTCCCTCCCCCCCCCTCTCTGTCTCTTTTGTCCCTCCTCTCCTCCCTCCCACCCTCCCCTCTCTCGTCTCTGTCCTCTCCCTCCTTCCCTCCCTCCCTCCCACCCTCCCTCTCTCTGTCTCTGTCTGTCCCTCCTTCCCTCCCTCCCTCCCCCCTCCCTCCCTCCCCTCTGTCTCTGTCTGTCCCTCTCCTCCTTCCTCTCCCTCCCCCCCCTCCCCTCTCTCTTCTCCTTTCCCTCCTTCCCTCCCTCCCTCCCCTCTGTCTCTGTCTGTCCCTCTCCCTCCTTCCCTCCCTCCCTCCCACCCTCCCCTCTCTCTGTCTCTGTTTGTCCCTCTCCCTCCTTCCCTCCCTCCCTCCCACCCTCCCCTCTCTCTGTCTCTGTTTGTCCCTCTCCCTCTTTTCCCTCCCACCCTCCCCTCTCTCTGTCTCTGTTTGTCCCTCTCCCTCCTTCCCTCCCTCCCTCCCACCCTCCCCTCTCTCTGTCTCTGTTTGTCCCTCTCCCTCCTTCCCTCCCTCCCTCCCACCCTCCCCTCTCTCTGTCTCTGTTTGTCCCTCTCCCTCCTTCCCTCCCTCCCTCCCCTCTCTCTCTCTGTTTGTCCCTCTCCCCCTTCCCTCCCTCCCTCCCACCCTCCCCTCTCTCCTGTCTCTGTTTGTCCCTCTCCCTCTTTCCCTCCCACCCTCCCCTCTCTCTGTCTCTGTTTGTCCCTCTCCCTCCTTCCCTCCCTCCCTCCCACCCTCCCCTCTCTCTGTCTCTGTTTGTCCCTCTCCCTCCTTCCCTCCCTCCCTCCCACCTCCCCTCTCTCTGTCTCTGTTTGTCCCTCTCCCTCCTTCCTCCCTCCCTCCCCTCTCTCTGTCTCGTTGTCCCTCTCCCTCCTTCACTCCCTCCCTCCCACCCTCCCCTCTCTCTGTCTCTGTTTATCCCTCCTTCCCTCCCTCCCACCCTCCCCCTCTCTCTGTCTCTGTTTGTCCCTCCTTCCCTCCCTCCCACCCTCCCTCTCTCTGTCTCTGTCCCTCTCCCTCCTTCCCTCCCTCCCTCCCACCTCCCCTCTCTCTGTCTCTGTTTGTCCCTCCTTCCTCCCTCCCTCCCACCCTCCCCTCTCTCTGTCTCTGTTTGTCCCTCCTTCCCTCCCTCCCTCCCATCCCTCCCTCCCCTCTGTCTCTGTCTGTCCCTCTCCCTCCTTCCCTCCCTCCCTCCCACCCTCCCCTCTCTCTGTCTCTGTTTTCCCTCTCCCTCCTTCCCTCCCTCCCTCCCACCTCCCTCCCCTCTGTCTCTGTTTGTCCCTCCTTCCCTCCCTCCCTCCCACCCTCCCCTCTCTCTGTCTCTGTTTGTCCCTCCTTCCCTCCTTCCCTCCCACCCTCCCCCTCTCTCTGTCTCTGTTTGTCCCTCTCCCTCCTTCCCTCCCTCCCTCCCACCCTCCCCTCTCTCTGTCTCTGTTGTCCCTCCTTCCCTCCCTCCCTCCCACCCTCCCCTCTCTCTGTCTCTGTTTGTCCCTCCTTCCCTCCTTCCCTCCCACCCTCCCCTCTCTCTGTCTCTGTTTGTCCCTCTCCCTCCTTCCCTCCCTCCCTCCCACCCTCCCCTCTCTCTGTCTCTGTTTGTCCCTCTCCTCCTTCCTCCTTCCCTCCCACCCTCCCCTCTCTTTGTCTCTGTTTGTCTGTCCGTCTCTCTTCATTTCTCTCTTTCCTTTTGTCTGTCTCTTCATTTCTCTCTTTCCTTCTGTCTCTCTCTCTTCATTTCTCTCTTTCCTTCTGTCTGTCTCTCTTCATTTCTCTCTTCCCTTCCCTCATTCCCTCCCTAATCGATAACAATACAGACTTTGGACTTCTCTCTCCCTCCCTCCCTCCCCCTGTGCACATAATTATCACATATGTATGAATACCGGTCAGCATTGCTTGGGGCTGAAGGTGCGTTTCCCACCCAGGTACTGCGGGGTGTTCAACCCATCATGGTCAGAGCTGACCCACTTTGTGTGCTTCCTGGACAAGCAACTGCAGGACTTTGAGAACTCGGTGTACTGCGGCATGGCCACCAGCCAAGACCTGCCCGGCTTCTCCGTCTTCGTGCTGCGCTTCCTCATCCAGATGTCCAGGGTCAGTTGCCTCCACCCCCCTCCCTCTCCTGTCTGGCTGCCTTTGTTCCGTTGAAGGCGTTAATTATGTGCTTGAGGTTGTCAGTGGTGAGTCACACCCACCCTCCCTCTGTCTAGTTTCCTTTGTTCCATTGAAGGCATTAATTGTGAGCTTGAGGTCAGCAGTGGTCAGTCCCTTTCACATCACACCCTCCTCTGTCTAGTTTCCTTTGTTCCATTGAAGGCATTAATTGTGAGCTTCAGGTCAGCAGTGGTCAGTCCCTTTCACATCACACCCTCCTCTGTCTAGTTTCCTTTGTTCCATTGAAGGCATTAATTGTGAGCTTCAGGTCAGCAGTGGTCAGTCCCTTTCACATCACACCCTCCTCTGTCTAGTTTCCTTTGTTCCGTTGAAGGCATTAATTGTGAGCTTCAGGTCAGCAGTGGTCAGTCATCTCCACCCCTCTATTTAGCTTCCTTTAGTTAGCATTAGCATAGTATCCAGCAGACATTCACAAGCAGAAGAAATGTGTGCAGGTTGTTTGATCTTTGAAGCCATATTGCTAATCAGGACAGTGTCGGTCCAGCTGAAGTGTGGTTGGTTTCTTCCATGGCAGTAAACGTGTTGAAATGCAGAAAGAAAGGAGTGTGTATATTGTCTGTGTTTTGTTTTCTCACCAGGACTTTGCGACCCGCTCCCTGAAGATGAGTGAAGAGTCGCTGGCAGCTCTTGTGGCTGATGACACTGATGCCACTGACATCCAGCAGTATGAAATGAGGCGCACCTGGGAAAGCAGGTGTGTTACGTCTAAAATTGTCTGTCTTCTAAATTGTTTGCATGAGCTGTCTTCTGCGTTGCCTGTATAGTGTCTGTCATCTCAGTTGTGTGTGAGCTGTCTTCTGCGTTGCCTGTATAGTGTCTGTCGTCTCAGTTGTGTGTGAGCTGTCTTCTGCGTTGCCTGTATACTGTCTGTCGTCTCAGTTGTGTGTGAGCTGTCTTCTGCGTTGCCTGTATACTGTCTGTCGTCTCAGTTGTGTGTGAGCTGTCTTCTGCGTTGCCTGTATACTGTCTGTCGTCTCAGTTGTGTGTGAGCTGTCTTCTGCGTTGCCTGTATACTGTCTGTCGTCTCAGTTGTGTGTGAGCTGTCTTCTGCGTTGCCTGTATACTGTCTGTCATCTCAGTTGTGTGTGAGCTGTCTTCTGCGTTGCCTGTATACTGTCTGTCATCTCAGTTGTGTGTGAGCTGTCTTCTGCGTTGCCTGTATACTGTCTGTCATCTCAGTTGTGTGTGAGCTGTCTTCTGCGTTGCCTGTATACTGTCTGTCATCTCAGTTGTGTGTGAGCTGCTGCCTTTCATTTCTTTCTTCATGCACTGTTGGGCAGTTCTGTGAAGCTGGTTTGCACGAGTGAATGCCCTTAGTGATCTTTTGTGCAAGAAGTCACAAAAGGTCGCAGCATCACTTCCTGGCCGATTTCTGAGTAGGCGTTGCTTCACGCCATGTATAACAATGGAAGTTGAACCTAGAACTGTGAAGCAGTAAAAATGCCATTACTGTTGCGTCGCGAGTTTGTGGAAAAAATACGTTTTTTGCCATCCTATAGCACGAGCAGCAAGTTCTTGCTTGTTGGCAGACATATTCTGACTATGGGCCTCCAAAAATATCTTTAAAATTGGCAGTGTAAAATTTGCAAATTGACACATCACTGTCTTCCACTGTAAAGAAAGTACGCACCAGAAGTAAAACAGCCAAGGGACTTAAGTGATGCCAGGCAAAAGTCAGGGGAGTTAACAACCCCGCCTGAACCGCCCAATAGAAATGACTGCTATCGTTATCAGTCTATATTGCCTGTATGATGTCTTTCTTCTGAGTTACCTCCCCTCTGGATGTCTGGCTTCTGAATAACTATCTGTCAGATGTGTCTTCTGCATGACATCTCTGTGACATATTTGACTTCTAAATTGCTTCCTTGTAGGATGTCTGTCTTCTAAATTGCTTCCTTGTAGGATGTCTGTCTTCTGAGTTGCTTCCTTGTAGGATGTCTGTCTTCTGAATTGCTTCCTTGTAGGATGTCTGTCTTCTGAGTTGCTTCCTTGTAGGATGTCTGTCTTCTGAATTGCTTCCTTGTAGGATGTCTGTCTTCTGAATTGCTTCCTTGTAGGATGTCTGTCTTCGGAATTGCTTCCTTGTAGGATGTCTGTCTTCTGAATTGCTTCCTTGTAGGATGTCTGTCTTCTGAATTGCTTCCTTGTAGGATGTCTGTCTTCTAAATTGCATGCCATCTGACAAAATTGCCTCTTTGACTGTAAGCTTTCTTCTAAACTGCCTGCATGTTTGTAATTGTCTTTCTTCTTAGCTGTCTGTTTCTCAGCTGTTTTTATGAATAGCTTTGCTGTTTGTAAGCTGTCATTCAAATTGCCTGTCAGTTAGCTGTTTTCTAACTGCCTGGTGGTCTGTATGGTGTCTTCTGAATTGTTAGTCTGTAAGCTGTCTTCTAAAACAGCTTACATTTTTCTTAAGCTACCTGCATGTAAGCTGTGTTTTAAGTGCCATGTGTAAGCTGATTTCTGTTTTCTGGTTTACCTTTTTAAGTTGTGTTCATTGTGGACTGTCTGTAAACTGTCTTCTTTTCTAAATTGCTTCTATATTGCTGTAAGCTGTCTGCTAAAACAAAATATCTTAAATTACCTGCCTGTGAGCTGTCATCTAAATGTCACATGTAAGCTGTTTCCTATTTTGCGTGTTTACCTTTAAGCTGTGTTCCTGATAGATTGACTGTAAATTGTCTTCTAAATTGCTTGTATATTGCTGCAAGCTGTCATCTAAACTTTCAGCCTTTCTCTAAGCCAGCTGCCTGTCTTCTGAAATCAGCTGTGTGTAAGTTGTTTGTCTTCTGAAATCAGCTGCGTGTAAGTTGTCTTCTGAAATCAGCTGTGTGTAAGTTGTTTGTCTTCTGAAATCAGCTGCGTGTAAGTTGTTTGTCTTCTGAAATCAGCTGTGTGTAAGTTGTTTGTCTTCTGAAATCAGCTGCGTGTAAGTTGTTTGTTTTCTGAAATCAGCTGTGTGTAAGTTGTTTGTTTTCTGAAATCAGCTGCGTGTAAGTTGTTTGTTTTCTGAAATCAGCTGCGTGTAAGTTAGCTGTGTGTAAGTTGTTTGTCTTCCGAAATCAGCTGTGTGTAAGTTGTTTGTCTTCTGAATTGTCCCTCTGTCCATCTGCTGAGTCACATGGGACACAATGTTTTGAAGGAAATGTGTGACATCACATGGGACACATGTTTTGAAGGAAGAGTGTGACATCACATGGGACACATGATGTTTTGAAGGAAGTGTGTGACATCACATGGGACACATGATGTTTTGAAGGAAGAGTGTGACATCACATGGGACACATGATGTTTTGAAGGAAGTGTGTGACATCACATGGGACACATGTTTTGAAGGAAATGTGTGACATCACATGGGACACATGATGTTTTGAAGGAAATGTGTGACATCACATGGGACACATGATGTTTTGAAGGAAGTGTGTGACATCACATGGGACACATGATGTTTTGAAGGAAATGTGTGACATCACATGGGACACATATGTTTTGAAGGAAATGTGTGACATCACATGGGACACATATGTTTTGAAGGAAATGTGTGACATCACATGGGACACATGATGTTTTGAAGGAAATGGTGACATCACATGGGACACATACTGTTTTGAAGGAAATGTGTGACATCACATGGGACACATGATGTTTTGAAGGAAATGTGTGACATCACATGGGACACATAATGTTTTGAAGGAAATGTGTGACATGTTCATTGGTGTGTTTCGAGCTCTGTGCTCTGATGTCTGACATTTTGAGTCTCTGGATGCTTTGATCATGTGGAACTTGAATACTTGTTCGTGAAAGTATGGTTAAACAGTAGCAACAAGAACAGATTTAGATTGTATCATTTGTTACTTTCGCATCTAGACTGTAGCCATTTTAGTTTGTGTATTTATAGAGATGTACCCCATGCATTTTTTTTTCTTTTTTTCTTCTTCAGCCCTCATCCCTATATCTTCTTCAACCCTGATGGACACTCCTTGACATTCCTGGGATTCTCCATTGATGCAGCCAGCGGAAACCTGGTGGACCAACAGACAGGCCAGGTCCTGGAGCAGGCCATCATGAATCAACAACTCTACCAGGCCCTCGTCCTTAACAGGGTTCCGCTCACTGAGAACTTTGACATCCTGCCCAGGTAAAAACTGGCTGGTGGCTATTTCACTGTGGATCAACAGCACTGCTACGGTTTGATCTTTAACATGGTGGGGTTCATGGCAAACTTCCTTCTTGGCCAGGTAAGTACAGAATGATGATGAGGTCATTCTGAATCAGCAATGCTATCTGGCTGTTGTTTTAAGCAGGGTTCTGCTCACTCAGAACTTGTGCACTGTGCCCAGGTAAATACATGATGGTGTAGACCATGCCCAGGTAAATACATAGTGGTGTATATCCTGCCCAGGAAGATACATGATGGTGTACACTCAGATAAATACATGGTGTACACCCTGCCCAGGTAAATACATGATGGTGTACACCCAGCCCGGGTAAATACATGATGGTGTACACCCAGGTAAATACATGATGGTGTCTGTCCAGCCCAGGTAAACACATGATGGTGTACACCCTTCCCAGGTAAATACATGATGGTGTACACCCAGGTAAATACATGATGGTGTCTGTCCAGCCTAGGTAAATAAATACATGATGGTGTACACCCAGGTAAATACATGATGGTGTACACCCAGGTAAATACATGGTGTACTGCCTGCCCAGGTAAATACATGGTGTACAGCCTGCCCAGGTAAATACATGGTGTACAGCCTGCCCAGGTAAATACATGATGGTGTCTGCCCTGCCCAGGTAAGTACATGATGGTGTACACCCAGGTAAATACATGATGGTGTCTGCCCTGCCCAGGTAAGTACATGATGGTGTACACCCAGGTAAATACATGATGGTGTCTGCCCTGCCCAGGTAAATACATGATGGTGTACACCCAGGTAAATACAAGCTGGTGTACACCCTGCCCAGGTAAATACATGATGGTGTACACCCAGGTAAATACATGATGGTGTCTGCCCTGCCCAGGTAAATACATGATGGTGTACTATCAGGTAAATACATCATAGTGTACACCCTGCCCAGGTAAATACATGATGGTGTCCACCCGGCCTGGGTAAATACATGATGGTGTACACCCAGGTAAATACATGATGGTGTCTGTCCAGCCCAGGTAAGTACATGATGGTGTCTGCCCTGCCCAGGTAAATACATGATGGTGTACACCCAGGTAAATACATGATGGTGTACACCCAGGTAAATATGTGATGGTGTCTGTCCAGCCCAGGTAAGCACATGATGGTGTACACCCTGCCCAGGTAAATACATGATGGTGTACACCCAGGTAAATACGTGATGGTGTCTGTCCAGCCTAGGTAAATAAATACATGATGGTGTACACCCAGGTAAATCCATGATGGTGTACTATCAGGTAAATACATGATGGTGTACACCCAGGTAAATAGATAATGGTGTACACCCAGGTAAATACATGATGGTGTACACCCAGGTAAATACATGATGGTGTCTGCCCAGCCCAGGTAAATATATGATGGTGTACACCCTACCCTCCTGCTTTGTTTAGAGGTTTGCCAATGGAAGTAATTATGAATGTTCTTGCTGTGCTCTGATTGATGATTTTGCCAATGGAAGTATGTCTGATGATTTTGCCAATGTAAGTAAGTCTGATGATTTTGCCAATGGATGTGAGTGTGATGGTTTTGCCAATGGATGTGAATGTGACGATTTTGGCAATGGAAGTAAGTCTGATGATTTTGCCAATGGATGTAAGCATGATGATTTTGCCTATGGTAGTGAGTCTGATGATTTTATGGAAGTAAGTCTGATGATTTTGCCAATGGAAGTAAGCCTGATGACTTTGCCAGTGGAAGTAAGTCTGATGATTTTGACAATGGAGGTAAGTCTGATGACTGCCAGTGGAAGTAAGTCTGATGATTTTGCTGCAGAGCTGACCGCCTGCTGCGCCTGTACCGCGTGCTGGGTCTGTATGATGAGGAAATCTTTGACAATGGCCAGATCATCGACCCGGATGACACATACGAACTCACCACCGACAATGTCAAGAAGATTCTAGCCATCTACATGAGATTCAGGTATGTTTGCTCGCTTTTGTCCTGGTGATTGTCCAACTGTGTGTTCAGGTGCAACATCCCCGTGATTGTCCAACTGTGTGTTTAGGTGCAACATCCTGGTGATTGCCCCACTGTGTGTTCAGATGCAACATCCCCATGATTGTCCAACTGTGTGTTCAGGTGCAACATCCCCGTGATTGTCCCACTGTGTGTTCAGGTGCAACCTCCTGGTGATTGTCCCACTGTGTGTTCAGATGCAACATCCCAGTGATTGTCCCACTGTGTGTTCAGATGCAACATCCTGGTGATTGTCTCACTGTGTGTTCAGGTGCAACATCCCAGTGATTGTCCCACTGTGTGTGCAGGTGCAACATCCTGGTGATTGTCCCACTGTGTGTTCAGATGCAACATCCTGGTGATTGTGTCACTGTGTGTTCAGGTGCAACATCCTGGTGATTGTCTCACTGTGTGTTCAGGTGCAACATCCTGGTGATTGTCTCACTGTGTGTTCAGGTGCAACATCCTGGTGATTGTCTCACTGTGTGTTCAGGTGCAACATCCTGGTGATTGTCTCACTGTGTGTTCAGGTGCAACATCCCAGTGATTGTCCCACTGTGTGTTCAGATGCAACATCCTGGTGATTGTCTCACTGTGTGTTCAGGTGCAACATCCTGGTGATTGTCCCACTGTGTTTAGGTGCAACATCCTGGTGATTGTCTCACTGTGTGTTCAGATGCAACATCCTGGTGATTGTCTCACTGTGTGTTCAGGTGCAACATCCTCTGTGTGTCCAGGTGGAACATCCCAATGATTGTCCCACTGTGTGTTCAGATGCAACATCCTGGTGATTGTGTCACTGTGTGTTCAGGTGCAAAATCCTGGTGATTGTCCCACTGTGTGTTCTGGTGCAACATCCTGGTGATTGTCCCACTGTGTGTTCAGGTGCAACATCCTGGTGATTGTCCCACTGTGTTCTGGTGCAACATCCTGGTGATTGTCTCACTGTGTGTTCAGGTGCAACATCCTGGTGATTGTCCCACTGTGTGTTCAGGTGCAACATCCCCATGATTGTCCCACTGTGTGTTCAGATGCAACATCCTGGTGATTGTCTCACTGTGTGTTCAGATGCAACATCATGGTGATTGTCTCACTGTGTGTTCAGGTGCAACATCCCAGTGATTGTGATGGGGGAGACGGGCTGCGGCAAGACGCGGCTGGTCAAGTTCCTCTGTGCCCTGCAGACTCCCAGACAGAAAGACATCAGCACCATGGTGCTTGTCAAGGTGAGGAAGACATCATTTCATGATTTATCCTGTGTCGGTGGTAATTGTGAAATCAGGAGACTTAGACCAAGATAAGAAGACATCAGAAGAAAAACAGTTGACAAGTAAATGAACAAGGAATGCATTTTGATGTTGCTTTTTTGTTGTTGGTTTTTTCCTTCATTGGTTACACCCATACAAAAATGTAGCTCTAATACTAGAAACGAACTACAGTACTACTATTTACACATGCATGCCAATTATTGCCAAAGGCTGTCAGCACTGGATGTAGCCAGTTGTAGGACAGTTTTCACCAGTAATATGGGATACCAAGTTTTAGGCTTTGGTGTCAGGGTTTAATGTAGTTCTACTACTAAAAACAAACCACAGTGCTCCTATTTACACATACATGCCAATGATTGCCAATGGCTGTCAGTGCTGATTCTAACCATTCTGGAGGTGAATCTGGATGTAGCCAGTTTTAGGTCACTTTTGACCACTAGTAGATACCAGTTTTTAGGCTTTGGTGTTAGGGTTTCTCTTCAGGTACTTCAGTTTGCTTCCTCTCCCACATCTAAAAAGGTTCATCCTTTTGTATCTTCAGATGTATACAAATCCTGATTATGATGATTTGAGAAGGATGGCCATACTTGAGTCAGTCACTTTAAGCAGTACAGCAGCTATTGCACATTAAGTAGCGGCCACTGGCAGTAGGCTTCAGTAGCTTTCTGCCCTACAGTGCTTACAGATCAGGTGCAGATGAAGGGCTTTAACTCTTCATCGTCATTGTGAGTGATGGAAGCTGCTAGCTGATGCAGCCTCTGTGGGCAGGTCCGTGACTGATGCAGCCTCTGTGGGCAGGTCCGTGACTGATGCAGCCTCTGTGTGCAGGTCCATGACTGTGCAGTCTGTGTCTGTGTGCAGGTCCATGACTGATGCAGTCTGTGTCTGTGTGCAGGTCCATGACTGTGCAGTCTGTGTCTGTGTGCAGGTCCATGACTGATGCAGTCTGTGTCTGTGTGCAGGTCTATGACTGTGCAGTCTGTGTCTGTGTGCAGGTCCATGACTGATGCAGTCTGTGTCTGTGTGCAGGTCTATGACTGTGCAGTCTGTGTCTGTGTGCAGGTCCATGACTGTGCAGTCTGTGTCTGTGTGCAGGTCCATGACTGATGCAGTCTGTGTCTGTGTGCAGGTCTCTGACTGTGCAGTCTGTGTCTGTGTGCAGGTCCATGACTGATGCAGTCTGTGTCTGTGTGCAGGTCATGACTGTGCAGTCTGTGTCTGTGTGCAGGTCCATGACTGATGCAGTCTGTGTCTGTGTGCAGGTCCATGACTGTGCAGTCTGTGTCTGTGTGCAGGTCCATGACTGATGCAGTCTGTGTCTGTGTGCAGGTCCATGACTGATGCAGTCTGTGTCTGTGTGCAGGTCTATGACTGTGCAGTCTGTGTCTGTGTGCAGGTCCATGACTGATGCAGTCTGTGTCTGTGTGCAGGTCTATGACTGTGCAGTCTGTGTCTGTGTGCAGGTCCATGACTGTGCAGTCTGTGTCTGTGTGCAGGTCCATGACTGATGCAGTCTGTGTCTGTGTGCAGGTCCATGACTGTGCAGTCTGTGTCTGTGTGCAGGTCCATGACTGATGCAGTCTGTGTCTGTGTGCAGGTCTATGACTGTGCAGTCTGTGTCTGTGTGCAGGTCCATGACTGATGCAGTCTGTGTCTGTGTGCAGGTCCATGACTGTGCAGTCTGTGTCTGTGTGCAGGTCCATGTCTGATGCAGTCTGTGTTGTGTGCAGGTCCATGACTGTGCAGTCTGTGTCTGTGTGCAGGTCCATGACTGATGCAGTCTGTGTCTGTGTGCAGGTCCATGACTGATGCAGTCTGTGTCTGTGTGCAGGTCCTATGACTGTGCAGTCTGTGTCTGTGTGCAGGTCCATGACTGTGCAGTCTGTGTCTGTGTGCAGGTCCATGACTGATGCAGTCTGTGTCTGTGTGCAGGTCCATGACTGATGCAGTCTGTGTCTGTGTGCAGGTCCATGACTGTGCAGTCTGTGTCTGTGGGCAGGTCCATGACTGATGCAGTCGGTGTCTGTGTGCAGGTCCATGACTGATGCAGTCTGTGTCTGTGTGCAGGTCCATGACTGATGCAGTCTGTGTCTGTGTGCAGGTCCATGACTGATGCAGTCTGTGTCTGTGTGCAGGTCCATGACTGATGCAGTCTGTGTCTGTGTGCAGGTCCATGACTGATGCAGTCTGTGTCTGTGTGCAGGTCCATGACTGTGCAGTCGTGTGTCTGTGTGCAGGTCCATGACTGTGCAGTCTGTGTCTGTGTGCAGGTCCATGACTGATGCAGTCTGTGTCTGTGTGCAGGTCCATGACTGATGCAGTCTGTGTCTGTGTGCAGGTCCATGATGACTGGTGCGGCAGGGCTGTGTCGTGTGTGTTTTGGGCAGGTCCATGACTGATGCAGTCGGTGTCTGTGTGCAGGTCCATGACTGCAGTCTGTGTGTGTCTGTGTGCAGGTCCATGACTGATGCAGTCTGTGTCTGTGGGCAGGTCCATGACTGATGCAGTCGGTGTCTGTGTGCAGGTCCATGACTGTGCAGTCTGTGTCTGTGTGCAGGTCCATGACTGATGCAGTCTGTGTCTGTGTGCAGGTCCATGACTGTGCAGTCTGTGTCTGTGTGCAGGTCCATGACTGATGCAGTCTGTGTCTGTGTGCAGGTCCATGACTGTGCAGTCGTGTGTCTGTGTGCAGGTCCATGACTGATGCAGTCTGTGTCTGTGTGCAGGTCCATGACTGATGCAGTCTGTGTCTGTGTGCAGGTCCATGACTGATGCAGTCTGTGTCTGTGTGCAGGTCCATGACTGATGCAGTCTGTGTCTGTGGTGCAGGTCCATGACTGATGCAGTCTGTGTCTGTGTGCAGGTCCATGACTGTGCAGTCTGTGTCTGTGTGCAGGTCCATGACGATGCAGTCTGTGTCTGTGTGCAGGTCCATGACTGATGCAGTCTGTGTCTGTGTGCAGGTCCATGACTGTGCAGTCTGTGTCTGTGTGCAGGTCCATGACTGATGCAGTCTGTGTCTGTGTGCAGGTCCATGACTGATGCAGTCTGTGTCTGTGTGCAGGTCCATGACTGATGCAGTCTGTGTCTGTGTGCAGGTCCATGACTGGCAGTGTGTCGGGCAGGCCATGACGTGCAGTCTGTGTCTGTGTGCAGGTCCATGACTGTGCAGTCTGTGTGTGTCTGTGTGCAGGTCCATGACTGGTAGCAGTGCTGTGTCTGTGGCAGGTCCATGACTGATGCAGTCTGTGTGTCTGTGTGCAGGTCCATGACTGATGCAGTCTGTGTCTGTGTGCAGGTCCATGACTGTGCAGTCTGTGTCTGTGTGCAGGTCCATGACTGTGCAGTGTGTGTCTGTGTGCAGGTCCATGACTGATGCAGTCTGTGTCTGTGTGCAGGTCCATGACTGTGCAGTCTGTGTCTGTGTGCAGGTCCATGACTGATGCAGTCTGTGTCTGTGTGCAGGTCCATGACTGATGCAGTCTGTGTCTGTGTGCAGGTCCATGACTGATGCAGTCTGTGTCTGTGGGGCAGGTCCATGACTGTGCAGTCTGTGTCTGTGTGCAGGTCCATGACTGATGCAGTCTGGTGTCTGTGTGCAGGTCCATGACTGATGCAGTGTGTGTCTGTGTGCAGGTCCATGACTGATGCAGTCTGTGTGTGTCTGTGTGCAGGTCCATGACTGATGCAGTCTGTGTCTGTGTGCAGGTCCATGACTGATGAGTCTGTGTGTGTCTGTGTGCAGGTCCATGACTGATGCAGTCGTGTGTCTGTGTGCAGGTCCATGACTGATGCAGTCTGTGTGTGTCTGTGTGCAGGTCCATGTCTGATGCAGTGCTGTGGTGTGTGTGCAGGTCCATGACTGATGCAGTGTGTGTGTGTCTGTGTGCAGGTCGTGTCGGATGACTGATGCAGTCTGTGTGTGTGTGCAGGTCCATGACTGATGCAGTCTGTGTGTGTGTGTGCAGGTCCATGACTGATGCAGTCTGTGTCTGTGTGCAGGTCCATGACTGATGCAGTCTGTGTGTTGTGTGCAGGTCCATGACTGATGCAGTCTGTGTGTGTGTCTGTTGCAGGTCCATGACTGATGCAGTCTGTGTGTGGTCTGTGTGCAGGTCCATGACTGATGCAGTCTGTGTGTGTGTCTGTGTGCAGGTCCATGACTGATGCAGTCTGTGTGTGTGTCTGTGTGCAGGTCCATGATGATGCAGTCTGTGTTGTGTCGTGTGGCAGGTCCATGACTGATGCAGTCTGTGTGTGTGATCTGTGGTGCTGGTCCATGACTGATGCAGTCTGTGGTGTCTGTGTGCAGGTCCATGACTGATGCAGTCGTGTGTCTGTGTGCAGGTCCATGACTGATGCAGTCTGTGTGTGTGTGTGTGCAGGTCCATGACTGATGCAGTGTGTGTCTGTGTGCAGGTCCATGACTGATGTAGTCTGTGTGTGTGTGTGCAGGTCCATGACTGATGCAGTGTGTGTCTGTGTGCAGGTCCATGACTGATGTAGTCTGTGTGTGTGTGTGCAGGTCCATGACTGATGCAGTGTGTGTCTGTGTGCAGGTCCATGACTGATGCAGTCTGTGTGTGTGTGTGCAGGTCCATGACTGATGCAGTCTGTGTGTGTGGTGTGCAGGTCCATGACTGATGCAGTCTGTGTGTGTGGTGTGCAGGTCCATGACTGATGCAGTCTGTGTGTGTGGTGCAGGTCCATGACTGATGCAGTCGTGTGTGTGGTGTGTGCAGTCCATGCTGATGCAGTCTGTCGTGTGTGTGTGCAGGTCCATGACTGATGCAGTCTGTGTGTGTGTGTGTGCAGGTCCATGACTGATGCAGTCTGTGTGTGTGTGTGCAGGTCCATGACTGATGCAGTCTGTGTGTGTGTGTGTGCAGGTCCATGACTGATGCAGGTCTGTGTGTGTGCAGGTCCATGACTGATGCAGTCTGTGTCTGTGGTGCAGGTCCATGACGATGCAGTCTGTGTTGGTGTGCAGTCCATGACTGATGCAGTCTGTGTCTGTGTGCAGGTCCATGACTGATGCAGTCTGGTGTGTGCAGATGTGTGCAGCGTCGTGTACTGATGCAGTCTGTGTGTGGGTGCAGGTCATGACTGATGCAGTCTGTGGTTGCGTGCAGGTCCATGACTGATGCAGTTGTGTGTGCTGTGTGCAGGTCCATGACTGATCAGCTGGTGTTTTGTGTGTGTGCAGGTCCTGAGACACATGACATCATGTCAGTGCGCTGTGCAGGTGTGAGCTGCGACTGATCAGCTCTGTCTGTGTGTGAATCCATGACGATGCAGTTGGCTGTGTGTGGGTGTGGAGTGTGTGTGACAGGTCCATGGAGGCACCACACGTGAGACAGTCTCAAGAGTGGCCCATGAAGCAGCAGAAAGTGGCCCTAGCTGTGGTGCTGAGCCATGTGACACCGATGGTGATAGCACTAGTTCTGGTGGTCTGCGATGAAGCCAGACACAACAGTAGGCTGTGTGTAGGCGTGATAGGAGTCATGTGTGACGGATGGACGGGCACAGTCACCCTCAGCCAATAGTGCTTCTAGATGGTGACTGCCTGCAACCCGACAGAAAGTACTGTGCTGTGGTGGTAGATGCTGATGATGATGATGATGATGTGATATGACTTAGTGTCAAGATGGTGGCTGCCTGCAACCTGTACAGAAAGGGAGGCTGATGCCTGTAGGGTGGGAGAGTGATGGATGATGATGGGATGGCCTGGGACCCCTTCTCAGCACACATGGTGGCTGATCTTGATGGGTGACGTGCTCTGCATGATGACACCCTTTAGGATCAGATGACATCACTGTGTAGCATTAGTTGCAGATCCTGATGGATGTCATCAGAAGTTTTTATTTAAAGTATAGTGATATGCAATCTGTTGTCTGATTTTGCCATTGCTTACTGGCATTGCTGACTTCTGTGTCTGCAACTTGAGTGTATACATTTGACTGCCATTGTGTTGTCGCTGGGACCTGTAGTGCAGCTTTTGGACCCATAGTGCAGCCCTTTGACCTGTAGTGCAGCTCTGGGACCCATATTGCAGCCATGCGACCAACAGTGCAGCCCTTAGACCTGTAGTGCAGCTCTGGGACCCATTGTACAGCCATGCGACCAACAGTGCAGCCCTTAGACCTGTAGTGTAGCTCTGGGACCCATTGTACAGCCATGCGACCAACAGTGCAGCCCTTAGACCTGTAGTGCAGCTCTGGGACCCATTGTACAGCCATGCGACCAACAGTGCAGCCCTTAGACCTGTAGTGCAGCTTTGGGACCCATTGTACAGCCATGCGACCAACAGTGCAGCCCTTAGACCTGTAGTGCAGCTTTGGGACCCATTGTACAGCCATGCAACCAACAGTGCAGCCCTTAGACCTGTAGTGCAGCTCTGGGACCCATATTGCAGCCATGCGACCAACAGTGCAGCCCTTAGACCTGTAGTGCAGCTTTGGGACCCATTGTACAGCCATGCAACCAACAGTGCAGCCCTTAGACCTGTAGTGCAGCTCTGGGACCCATTGTACAGCCATGCGACCAACAGTGCAGCCCTTAGACCTGTAGTGCAGCTCTGGGACCCATTGTACAGCCATGCGACCAACAGTGCAGCCCTTAGACCTGTAGTGCAGCCCTTAGACCTGTAGTGCAGCTCTGGGACCCATTGTACAGCCATGCGACCAACAGTGCAGCCCTTAGACCTGTAGTGCAGCCCTTAGACCTGTAGTGCAGCTCTGGGACCCATTGTACAGCCATGCAACCAACAGTGCAGCCCTTAGACCTGTAGTGCAGCTCTGGGACCCATTGTACAGCCATGCAACCAACAGTGCAGCCCTTAGACCTGTAGTGCAGCTTTGGGACCCATATTGCAGCCATGCGACCAACAGTGCAGGCCTTAGACCTGTAGTGCAGCTCTGGACCCATATTGCAGCCATGCGACCAACAGTGCAGCCCTTAGACCTGTAGTGCAGCTCTGGACCCATATTGCAGCCATGCGACCAACAGTGCAGCCCTTAGACCTGTAGTGCAGCTCTGGGACCCATAGTGCAGATCTTGGACCCATAGTGCTGCTCTTAGACCTGTGCCACCTTTCTGGGACCCATAGTGCAACCTTGAGACCCATAATGCAGCCCTGGAACCTCTTGTGCAGCCCCTGGGGTAGGAAGTTAAGGGTTTTCACTCCTAGTTGTCAGCCTTGGCTCTTGTTTATATATCTGTCCATCTTGGTAAAAGTGAAATCCTCAGAGGCATCTGTGTGCTCATGCGTTTGCTCCTCTTTCAGACATTCTGAAGACCTGATTCAGCGCCTGGAGAATGCAGGCCTTGGCTACCACGTGGATGCTGACAAGACTGTGGACAAACTGGGTAACAGCAGGGTTTTTTAAGCTTGAACAAACTGGGTAACAGCAGGTTTTTTAAGCTTCAACAAACTGGGTAACTGCAGGGTTTTTTAAGTTTGAACAAACTGGGTAACAGCAGGTTTTTTAAGCTTGAGCAAACTGGTAACTGCAGGGTTTTTTAAGCTTGAACAAACTGGGTAACTGCAGGGTTTTTTAAGCTTGAATATGCAAACTGGATAACTGCAACATTTCTTAAGCTTGAACAAACTGGGTAACTGCATTTTTTATATATAAACAAACTGGGTAACTGCAGGTTTTTTTAAGCTTGAACAAACTGGGCAACTGGAGATTTTCCTTATGGCTGTAGACAACCTGGGTAGCTGGAGGTTTTCCTGAAAACTTTGAACAAATTGGGTAACTGGAGGTCTTGTTCAGGACTGGACAAAGTGGGTAACTGGAGGTCTTGTACAAGACTGGACAAAGTGGGTAACTGGAGGTCTTGTTCAGGACTGGACAAAGTGGGTAACTGGAGGTCTTGTTCAGGACTGGACAAAGTGGGTAACTGGAGGTCTTGTTCAGGACTGGACAAAGTGGGTAACTGGAGGTCTTGTTCAGGACTGGACAAAGTGGGTAACTGGAGGTCTTGTACAAGACTGGACAAAGTGGGTAACTGGAGGTCTTGTACAAGACTGGACAAAGTGGGTAACTGGAGGTCTTGTACAAGACTGGACAAAGTGGGTAACTGGAGGTCTTGTACAAGACTGGACAAAGTGGGTAACTGGAGGTCTTGTTCAGGACTGGACAAAGTGGGTAACTGGAGGTCTTGTTCAGGACTGGACAAAGTGGGTAAGTTGCGACTTTCCTGAAGACTGGACAAAGTGGGTAACTGGAGGTCTTGTTCAGTATTTGACAAAGTGGGTAACTGGAGGTCTTGTTCAGTATTTGACAAAGTGGGTAAGTGGCAATTTTCCTTAAGGCTGTGACAAACTGGGTAACTAGAGGGTTTTCCCTGAAGACTGTGGACAGATTGGGTTACAGGAGGTTTTCCCAAAGACTGAAAAAATAGGTTAGGTGGAGATCTTATTTAAGATTGAAGAGACTGTGGACAAACTAACTAGAAGTTGTTGTTTTAATGACTATGCACGTACTGTGTATCTGGAGGTGGTTTTCCTCCAGTTTCCCATGTCTGTTACAGATGCGTGCTTACTCATTTGCCAATTTCTTTGGACTTGATTCTATTTGAGAGCCTTAGACTGGTGCAATTTTGCCATAATTATTGTGATCAGATTTCTGTCTGTGGCGGGTAGTATGCAGGCTACAGCCCCGGTGCTGGTGTGAATGTCTCCTTGTTGTTGAAGCCAGGTTTCAGCTGATGGTGCTTTGGCCGTGCATTCTTTCAGGGCGAGTGCCGATGCGTCGCCTGGTGTACCGCGTGCAGCCTCTGCCCCAGAGCATGTTGCCGCTGGTGTGGGACTTTGGACAGCTCAACACACGAGTAGAGGAGCTCTACATCAGGCAGATGGTCAGACGCTATGTGAGTACAAAGAGAGTCGGACAGTGTGCGAGTACAAAGAGGGTCAGATGCTGTGTGAGTACAAAGAGAGTCGGACAGTGTGTGAGTACAGAGAGGGTCAGATGCTGTGTGAGTACAAAGAGAGTCGGACAGTGTGTGAGTACAAAGAGGGTCAGATACTGTGTGAGTACAAAGAGAGTCGGACAGTGTGTGAGTACAAAGAGGGTCAGATGCTGTGTGAGTACAAAGAGGGTCAGATGCTGTGTGAGTACAAAGAGGGTCAGATGCTGTGTGAGTACAGAGAGAGTCGGACAGTGTGTGAGTACAAAGAGAGTCGGACAGTGTGTGAGTACAGAGAGGGTCAGATGCTGTGTGAGTACAAAGAGAGTCGGACAGTGTGTGAGTACAAAGAGGGTCAGATGCTGTGTGAGTACAAAGAGGGTCAGATGCTGTGTGAGTACAAAGAGGGTCAGATGCTGTGTGAGTACAGAGAGAGTCGGACAGTGTGTGAGTACAAAGAGAGTTGGACAGTGTGTGAGTACTGAGAGGGTCAGATGCTGTGTGAGTACAAAGAGAGTCGGACAGTGTGTGAGTACAAAGAGAGTCGGACATTGTGTGAGTACAGAGAGGGTCAGATGCTGTGCAAGTACAGAGAGGGTCAGATGCTGTGCGAGTACAAAGAGGGTCAGATGCTGTGTGAGTACAAAGAGGGTCAGATGCTTTGTGAGTACAGAGAGGGTCAGATGATATGTGAATACAAAGAGGGTCAGATGCTGTGTGAGTACAGAGAGGGTCAGATGCTGTGTGAGTACAGAGAGGGTCAGACACTATGTGAGTACAAAGGGGGTCAGTAGCTATGTGAGTACAGAGAGGGTCAGACACTATGTGAATACAAAGAGGGTCAGAGGCTATGTGAATACAAAGAGGGTCAGATGCTATGTGAGTACAGAGAGGGTCAGGTGCTATGTGAATACAAAAAGGGTCAGATGCTATGTGAGTACAAAGAGGGTTGGATGCCATGTGAGTATAAAGAAGGTCTGACACTATGTGAATGGATAATAGGTCAGACACTATGTGAATAAAATGAGGGTCAGATGCTTTGGGAGTACAAAGAGGGTCAGATCTATGTGAATACAACAAAGAGGGTCAGATGCTATGTCAGTACAGATGCTATGCAAACAGAGAATGAGACACCATGTGAGTCGAAACAGTGTCCAATGCCACAACCCCTCTGTTCCTGGTGATTTTGGAATGCTGCTTATCATAAGGCACAGCAACTAGTCCCTCATCCCTTTCCAGGTCCTCTGCACTTTCCCCACAGCCTTTCGTCATTTTGTCAAAACCTTTGACAGCAAAGTGTCACAGCTGTGTCATGCAGCAAAGAGTCACAGCTGTGTCATGCAGCAAAGAGTCACAGCTGTGTCATGCAGCAAAGAGTCACAGCTGTGTCATGCTGTGGCTCTGGGTTTTCAGGTGCGCAGCAGTCAGCTGGACCCGCTGGACGAAGCAGGCATGAACGTCATGTGCAGGATCCTCATGGAGTCCCAGGAGTTCATGCGGCAACTGAAGGTAACGCAGCCTTGCGGCGTAACACAACGTTGTAGCGTTATGTGGCCTTTCAGCATTGATTTTGTGTTGTTTCTTGCTTTATTCTTCTTTTTGTTCTTTTTGTTCATTTCAATCAGCTGGTAATAGCTAATCCAGTGTTGTTGTTGCTTTTTGTTTTGTTTTGTGTATGTTGGGGGGTCAGTTTGGGGGTGGGGAGGAGTTTGCAAAAGACTGACAGTAACTTGACATAGCAGTCATGTGACAACATTTTTACGTAGATTTATGATTTGAACTGGAACTGAGGCTATAAATTGAGACACAAAGCAATGGCTATACAGGTCCTCTGAATAAAAAAAAGGTTGAACACTGTAAACATAGTTTATTGCTGCTTTGCTCAACAGGATGAGTGCAGCTTTGTGAGTCTGCGAGATGTGGACCGTGCGCTGACAGTCACCAGCTGGTTCCTCCAGCAAGCGCAGGACTCTGGCACTCTCTTTGACATGCTGGATGAGAAGCTTAACCCGCAGAGAGAAGACGATGAGGATGAAGCTGCTGGAGAATCGCTTGACTCTCTGCGCTCAGAAGCAGAGGAAGAGGAAGAGGTTGGTATTCCGCGAATGGCGACTGTGATGGATAACTCTTTTTTAATGCCCAGTCAACCATGATGGTTGCATCAGGGCGATAGTAATTGTAGAATGAGCAATGTTTTAGTTATAGTGCAGTGGACCTGTTCTTATGATGCCCTAAAAAACAGGTGCTGCTGAAAGCAGGGTATTTGTTTGTCATGGGTTCTGCTGCAATCTTGGACACATTTAGCCCAGTCTTTCATGGGCATGTTTAGCCCAGTCTTTCATGGGCATGTTTAGCCCAGTCTTTCATGGGCATGTTTAGCCCAGTCTTTCATGGGCACGTTTAGCCCAGTCTTTCATGGGCATGTTTAGCCCAGTCTTTCATGGGCATGTTTAGCCCAGTCTTTCATGGGCACATTTAGCCCAGTCTTTCATGGGCATGTTTAGCCCAGTCTTTCATGGGCATGTTTAGCCCAGTCTTTCATGGGCACGTTTAGCCCAGTCTTTCATGGGCACGTTTAGCCCAGTCTTTCATGGGCACATTTAACCCAGCCTTTCATGGGCACATTTAGCCCAGCCTTTCATGGGCACATTTAGCCCAGCCTTTCATGGGCACGTTTAGCCCAGCCTTTCATGGGCACATTTAGCCCAGTCTTTCATGGGCATGTTTATCCCAGTCTTTCATGGGCACATTTAGCCTGATCTTTCACGGGCATGTTTAGCCTGGTCTTTCATGGGCACATTTAGCCTGGTCTTTCATGGGCATGATTTAGCCCGGCCTTTCATGGTCATGTGTAGCCCGGCCTTTTATAGTCATGTTTAGCCTGGCCTTTCATGGTCATGTTTAGCCCAGTCTTTCATGGGCACATTTAGCCCATCCTTTCATGAGCACATTTAGCCCAGTCTTTAATGGGCACATTTAACCCAGTTTTTCCTGGGCATGTTTAGCCCAGATTTGATACAATTTCAAAGCTGCTGTTTTTGAAGCCTGCTGTTCACTGTGCAGATGGCTGTCTTTGTTTATCCATTTACTGTACAGCCTGCTTTTAAAGACTGCTTTCAAATATGCAGATGGTCACCCTGCGATATTCATTTACTGTACTGTGATAATAAGGGTGAGAATTTTGACCTACAGGTGAGACGATATCCAAACATAAAAGGTTCAAGGTTATTTATAGGACAAAAACACAGTCTGCATATTTTTTTGGTAATTCCCTTTGTGAAGCTACAAAACAACAGTTAAACAGTGATCAGGATGATCAGCATGTATAAGTCCTGTTTCAGGACAGTCAGCATGTATATATCCTGTTTCAGGATGATCACCATGTACTTATCATGTTTCAGGATGGTCAGCATGTATATATCCTGTTTCAGGATGATCACCATGTACTTATCATGTTTCAGGATGGTCAGCATGTATATATCCTGTTTCAGGATGATCAGCAGGTACATATCCTGTTTCAGCATGATCAGCAGGTACATATCCTGTTTCAGGATGATCAGCATGTACAGATCCTGTTTCAGGATGATCAGCATGTATATATCCTGTTTCAGGATGATCACCATGTACTTATCATGTTTCAGGATGGTCAGCATGTATATATCCTGTTTCAGGATGATCACCATGTACTTATCATGTTTCAGGATGGTCAGCATGTATATATCCTGTTTCAGGATGATCAGCAGGTACAGATCCTGTTTCAGGATGATCAGCATGTATATA
The DNA here is from genome assembly GCA_018857735.1 of Alviniconcha marisindica. NCBI lineage: Eukaryota > Metazoa > Mollusca > Gastropoda > Provannidae > Alviniconcha > Alviniconcha marisindica. Next base: position 36,483 of record JABMCL010003019.1, read on the forward strand.
TCCTGTTTCAGGATGGTCAGCATGTATATATCCTGTTTCAGGATGATCAGCAGGTACATATCCTGTTTCAGGATGATCAGCAGGTACAGATCCTGTTTCAGGATAATCAGCATGTATATATCCTGTTTCAGGATGGTCAGCATGTATATATCCTGTTTCAGGATGATCAACATGTACATATCCTGTTTCAGGATGATCAGCAGGTACATATCCTGTTTCAGGATGATCAGCATGTACAGATCCTGTTTCAGGATGATCAGCATGTATATATCCTGTTTCAGGATGATCAGCATGTACATATCCTGTTTCAGGATGATCAGGTACATATCCTGTTTCAGGATGATGAGGAGGTGTCTGACATGACAAAGGCACTGGTGTTGTCACTGGGCGTGTGTTACCGAGCCTGTCTGCGCAGCAAGGAGGCCTACGACCGACACATCATCATACACTTTCAGCCACCGTTCACATTGCCCAACAGTCTGGACCAGTTTGCCCGCATCATAGACAGGTAGGCTGTCATCATGTACAGTTAGGGTTTTGCCATTCACAGGTACTGCCTCTTCACACATAGGTAGGGGCTCTTATAGACAGGTAGAGCCTCATCATAGGCAGGGCTTCCTTATAGACAGGTAAGATCTCATCATGAACAGGTAGGGCCTAATCATGGACAGGTGGGCGCCACATCATGGACAGGTATGATCTGATCATGGACAGGTAGGGCCACCTTACACACTGGTAGGACCTCCACATCATAGACAGGTGTCTCTCATCACGGACAGTAGGATCTCATCATAAACAGGCAGGGCCTCCTTACCGGTAGGGCCTCCTCACAGATAGGGCCTCATCATGGATAGGTAGGGCCTCATCATGGACAGGTAGGGCCTCCTTACAGGCTGGTAGGGCCTCCCAACAGATAGGGTATCATTGTGGATAGGTAGGGCCTCATCATTAACAGGAAGGGCCTCCTTACAGACTGGTAGGGCCTCCCCACAGGTAGGGTCTCATTGTGGATAGGTAGGGCCTCATCATTAACAGGTAGGGCCTCCTTACAGACTGGTAGGGCCTCCCCACAGGTAGGGTCTCATTGTGGATAGGTAGGGCCTCATCATGAACAGGTAGGGCCTCCTTACAGACTGGTAGGGCCTCCCAACAGGTAGGGCCTCATTGTGGATAGGTAGGGCCTCATCATGAACAGGTAGGGCCTCCTTATAGACCGGTAGGGCCTCCCCATAGGTAGGGCCTCATCATGGATTGGTAGGGCCTAATCATAAACAGGTAGGGCCTTCTTACAGACTGGTAGGGCCTCTCCTTAGGTAGGGCCTCATCATGGATAGGTAGGGCCTCATCATAAACAGGTAGGGCCTCCTTACAGACTGGTAGGGCCTCTCCTTAGGTAGTGCCTCATCATGAACAGGTAGGGCCTCCTTACAGACAGGTAGGGCCTCCCCATAGGTAGGGCCTCATGGACAGGTAGGGCCTCATCATGGACAGGTTCATCATGGACAGGTTCATCATGGACAGGTCAGGCCTCATTGCAGACAGAAGCTGTCTCAGCGTCTACTAGCTGGCCATCAGGTGTAACTTTGTGGATGGAAAAGAAAAGAAAATTGTGGTGCTTTTAGGCCAAAAGTAAAACACTGAAATGGAAATAAAGTACCTTTATGTTCTTTGATTCGCATAAAACCTTATATGCCACACATCAAGTCCAACACACAACTGTGAGTGAAAAAGGGCAACTTTATTCATAAAGTGCCAGATATTAAACAGCTTAACAATTGGTGGTCCCGCTTTCATTGCGTACAATTCTGTGCTCTTGCCTCGGCGGGACCACCTGACTCTGTTGACAACCGCACATATGTATCCACGTGCTATTTAATTAGTATGACGTGTACATCAATATTCCAGCATCGTTATAGTAAGTTTGCCTAAACACTAGGCAACGAGAACAGATATCTTTTAGACAAATATGTGACCCAACTTTAAGCATGTAGCATTTTGGTCATCAAAATATCAACATCATCAAATTACCAGCATTTGACCCATCACTAGATCTCATTCCAATGATAAACAATTATATTCCCAAATGCCCATTACCTCTCCCTATGCCGGTGTCGACTCTTCTCCAGTGTGGGAGCTGAGGGCCACAGCTGTGGATTCATACGAGTCACAGCAGCCCCACACAAAGTGAAAAACTTGGGAACCCCTAGGGCAGGTTGTCTCCCTTGCCCTGTCGCACCCCTCATACCAGTAAATAAGCTGCCTTAGTACGATACTGCTGCGGTCTTCCATGGAAAGAGGGACTTCCTCTCGCCACGCAGTGTGCTACTCAGGGACAGTAATGCAACAAGGTCAACCTCCTTGTTCACTACCTGTCTCCCGCGGAACAGCTGACCGTAAACAATAGCCTGGGCCAACCTCCCAGCTATGATTTCCGCCTGGTAAAACAAAAACAAAATAATGTGCAGACAGTTCACTGAACTATGGTTACTGGGGTTACATCGCCACCTTGAGGCTGGTGGCTTATTGAAGCTGTTGTAGGGGGTCGGGTGAGCGGATATATCTCTTGAAGACATCCGAATGCCAGCGGCCAAGTTGGCGGATCTGTGCATCTGACGCTCCTTTCGCGGCACATGATGTGGCTGCACTGATGTGAAAACTGTGTAAATTGAATCTCTCATTTGGAATACCTGCAATGCTGAGAAGTAGCTTTAAACTTGATCCAAAATCTTTATGAGAAAGTGGCTTTCCCCTCCACAAAAATAGCGGCCCCGGGTTGTTACCTCGGTATGACATATACTCGGACAGTGCATAAACTGGACAGTACATCTCTCCTGTCATAGCTGAGACCATAGCCTCTTGGCTAACGCCTGATGCGTGTTTGGACGAACTAAACAAGAGCTTAATACTGGTGGTAGTCAGAGTTACATCCGACAGGAATAGGTTATGCTCAGACTCTGTTATTTCTCCTACTCGTAGGAAAGCATGGTATGCCAGCATGAACATTGCTTGCATTAATTTAAGGCGATACATACTGTGGATCGCGTGACCTGCTGTGGACACTAACAAATGTAGGATATCTTCTGTTATTGGTAGCCGGGTGTCACACGAGGGTTGCATCTTTCTGATGGCCTGCAAAGACTTTTTAACTTCCATGCTTCTACCCATCTCGTGAATGGCAGTTTGGTCTTCTTTGACTGTGGGGCCAACACCAAGTTTGGCTGCCCAGACTGGCTGTCGACTGCCAGGGTGTAGACCATGTCTCCCTTCTGCCTCTGCAGCAGGATGGCGAAGTCGACGCATTCATCCTGCAAAATTTTCTGACGTATTTTGTCAGGAACATGTATATCCCTGGTACTGTAGGGTTTGGGGCCAATGTACCTGTTAGGCTCTGCAGCACCTGATCGACTGCAGCATTGACAGCCTATCAACTGCAGCATTGACAGCCTCTTGCGGACCTTGTTGTGCCGTCCGTCCTTCAAGTGCCTCCAGGCGCTGAATCATCGCCTGGTTTGATGTTT